>JAVJIF010001571.1:0-155000 GCA_038442645.1 Agave tequilana | reverse complement strand
TTCAATGCTCTCAAATTCTCTCTTGCATTCTTAGCTTTTGTTTTCAGTTGTGTTCTCAAGCAAGTTTCATCTACAACTGAGTTTGTTTTTCTCACTACACTTCTAGAGCCAAAATTCTCATCCTCATTCTATAAGGAAGTTCTAAAGAGAGAGTTTGTAAGAAGTTTGTGATCCTTTTGGTGATCACTTGGCTACTTGTTCCTTCTTCTTGTTCTTGTTGAGATACCTCTTTGGTAGAGGTTTGTAAGTGGTGGAGTTCGGTACTCCGGTCTTCGGTAGACCTTGTAAAGTCCTCGGTGGATAGTGGAAACCCTTCACGGCGGTGAAGGCGGGGAGTAGAGCGGTGGCTCGAACCTCGAAACAAATACTTTGTGTTTGCGATTGATTTTCTCTTTGCTCTTTATTGCTCTTACTTTCTTGCTTGTGTTATTGCTATTCTTTCATACCTTGTGATATATCTTGTGTGCATTTTATAATTGCTTCAAATTCATTTCTTGTTATATTGTCGATGATTACGCATACAACAAGATTGCAATACGCAGCTCAAACTCATATCTAGAGGAATCACGAGGAAGGAGTTCAGAGCCCTTCACCGGGTATTCGGCTCTTAGTTTTGTTTTGGGAGATCGTTGCATCATTCATTCATACTTGTTTTAAAAGATTGTTAGATTAGCATTTACACCTATTCACCCCCCATAGGTGTTTTCAATTAGTATCAAAGCTTAGGTCTCTAGGCTCTTGGCTTAATAACCTTAGAGAGATCCTTTATTTGCTAATCTCTACATTCATTTCATACTCTTTCACTTAGTAAAAATGGCCGATGGAATTAAGACCCCAAAGTTTGATGGCTTTAACTTTCCCATATAGAAGGTTAAGATGACCGTTTTCTTACAATCCCTAGGAAGCCGGTTGCAAAGGCCGTGACCAAACCATTTAGTGCACCCACCGGTGATGAGTCCACTTGGTCCGAAATTGAGACCAAAGAATATGATGCTAACTCTAGAGCACACTATGCATTACTTCAAGCACTTAATGATGATGATATTACTAGAGTAATACATTGTAAATCCGCATTTGAAATTTGTCACATTTGCTTGTTACACATGAGGGGACCTCACAAGTGAAGAAGGCTAAGATAGACCTTCTTCGATCCCAATATGAGAATCTTTCTATGAATGAAAATGAAACTATAGATGATATGGTTACTAGATTAACCAAGATTACTAATGGACTTTCTTCTCTAAGTGATGGTATTGACAACGACCAAAGAGTAAGGAAGATCATCCGGGCTCTTCCTCCTTCATGGGAAGTCAAAGCAACTACCTTAAAGGAACTCAATGACAAGGAGGAGATGGAGCTTATAAGTCTCATTGGGAACCTCAAAACCCATGAGATGGAGAGAAAAGCAAGGGAGGAAATGGCTCCCTCCAAGAAGAAAGCTATTGCCTTCAAAAGTCAATTCTCATACTCCGACGAAGACGATGAAGAAGAAGATGACGAAGAGCTCTCACTTCTTGTTAAGAACGTTCTGAGGATATATAACAAGGTAAAGTTCCAAGGTAGAAGGAGATGGCAAGGAGGCAAAGAAGAGAAGAAAATTATTTGTTTCAATTGCCAAAGACCGGGTCACATTGTTGCGGAGTGCCCGGATAAAGTCAAGCTTCCACCTCCAAGAAGCCTTACAAGAAGAAAACATTGAAGGCTACATGGGATTCCGAGAGTGAATCCGAGGAAGAAGTTGACACCGCCAATATGTGCTTCATGGCTAATGAAGGCACAAGCAAGGTAACCTCTTCCACCTCTTTTGATGATGAGCTTTCCATGGATGAATTAGGAGAAGCATTTGTAGAACTCTCACATAACTATGATGTTCCTAAGAAAAAGTATTTAAATATGAAAAAGGAAAATTGTAGGCTGTCTAAAAATCACCAAGACAAGCCACCAAAACACAGAGATCCAAGATCCAGGCGCAAGGCTAAATGTGACAATCAAGACGCGAGAGATAACCCGCGTCTCAGCATCAAGGCGCGTTGGCTCAACGCCCGCGTCTCAGCATCAAGGCGCGTTGGCTCAACGCCCGCGTCTCAGCATCAAGGCGCGTTGGCTCAACGCCCGCGTCTCAGCATCAAGGCGCGTTGGCTCAACGCCCGCGTCTCAGCATCAAGGCGCGTTGGCTCAACGCCCGCGTCTCAGCATCAAGGTGCCCCCACCTTGGTTGTAACCACCCCGATTATGGCGCCATCCACCGCCCATGTAGCGGGGAAGTTGGCCCTCATCGTGGAGCACTTTTAGGGGGCACGATCACCCCCTAAAAACCCTATAAATAGTCCCGTCACTATTGAAGGGGGGAGGACGATTATCGGGCAAAAGAGAGATTCCGAAAAAAAAAAAAAGAGGACGATTATCGGGCAAAAGAGAGATTCCGAGAAAAAAAGGAGAGATCATCGACAGAGAGAGAGAGAGCTCGACTCTTCAAGCCAGCTTGCTACGTACAAGTTGCTCTTCGCCTACCTTCTCTTTTAGAGTTTTTGGTGGACGGGGCTGAGTTACTCCCTCTACCGACCGAAGAGAAGATCCCCGACGGTCCAAACAGTCATCCGGTCAACGGAGAACAAGATTCACTCTCCACCGCCACCCGAAGAACCCAGCACTAAACAAAGGGGGAATTCAAGATTCAATATTCCCCCTCCCTTGTAACCGGAAGATTAAGCCGGCCGTAATTTTTCATCTGATTCAAGGAAACGTTACGCCAGCCACCCTTTTCCGTGTCAAACAAGAGATGGCGACTCCGCTGGGGAATACTTTCGTCACTGATGAACAAGCTGTGGCGCAGGATGATGTTCTCCGTAAGGGGAAGATGGTCGAAACACTCGTTGTCGAGTTCGACCAGGCGAAGTATGAAGAGTTCCTCTCTTCTGGCTCCAAGAGCCCAAAGACCCGCGTCTGCCGCAGGGTCTCAACTGAAAAGCTACCCGAAGCCCAATCTGAGGCTCTGCCGGGTGCCGATGCCCACTGTGCCAAGACAAGTTCACGCGCCAACGCCTCCCAGAAGGCCCGCGTGACCTCAGGCACTGCTGTTGCGATCAACCGCATCGCACAGAACACACGCGCCAACGCCTCCCAGAAGGCCCGCGTGGTCCCAGGCACCACTGCTGCTGCGATCAACTGCGTCGCGCAGAATACCCGCGTCAACGTCTCTCAGGAGACCCGCGAGGTGAACACTCTTGGTTCTATAAACCAGGATGTTGTTGGTTTCTCTCCACCTCCTCGACGCAACTGGAATGCTGAGCATCGACAGAGGAGACGCGCGCGTCAACTCCAAGTCGGAACCGTTGGTTGTCTGACCGGGGGTGGACGCGGCGTACAATCTGATGCCTTGCCCGCACCTCGTCCAGTGCGTGAGATCCGCGTTTGGTGACCCAAACGCGAGACCCCTCAAGTTGAGTCCTCTGAGGACCAACTCATCAAACGCCAGGGTGAAACCTCCGCGTCTTTTCAAACGCAGGAAGTACGCACTCATAGGCGTGGGGCCCAGCAGCCCACTCTCTCTCAAGCAACTCTGCCCAAACGCATCAGGCAGCAACGCGAGACTCGCGCGCGCGTCATACAGCCGCGTCATGAGAGCCGCGTCCCTGAAGTCTGCGTCCAGGCTGAACAGCACATGACTGTCTCCCGTCTTCGACGTTGCGAGACCAGTCTCTTTAATCCCCCTCCACGGATTTGAGGGATTATTTGACAAGGAAAAGAAGTGCCAATCAAGCCACTTCGTCATGCTGCTGTCAACAACTCATCCATATGCTCTCTGGATGCCATTATGGATCAGGCATGCACCAGCAGTCCTTAATCAGACAGCTGACCCTGATTCCCCCGTCAGCCAAAAGAAGACGCTCCCACAGGAGGAGAACCTTCTCAGATGTTGAATACCCGGAGCTTACTGCAAACATGACTAGCAGAAGCAAGGGAAAACAACCAATGGTCAACTCAGAGGAATCTGACTCTGAGCCGGAAGGGGTGTATCAACACACTCGCACCCGGACAGGGGCCATTCCCCCAATTGACTATAATGCCTTAGCCCGCGGCATTAGAATGGGTGATTCTCACTCCGCTATAGTGGAGTCGCAGGCTTCAAACTCTTCCGTCGAGAAGGAGGCTTCCGCCTACATGGCAGACACTCCTGAGGAGACGGCCAGGCGTTTAGAACAGACGCAGAAGCACCAGATGGATATAATCGCCTCTCAACAGAGATCCATTGACTCCCTCAAGCATATGCTTGAGAAATTGCTTGAAGAAAGAGCGAGATCTCCTCCTAGACGGCCGAAGGGGAAAGGGAGAAAGGGAGGAACCCCACCCTCCGAACCTTCCGATGAGACACGACGATCTACCTCGGATGTGTCCAAACCCTCATCGCAGGCAAGAAGCGACCAAGACCAGGAGAAGACTCATGCTAAGAGGATGAGTCAATTGGAACGACGCCTCGAGGCCCTTGCCAATCGCAAGGACCTCCAAGAAGCTGGAGTGGTCCGGCCCTATCCGGCTGAGTGGGACTTAGTTCCATACCCTCCTAAGTTCAAGGCTCCAACCCTCCAAGCATTCGACGGGAAGGGGTCACCCAACCAGCACATCTACTACTTCAAATCCCAGACCGGGAATGTAGTAGATAACGACGCTATACTGGCGCGACTGTTCATAGGCACCCTGAAAGGGTTGGCCTTTGAATGGTTCATGAAGCTCCCAGAAGGTTCAATCAAGAACTGGAGCGACTTGGAGAAGCTGTTTCTGACACGCTTCTTCGAAAATGATTCGGAAGTAACAATGCCCACCCTTTTAGCTACCAAACAGCGAAAAGGAGAGTCCGTTAAGTCTTTCGTAGAAAGATTTCGGAACGTGGCACTCCGATGTCCAAGCGGCATGACCCAGGCCACCCTGGTGGAAACATGCCGCCACAATCTCCAAACCTCACTCCTTGCTCAAATAGGAGTTGCTGAAAGCCGCACCTGGAAGCAGTTAGTCCAACAAGGTGAACAGGCTGAGGAGATTGTTGCCCGTGTCAAGGCAGAGGAAGGCAAGCTGCGGCCGGAAAGGTCGACAAGGCGTGCACCGGCACCAGACACCTCCCTCCAGACAAAGCGGAAGGATAATTTGGCGACGGAGACCAAATCTCCCACCAAACCTCAAACAGGCAGGGCAAGTGGCTCTTCAAGCCAACCACGCCCCAACAAGCAGTATTCCTTCAAGGAGGAACACGTCGATTCGCTCTTCAAGCTACTTAACAAGAGCAATCGACTGAAGCTCCCTGAAATTAGGCGCCCGGAAGAAGTCGGCAAGATCGACAATCCCAACTACTGCATGTACCACAGGATGTTGGGACATCCTACCAAAAGCTGCTACGTCTTCAAGGACATTCTTCAGGCTCTGATTGACGCAGAAGTGTTAAAGCTCCGACCAGAGCAGAAGAAGGTCACGGCTAATGTGACGTCGGTTCTCCAGTTCGGGAGACAACCTCCAACGCCTGCGGGGGTAACTCCTATTCCAAGGGGAGAATTAAGAGTGGTCAACACAGACCCTCACCAGCAGCAGGAGAAGGGCTTGGTAGCCGTCCCTACACCTCAGGGGGAAACCATGTGGGTCCACCCTGACCTCGTCGATGAACAGCAGTGGACTACTGTGACCAACAGGAAGTCCAAAGGCAAGGCAAAAGCTTCGTCCTGCCATGTGGTATGTGCCTCCTCCCGAGAAGCAGAGGATGATGTTCCCTCACTGACCGACTCAGAGGAGGAAACGATAGTCTTGGCCGCAGAGCCCAACCAACCAACGACGGGAACTCGTTCGGGTCAACCCTACTTGAAGCAGTACGGCGAAGTGGCGGTAAACCCTCCGCAACCGGCTGCAGAGCCAACTAGGCCCTCCACGAAGCCACCTGTGGAGAAGCAAAAGGAGACTCGATTCTCTCGAGCCCTTCAAAGAGGCATCGCGGAAGGGTCTTCGGCACCTTACCGCTTTGATGTCCTGGCTCAGCTGGCCAACATTCCGGCACGCATTACCTTGTATGAACTCCTGAGGCTATCAAAGTCAACCAGAGAGGCTCTGCAAGAAGCTCTGGCGAATGCTGAGGCCTTCGTGACCCAGGTGCCGAAGGAGGAAGATGTAGAGGATTGCCTCCACACTTCCCAGAATGCCCCCTGCATCACCTTCACGGCAGATGATATGCAGGTGAAAGGGAAACATGATCGACCCCTGTACTTCACAGGTTACATCGGATCATCTGAGGTGAACCGCATTCAGGTAGATCCAGGGTCCGCACTGAGCATCATGCCCCACCGAGTCATGCAACACCTCGGTATCCCTACCCACCGTCTGAGCCCTACACAGACGACCATTTACGGGTTCAATGCCAACGGTACCCGTCCGATGGGGAAGATCAAGCTCAAGTGCCAGATTGGGAGCCTCAAGTCGGAGGTGACGTGCTACGTCATCGATGCCGACACTTCCTACAATCTGCTGCTGGGACGACCATGGATCCACCGCAACTCTATCGTTCCCTCCACTCTTCACCAAGTCATGAAATACATTGACGCGAGTGGGAAGGTGCAAACGTTGGTTGCCGAAAGGTATCCGTTCAAGGGAGTCGAGAATTATTTCACGGATTCCCTTTTATATCAGGATCCGGTGGATGAAACCCCGCAACTGGAGGCGCCAGACTCTGGTAATGAAGCTGACACTGAGCCCGAGCAAGAAAAGTGCCTGTGGGAGTTAGAACCACTTGTAAAGAGCACTAATAAGCTCGATGTTGATAATACCACCGACGATGCAGGCGGTTGGTATATTAATGAGAATCTAGACTTTGAATATTTTTCTGCGTGTGCATCCGATTCAATACCATCGGATACTACTACCGACGTAGACGATGACATCTGGTCGGCAATGGATGCTTTGACATCATTGCATGTACCAGTAAAATCATCTTTCGGGACATACCAGGATAATGGCGATGCTCAGGAATCTATATTCTTGGTTCCGGCAAGACGAAAAGGCCAAAGACCAATACTTTTCGGGCGAATCTCGTCTGAACCGATGCCCCGCGAAGAATCGGAAAGCGAGGAGGAATCCCTCAGCTCGACCATTATGAATCGAAAGCACTCAGAATGATGAAGCAAATGGGGTACGATCTAACCAACAAGCCCGGGTTGAACTTCGGCAAAGGAAGGAGGACGCTACTTCGATCCTTTGTGCCAAAAGGGAAGGACCCCGATTATTATCATCGGACGCGCAGGGGGTTGGGCTATGTATCAACTCCGGTCCCATCAGCCTCTGATTCTCAAGAATCGTCGAGCAACGATTGCTCTTCAGACACGTCATCATGGGAGTCAGATGTCAGTGTCGGCAACATCTTCAAAGGGCTTTCAGTAAACATGGTTTCAACAGGCCATCTGGAAGATGAAGTTGAAGAAATGATCCAACCTGATACAGATCCTTGGATCAAACATTTGAATGCTCTTTGGGATATCCGCTTTGAACAACGTGAGCCACCCACAGATGACAAGGTTGTTCAGATCAACCTAGGAGATGAGACCGACCCCAAGCCCATCTTCATAAGTGACGGCCTGTCGCCTCCAGAGAAGAAGGATCTAATATCTCTTGTACAAGAGTATATAGATGTCTTCGCCTGGAATTATGAGGACATGCCTGGACTTGATCCTCAAGTGGCTATGCATCGCCTCAACATCAATCCGGACATGAAGCCTGTTAAACAACAGCAGCGACGGTTCCGTCCAGAGATAATGGAGGCAATTCAATCAGAAGTCAGAAAGCTCATCGATTCTGGCTTCATCCGGGAAGAACAACATCCCGACTGGGTAGCCAACATCGTCCCCGTCGCCAAGAAGAATGGGAAGATCCGGATCTGCATCGACTTCCGTGATCTAAACGAGGCCTGCCCCAAAGAAGAATTCCCACTGCCAATCACAGATGTCATGATTGACAATACTTGTGGATTCGAGCGAATGTCCTTTATGGACGGGTTCTCAGGATACAATCAAATCAAGATGTATCCCGATGACGAAAAGCATACCTCCTTCAGGACTCCTCTAGGGGTATATTGTTACACCGTCATGCCCTTCGGACTGAAAAATGCAGGGGCAACATACCAAAGGGCCATGAACGCCATTTCCATCAGCAAATACAGAAAACGGTGGAATGCTATGTCGATGACATCGCGGTGAAGAGTCGCACTAAAGGTGATCACATAGCAGACCTGAAGGTGGTCTTCGACATCATGCGGGCTCATCAATTGAAGATGAACCCCACCAAATCCTTCCTGGGGGTAGCCAGTGGCAAATTCCTAGGATTTGTTGTGACTTCCACAGGAATCCATTTGGATCCAGAGAAAGTCCGCGCTATCCAAGAGATGCAACCCCCCAGAAGCCTCAAGGAGCTCAGGGGATTACAAGGACGATTGGCGTACATCCGCAGGTTCATATCAAACCTTTCCGGGAGATGCCAACCCTTCGCCAAACTGATGAAAAAGGGTGTTTCATTCATTTGGGACGACGCTTGTCAAAAAGCATTTGAGGAGATCAAACACTACCTCAACCAACCACCAGTTCTTGCAGCTCCGGTGTCCGGAAAGCCTTTCCTGGTGTACGTCCGAGCAATGGATCATTCCCTGGGAGCTCTACTAGCTCAGAATGATGAACAAGGACGAGAACAGGCAATCTACTATCTGAGTAGAACAATGATCGGAGCCGAACATCGGTACAACCCGATCGAGAAGGAATGTTTGGCACTAGTGTTCGCCATTCAGAAAATGCGACACTATCTGGTAGGCCAGACTATAAATGTCATATCAAAAGTCAAACCCTCTGAGGTTACTTATGACAAAGCCTTCTTCACTAAATGGCCGGCTGCAAAATGGGCCATATTGCTATCACAATATGAGATGCATTTTCTGCCACAAAAGGCTATTAAGGGACAAGCGGTGGCGGACTTCTTAGCTGAACACCCAGATCCGAGGGCAGCCAAACTCTATGAGGATCTCCCAGACGAGGCCGCCGAAGTCTGCCTGACTCAGACGTTGTTCGAAAGTCAAGTATGGCAACTTTTCTTCGACGGTGCATCAAGGACAAGCCCAAAGGGACACGTAGTAGCGGGGGTAGGAGTAGTACTTGTTTCCCCACAAAATTATGTGATCCCCGAGCTGTCTCGCTAACGGAGCCTTGTTCCAACAATGTGGCGGAGTACAATGCTCTATTGATCGGGATGCAGCTCGCCGATGAGATTGGCGTTAAAAATCTCGAGGCATACGGTGACTCTA
Source organism: Agave tequilana (assembly GCA_038442645.1). Taxonomy (NCBI): domain Eukaryota; kingdom Viridiplantae; phylum Streptophyta; class Magnoliopsida; order Asparagales; family Asparagaceae; genus Agave; species Agave tequilana. The sequence continues at coordinate 145,690 of JAVJIF010001571.1, read as the reverse complement.
AACTCATCGTCAGCCAAATTCGCGGGGAGTACGAAGTCAGACATGAAGACTTAGTACCCTATTACAACGCAACTATCCGTATGGCCGAGGGGTTTGCTAACTTCTACATCGACCATGTACCGCGCAGGCAAAATGCGCACGCCGATGCACTCGCATCCCTTGCAGCCTCCCTAGCTCTTCCAGCTGGAGCAATGGAGAAAATATTCGTCTACAGCCACGACCTGTACTGTCCAAAAATTTCACTCGGAGACTGCCCAGGGTCAACGGGAGACCATCACGACAAGGAAACACTTGAAGTGTCAACCGGTCTAGAGCTTAAAGACTGGCGATTCCCTACATCGACTATGTCTTGTACGGCATCCTGCTTGAGGACACCAAGGAGGCGGCCGCCATTCGGAGGAAAGCCCCCAAATTCTACTATAATGTGATTTCGCGAACATTGTATCGTCGATCGCATGACGGGATCCTGCTCCGATGCCTCTCATCAAAAGAAGCCCAAGGAGTATTGAAAGAAGCCCACGATGGTACTTGTGGAGCTCATCAACCTGGCCCGAAATTGGCACATCGACTCCAAAGGATGGGTTACTATTGGCCCAAGATGATTGCCGATGCTGTCGCTTATGCTAAGAGATGTTACGCCTGCCAAATACACGGCGATTTCATCCATCAAGCACCAGGGTACCTCCACTCAACGACCTCTACTTGGCCGTTTGAAATGTGGGGGATGGACGTGGTTGGCCCTATCAGCCCACCATCATCGAAAGGACATCGGTTCATTCTAGCGATAACCGATTACTTCTCAAAGTGGGCCAAAGCTATCCCTTTGAAAGAGGTAAAATCTTCTAACGTGATCAAGTTCGTGAAACATCACGTTATTTACCACTTCGGTGTGCCTCGGCGTATCATCCATGACAATGGACCCCAGTTCATCAGCCAGGCTTTCCAGAGATTCTGCGCGAAGTTCAGAATCCAGAGTGTGTCCTCAACGGCATACTATCCTGCTGCTAACGGTCTTGCAGAAGCCTTCAACAAGACTATTGGCAAGCTTCTCAAAAAGTTCGTCTCGAAAAGTCAACGAGACTGGGACGACAAGCTGGGTGAATGCTTATGGGCCTACCGCACAACGGTGCGAACCCCAACTAAAGCCACGCCATTTTCCTTGGTATACGGATGCGAAGCCGTCCTTCCATTGGAAATACAAATTCCCTCTCTACGCGTCGCCTTGACAGCGGAAATGACAACTGAGGAGAAGCATCAGCAGCGACTCCAGGAGTTGGAAGCCTTAGACGACAAGCGTTTGTAGGCCCAACAACAAATCGAGCTTTACCAAGCTCGTATCACCAGAGCCTTCAACAAGAAAGTCAAAGCGCGAACTTTCAAGAAAGGCGACCTTGTCTTAGCTGTCCGAAGACCCATGGTCATGACGCACAAGACAAAAGGAAAATTTCAGCCCAAATGGGAGGGACCGTTTGTAGTAGAGTCAGTCTACTCAAATGGGTCATATCGCCTCATAACTTCAAATGGCGATACACTCATGATGCCGATCAATGGCAAATTCTTGAAGAAGTACTATCCTTAATAGTACTCTTCTTCCGATCAAGTTAAAAGTACACCTCTGATCAAACATCCGACGCCCTCGACGGCTAAGGATAGAGGAAAATGTTGGCCTTTAAGCCCAACATAAGTCCTCGACAACTCATCATGCTGAGGGGAATAGCATGGCTAGCCCAGCTCAAACGGTAGTTGGTAAAGGCATGTCAAACCCGTTGACAGCTGAGGATTTGCTAAAAATCCTAAGGGACACGTTCCCATTTGATCCGACGCCCTCGACGGCTAAGGATAGAGGAAAATGTTGGCCTTTAAGCCCAACATAAGTCCTCGACAACTCATCATGCTGAGGGGAATAGCATGACTAGCCCAGCTCAAACGGTAGTTGGTAAAGGCATGTCAAACCCGTTGACAGCTGAGGATTTGCTAAAAATCCTAAGGGACACGTTCCATTTGATCCGACGCCCTCGACGGCTAAGGATAGAGGAAAATGTTGGCCTTTAAGCCCAACATAAGTCCTCGACAACTCATCATGCTGAGGGGAATAGCATGGCTAGCCCAACTCAAACGGTAGTTGGTAAAGGCATGTCAAACCCGTTGACAGCTGAGGATTTGCTAAAAATCCTAAGGGACACGTTCCCATTTGATCCGACGCCCTCGACGGCTAAGGATAGAGGAAAATGTTGGCCTTTAAGCCCAACATAAGTCTTCGACAACTCATCATGCTGAGGGGAATAGCATGGCTAGCCCAACTCAAACGGTAGTTGGTAAAGGCATGTCAAACCCGTTGACAGCTGAGGGTTTGCTAAAAATCCTAAGTGGACTTGAGTCCACTCTTTCCTCCAAAATCCCTTACCAATTCTCGTCCATAGAATGGTAGGACCACAAAATGCAATCATTACTACGTTAACACTATACCTCTGGTAATGAATACTCTTTGTTGAGTATAAACTTGGCTTGTTAACTCTGCATAGAGTAACAAACTCTCAAATTTGCCAAGTTAACACTATACCTCTGGCATTTCAAATTCCACTTGTCAATTCTCATCAATAGAATGACAGGTCCTCAAATTGCTCTTATCACGAGCCAATTCTTGTCAAGTTAACATTACACCTCTGACAAACTACTGTTTAAGTTAACATTACACCTCTAAACAGTACATCGAGTGCCTGTCAAGTTAATATCACACCTCTGATAGTCACCTTTCTTCAGACTTCCATATCGAAGCTGAAATGCATGATGCCAAGTTAACACTACACTTCTAGCATCCGAGTCATCGCTAAGTTCAACAATACACCTATGGCCATGACCGTTCCTCGACTTCCTCGTCTAAGTCGAGATGACCAATGCTAAGTTCAACATCACACCTCTAGCATTACCTCACTGTTAAGTTAAACATTACACCTATGACAGTGACATTCTGAGTTAAGTTAATATCACACCTCTGACTCACATCCTTGTCGAGTTAACACCACACTTCTGACAAGACTATCTCCAACCCATTAAGTTAATATCACACCTCTAACGGTAAAAGCTTTACTAGATTCCTCGCGGGTCTAGTTTCACTTGTTATTCTCTTCAACAGAATAACAGGTCCACCTAAAGACATTGTTAGGTTAACATTACACCGCTGACAATGTTTTATCAAATTCCCCAGCTGACCTTGAATCAAGTCAATCCCAGACACTTGACAAAAGTTCACCTTCTCTGGGAGTACGCATTCCCCCTGTCACTTTCTTTTATAAAGTGGCGGGTCCACCAAAATCATTCTTTTGCTTCTAAAACAAAACATTCAAGACAACAGAAAGAGGCAAAAAGAAAAGTGTCACTTTTATTCATATCCAAACACATGAAAGTGATACAAAACGCTCTCTTATACAATAAGATTGAGTGATACAATTAAGGAGTACAAAGAAGTCCCTCTCTCTCTCTGAGGCCGTACTCACTCCTTGAAGCCGCATCTGATCCTAAGTGCATGATGTCTGAAGAAGTGCCAAATTGTGGCGACTGTTGGAACCGATTGCACTTTGATGCACGACGCCAACTTCGAAAGCGCCCTAGCTGACTAAGCCAGGAGCAATGGTGTTCTTGAGGTCCAGTGGCAACAGAAGAGCCTGCAACCCTTCGTTCAAGAGTTGATCTTTCCCCCGCAGGCCATCCAAAGGACATGGACTGTCCTTGATGTCACTTCTGGGATGGGAGAGGAAGAGGATCCTCTCCGCCACCGCAACCGCCAGAACCTCATCACCGTCATGCATACCCTGACCATCTCTTGCCATCAGGCAAGAGTGGTGCAGGAGATCTGAAGAGACCTTGGCGAGATTTGGGTCCTCGTCAGAGATATAATTTACTCTCTTACAAATGACGAGGACCATAATTTACTCTCTTACAAACGAACATTGAGCAAGTCGCCAGCCGATATATTCTTTCCGGGGCCCAGCGAACCTGAAAAAGGACGATCAAGCCTACCTGCAAAGAATAAATAAGAGAGTTAGAAATCTGAAACTTAGTATACTTTAACAAAGAAAACTAAGTGACAGACGCGGCAGTCATTGAAGACTTCAGACGCGGGAACAACCCGCACAGTCAAACCACCGCGTCAGCAGAAACAGACGCGAGTCAAAACTGTGCCACGCCCAGGATTCAAACGCGGTCTCAGTTTGCACCCGCGTCTAATGTACTAGACGCGAAAAACTTCAAACGCCGAAAATTGCCATCTCTCTGTTGGGTGAACAGGAGTTGCAAGATTCAGGTCTGAAACGCGCCAAGGCAATGACCATGAGCAAAGCCAGCGTCAAGAGCCCGCGTTCAGAGAAGTTCAAGTCACCGGCACAAATTCCAGAATAGGAATGCACCAGGATTTCATTCAGATGGCTATGCCAAAGTACAGGCTACGAACATCATCGGGGTGACATACCAGCAGAGGCCTCTGTCCAGAGTTGGCCACTCTGCATCCAAACGCGGGCGCGTAAGATGATCCGAGAGAGGATTCCTTCTGAAGAGACCAAACAGGAGCATGAGAGCTCTGGGTCATCTTCATCCACGGGGTCACCTTCACCCATGAAGACGGTTCTCTGAAAGATAACTCAAGGCGTGGTCTCTCAGAGCAAACAAAAGAAAACAATCCAAGTTTGGATTATTGGAGAGGGTGCACTCTATTTATAGGCAGTCCCTAATAACTGTCATTAATGGGGCATCAATCGGAACCGTCGCGCACAAACTGTCAAAGCCCAATCAAAAACGGACGCGTGGAACGCTGCTTTGGAAACCGCCAAAGTGCGCCGGTTTTTCAATCGCCAGTGTCGGTTCTGCATGCAAGAGCATTAACGCCTGAATCTAATGAGAAACGGACGCGTGGATAACTGCCTTGGGAAGCAACGGATGACCCGGAACCCCAATCGACAGTGAAGACTTGACGTTCAAAGATCTCCTAAAAATCTTTTAAGTCATGCTGCATTGAACGCAGATGGGAAAGTCGCTCAAGGCTGCGTATCCCGTGTCTGCTCGATCCGCGTCTTTCTTAGCAAGACAGATTCGCGTTATTCAGAGCCGCGTTTCACTCTGTGATTGACGCTGCGTCTCACTCCATGGACTGACGACCGCGTCTCACTTTATGGATCAATGCTGCGTCTCATCAAGAAGACCGCGTATCAATCTGAGATTGACGCTGCGTCTCATCAAAAGGACTTAGTAAATCTAAGTTCCTGTGGACTGACGGCCGCGTCTCACTTTATGGATCAATGTCGCGTCTCATTAAGAAGACTCAGAGTCAAGGCCGCGTTTCATTAACAGAACTTAGTCTTACCTAAGTTTAATATTCACAGCCAGTTACCAAGGAGTTGGATTCGCCTACAGCTGAGCAAAGAAGATGGAGCAAAATTTTTCAAACTTTTATTATAAACAGTAAAAGTGGATACGAACACTCTAAACAGAGTGTCCTCTTCTTTACAAAAAAGGGGGAAAAGAAAAGAAAGCTAAATGTCCTGGTTCGCCAAGGTACGGATTTGTTCCCTAAGGCGGTGAATCTCGTGTTGGCGCGTCCTTTCAGCTTCCATAATAGCCCGGTCCCGCAGCTCCTCTTCGGATAAGAAATTTCTTGCGGCCAGCTGCGTTCGCAGAGATTCCACCCTGGAAGAATGTAGAGACAGACTCTCTTCAGCTCGCGCCTTAGCAGCTTGTTGCTCCTCTAGCTGTTTTTTGATGGTAGCAAGCTTTTCCTCATTAAGCGCAAGCACGACTTCTGCCTTGGCAATGGTGTCCCGAGCCCTAATGATGACTTGCTCTGTGCTCTGCATGACAAGCTCGGATTCCCTTGAATCGCCAGCTAGTTTCTGACATTCAGCCTGGGAATATTCGAGGTTGCGGATCTCAACAGCGATTTGTGCCTCCGCTTCCTGTCGCTCTCGTTCTTGAGCAGCTAGGAGCCTAGTCAGGGTGGCCTGGGCCTCACTAAAAGAGCCAGCATCTTCCAAAGACTCCAGCTCCTGCAGGTAGTCTCCCAGTTGCTCTACCACCCGTAGACACGCCTTGGCAAGTGAAGGGCCTCCGGTTAATTCGACGTTCACGGCCAGATTTTTAAGAAGCGTCTGGGCAAATTGGAACGAGCTGTTTCCACGTAAGATGAGATCAATACATGATCCCATCGAAGCGAAGAATTGCTGCACCATCTGACGTGCCAGTTCCCCCATGTCTTCACCACCTAGGAAGCTTCCCGACCCCTTTTCTGTCACAGGATAGGGGATGTAAGGCGGATCTTCTCGCACAAGAGTCGTGCTGGCCGTCGAGACGGCAAGAGCTAGACCGGCCGCTGACGCTTCCGGAGGTACTACCTCTACAGGAGCCTCCACGACCAATGAGGGAGTAGTAAGCATGACCTCCTCAGAAACCTCCACCGAGACTTGAGCTGTATGGCCTTCTGGAAGGGTACCAACCATCGGACTCTCCACCTGAGCCCCCTCAGTCCTCTCTGCAAGTTATCGCAGCGTCAGCCACAATGATGGAAAAGCAAAACATTTAAAGCGTCAGAGCTGCCTTACCAAGTTGGAGGTCCAGAGGTGTCGAATCCTGCGGGGTAGAATTCTCCCTGGCTTCAGCAGTAACCTCCTCGCCTGGCAGAGTGAGAGCCTCCTCAGCCTCAGTGGTTGCTTCCTCTTCTGGCAGAGTGGAAGGCTCCCCAGTTTCAACAGCTGCCCCCTTTGAGGGTATCTCAGCAGCCGAGACCTCAATCCCCTTGGGCCGGGTCAACTCTACCACCATCTCCTCAATATGCGAGGAGGTTGTAGCCTCAACATCTTCGGCCGACCCTGCAACATAAGAGAAGAATGTTAGAACATCCTCTTCAAATATGTAAAGAGAAATTAGGACGGAAGATGGAAAGAGTACCTTCAGCGGGGATAATCGCCAGCGATGGTACAGTCGATGGCTCGCCCCCATATATTTCCGCCTCCGAGATGTGAAAGAATTTGCTCTGATCAGGAAGAGCGGGTTCATCGCCATAGTCGACCTCGTCTTCAAAGGCGCTTTCCCCCGATAACGAAGAAGACGACAGCGCAACGCGAGGAAGCTCCGCAATAGGAGCCTTGCCTCCGATCACCCCAGTGGTAGGACTAGGATCAACTGCCCTAGGACTAGAAATGAAGACGCTAGGAGACCCGGCTGCTGTGCCTCATCTCTCCCTTCATGAGCAGAAGAAGGCTCGGGTTGAGCTGAGATGCCTGCAATCTCAACATCCCCTCCAGTCATTATGTCGACCTCCAGTAACTCGTCCTCTTCGGCGGCGGTGGACTCGTCAACAAGCTCCCCTTCCTCCACGGTCTTGCTGCGCGACCTAGGAGCATGGACTAGGGTGGGGAAATCTTCATCTTCCGACGGTTCCTCAACCCTAACAGGGACGTCTTCAGGAGGAGCCTCGACTCCAGCAGAGATGTCTCCGGATTGAGAGACTTCAGCCGTTAAATCCCTCCGAGCCTTCTTTGGGGCAGGCTCAGCGATAGAAGCAGAGCGTCGACGACGCTTGCTCGCCAACTGCTTAGACCTCCTTGCCCGCGGCTCCTCCCTCGTGGCTGGTGGCTCCGCCCTTGTCGCTGGTGGCTCTGCCCTTGCCGGTCGCGGCTCCGCCCTCACTGCTGGGGGCTCCCTCCTCGATCTTCGCCCGACCTTCTTTTGGGCCTTCAGGTACTGTTCTACGAGTTTCGTCGGTTTACTAGAATCAGTCCTGGCCTCAAGACTTGCATTGATGCTCTCAATGCATGAAGACGCCGGAAAAAAGTCTGGCGTTTGGATGGCTTGGGAGTACCAAGTACAGAAGCTGAAACTCGTACGGCACTTGGGCCCCTCGAGAGGTAGACGAAAAGATACTCCCGTCCCTCCAGCCACACTATAGTACCAGGCCCGAGCACCCTCGAACAGGTTCCCTTCGAAGGCAAGTCTAGCATTGGGGTTCCCGACATAGAGCTGATCATAGCCGAACTGTCGGGCGAAGCGACTCGGCATGTACGGCTCAATGGTACATGACGTCCCTTGCCGGAAAAGCACATATCCGGGCCGGATATTTAGCAACCACCAGAAGGCCCCCGCGGATAACCTCGTGAAGTCATCTGGGCCAACAGAATCAACAAGTAGATTCCCGAAAGATGCATCAGGGATCTGGAGGAGGCAGCGATTGAGCTGGTAGTTTGCAGGGTCTGAAAGGCACTTCCGGACGTAATATATATAAGGATCACGCCATTTTGAACCCTCCAACCGCTGTACAAAAGGGACAGAACTCTCCCTCCAACGCGCTGCCGTCATCAAAGAAGGACAATGCATCACGTACCAAGCAATAAGGTACGTGTAAGGCAGCTCGACACGAGGGTTGGGACGCTTCACCGTCGGACTCCCCTCTGAGTCAACATACGGCTTTCCCTCGGAGTCTGCAGTTTTTGGTGGCTCGCAGAAACTCTTAGTGAGCGCCCGCAGCCCGCTCTGAATACCAGCCGCCACGGCCGGGAGAAGGGCTATAGGGTTGCCATGAGCCAGGAGCACCGCCGGGTACACCACGTCAGCAACAATGACTTCATGTGGCAGCGTGGGCACCACACAGCGCTTCAGCCACAGCATCAGAAAGCCCGCCAACAGCGCCTGATCGGAGATAGGGGTCCGGGCTTGATGGTGAAAGCTCTCAAAAATCAAGTCAGGGTCAAAACCGTCCTCATTCGACTCCGTGGTGTAAAAACTGTCAGGAGCCTGGTCGATCCTGTCTTCAATCTCCCTGTCAGAGCTGGGATCCAATAGGGTTATCCGATGGTCTTTGGTGTTGACATTATTGAACAAGTAACTGGCCCAAGACAGTTGCTTGACTCCCTGCGACCGCCATTTGGTTATCTGGCCGCAAATGTGGAAGTGACATAGCACTTCCCAGTAGGTCTCATATATGAGGGGAAACTCCTCCTTCACATAGCGAAGCTCCACAGCGGTCGGGACATATTCCTCATAGGGAATATCCCCTGTTGACAGCCCCGAGACCTCGTGCAGCTCGTGCAGAGCAAGGCCCATCTCCCCGACCGGAGTGAAGAACGTCCCCGTCGAAGGATTATAATGCTCTAGAATCCCGAAGAAGTTCTGAGAGCTTTGAGGGATCCCCCACTGCACGGCCCTGACTGCCGAGTACAGTCCCACGCGCTTTAGCAGACCCCAAGCTCGGTAAGGACAAAGCCGACCATCCTGCCCCACCAATAGTTCTCCGTGGAACGGACCCACCCCGGCGCACGGAACCCAACCGGGTAGTCACCCTCCGCCTCCATGAAGGCGTTGAGGAAGGTAGTGCCAAGTTGTGGTATCTCCCCAGCTGGAACCTCAGTCCTGCGCGACCCAGGGAAAAGGCCGATAACTGACCTGTCATGGCTATCATGACGGTATACTTTGTGGGAGCCCAAATCACCGAGAGTGATCTCGGGAACATATCGAGCAAGGTCCCATTCCATCTTCCGAGGGACGGACATATGCTGGAAGTAGGACAGCGGGAACATCCTCTCCATGTCCGGAAGAAAGAATCTTCCACCCTTTATTTGACGGAGCCATTTGTAAGTTCCGTCATACACGCTATGGCCGCCCTCGTGGATACGATCTCCGAAGAAGAAGGCAGGCTTCTCCAGCTTGATGCCAGCATCTGTTGCGAATGCTGCATCAGTCATAAACACCCGAAGAGTTCTCATGTCAACATTTGAGAGCCTCTCTCTGCGATCCGGTGACTTGTCAGCAATCACAGGAACGGTCCTTTGTAATACAAAAGTCAAATCCCGGTCAGCACCACCTACATGACCAAAGTGGCACTTCTTGGCGAGTGAAGTAGCAGGGCGTGGCGCTGCAAAAAGAAAAGGACACTTAGTTAGATACTCTATCAAAAGCATAGAAAAAAAAAATGCTAAGTGTTCATAATCCGCACGCAGAAGAGACACTGGACGCAGGAATTATCAAATTCGCGTCCAGACCTGCGCATCCACGCAGAAGAGACACTGGATGCAGGAATTATCAAATCCGCGTCCAGACCTGCGCATCCACGCAGAAGAGGCACTGGACGCAGGAATTATCAAATCCGCGTCCAGACCTATGGGATCGGCGTCTCCACAACATTCTCCTTGATGTTACTTCTGGGGTGCGAAAAGAAGGGAGTTATCCACCTTAACCCTTCCACCACCATAATCGCCAGAAGTTAAGGAGGGTAACTCCCTTCCTTTCACATCCCCAGATGTCAAAGTGCTTGGACTCGGGTGCCCGATTCATCAAAATCAGCAGCTGATGAAACAGAACGCAAGGATCAAATCCGCGTTCTGTAAACTAAGTCCGCGTCTGAACCCTTCACAAAAAGAAAATATTCTAAGTGAAGAATCTGAAGCGCAGGACTCAAGGCGCGAGGGTCCAAACCCGCGCCTCGGTTATCAACCCAAAGACTGCGTCTGGGAATCAAACACGATTTAAAATTCGCGTGTTAAGGGTTCTTAAAAGTTCTTTGAACTTTCTTTAATGGCGAAACTTCCACCTAAAAGGCCTTTACCTTGGAGACCTGGGAGAACGACGTCCTGTGCAAAGGAGGAGCTGCCCCTCTGGGCCTCGGCAATGGTCGCCTTAGAGGACGACGCAGTCGGCTTGGCCTTGGGTGCCATTTATGATCAGAGGTCAATGAAGAAGATGAGCAGTAATGGAGAAGAAGAACTCTCTTAAATCTCTGAGTAAGCGTGTTCGGAGAAGAAGATGCATCTCTCCAACTGTTGCCTTTTATAGGCACAGGGATTCGCGAAGATACGCGGCGTGTGGCCCGGTAGACGCTGCAGCGAGTCGCCTCTTGACGCGTGTAACAAAATCGTTTCTGAACGGAGAAGATCATGCGTCGCAACCCCGCCACGAGTCAGCAGTCGACACGTGGAGCAGTTCATTTAATGAACCAGGAAATCCGCGCGCCAAAAGGCGAAATTTCGCCGGTTCCCTAGGCCAGCTGGCGGCGTAATCATGACATGGCACAGAATTCGCGCCCAAAGAACGCACCTCCTCGATGGACATGCCACGTCAGCCTCTCCATGAATGCATTTGGAAGGTCGCGTCTCTCTAAGAAATTCGCGTCCTTCCAGTCTGGCCAAATATCGCGTCTGCCTTCTGAAGATCAGTCACGTCTCCATTGCCAAAGGACGCACGTTACAGAAATCGCGCCTTTACAGCAGTACCATCTCTGCTTTTTGAAAAAGAACCTGCGTTTGGCCTCCTGCTTCTGCAAAATCAGTTCAACAGTACACTTACGCAAGCAGACGACCAACCACTCCTGGTCAAAAGCGCACTCGTGACAGACTAAAAGCGATCGGGGAGGTTTAGACTGTGTATCTATACACTCAACACGATCAACTCTGATGGCTTCAAAGAGTTCAACAGTACACTCACGAAGACCAACTCCAGATAAGATTAAACCTAGAGCATCAACAGTCTAGTCATGAAGGCGAACTCAGCTAGAGTCCAAATTATTTCGAAATCCGTCCCAGTTAACTGCGGAATGTCGAAAACTTTGGAGGGGGTTCTGTAGGCTGTCTAAAAATCACCAAGACAAGCCACCAAAACAGAGATCCAAGATCCAGGCGCAAGGCTAAATGTGACAATCAAGACGCGAGAGATAACCCGCGTCTCAGCATCAAGGCGCGTTGGCTCAACGCCCGCGTCTCAGCATCAAGGCGCGTTGGCTCAACGCCCGCGTCTCAGCATCAAGGCGCGTTGGCTCAACGCCCGCGTCTCAGCATCAAGGCGCGTTGGCTCAACACCCGCGTCTCAGCATCAAGGTGCCCCCACCTTGGTTGTAACCACCCCGATTATGGCGCCATCCACCGCCCATGTAGCGGGGAAGTTGGCCCTCATCGTGGAGCACTTTTAGGGGGCACGATCACCCCCTAAAAACCCTATAAATAGTCCCATCACTATTGAAGGGGGGAGGACGATTATCGGGCAAAAGAGAGATTCTAAAAAAAAAAAAAGAGGACGATTATCGGGCAAAAGAGAGATTCTGAGAAAAAAAGGAGAGATCATCGACAGAGAGAGAGAGCTCGACTCTTCAAGCCAGCTTGCTACGTACAAGTTGCTCTTCGCCTACCTTCTCTTTTAGAGTTTTTGGTGGACGGGGCTGAGTTACTCCCTCTACCGACCGAAGAGAAGATCCCCGACGGTCCAAACAGTCATCCGGTCAACGGAGAACAAGATTCACTCTCCACCGCCACCCGAAGAACCCAGCACTAAACAAAGGGGGAATTCAAGATTCAATATTCCCCCTCCCTTGTAACCGGAAGATTAAGCGGCCGTAATTTTTCATCTGATTCAAGGAAACGTTACGCCAGCCACCCTTTTCCGTGTCAAACAAAAATGAGTCTCTTAATCATCATGTTTTTACTCTTACTAAAAAAAAGATGAATTATCTTCTACTTTAGTTTTCACCCAAAAAGATTTTGATAACTATAAGATTTCTTGTAAGGGTAAGTTTCCACAAGTTAATGAAAATGAGATTTCCATGCTTAAAGAGAAAATTAACTCATTAGGAGTAGTTTTGAAAAAGTGGGAATTTGATAAGAATAGACTTGAGGCTATGTTTCTAAGAAATAAGCCTCTAAGAAACAATCTCATGCTCATGCTCATGTTCATACCTCACAACCTTTACATCATGCCAAACCCCCAAACTTGCTCACACTTCACACACACATTATGCATTCATGTATGGTAAAGTGTTTTCATGTTCATATTGTGGCCGTAAAGGTCACTTAGTTAAGTTTTGCTATGATAGACTTAATGCATCTAATCATAATGTTGGGTTCGAAACACTAACTTTCTAGGACCCAAGAAAAATTGGGTACCAAAGTCAATGAATTTGCTAAATGATGTATGAACTTTCCAAGGCGCAACGACGTAAAGGGTGTGGTATCTTGATAGTGGTTGCTCAAGACACATGACTTGGGATATCAACAACTTTGCAACCCTATCAAGATACCATGAAGGTGGCACCGTCACTTCGGAGATGATGCCAAGGGTAAAATAATCGGTATTGGTAATGTTAAACTTGGTACATCCCCTTTAATAGAAAATGTTGTTTTAGTTGATGGACTCAAGCATAATCTCTTAAGTATTAGTCAACTTTGTGATAAAAGTTTGATATTGTTTTTGATAACATAGCTTGTAGAGTTTTTGATAGACAATCTAACACATGTATATTTTCCGATTTTCGTGAAAGCAATATGTACATGATTGATTTGTCTAATATGTCTTGCAATATCACTTGTTTGAAAGCCCTCGATGATGACTCTTGGTTGTGGCATAGAAGATTAGGCCACATTTCTTTTGACCATCTATCTAGGTAAACAACAAGGAAATGTGTGAAGGGTATTCCTTACTTGAACTTTGAAAAGGACCGCGTTTGCGATGCGTGCCAACTTGGGAAACAAACCAAGTCCTCTTTCAAGTCAATTAAGGATATCATGACATCACGTCCTTGGAGTTGATCCATATAGATTTGTTTGGTCCTACTCAAACCAAAAGTCTAAGTGGGAATCGTTTTGCATTTGTTTTGGTTGATGATTTTTCGCGTTTTACATGGGTTTTCTTTTTAGAGCACAAAAATCAAGCCTTTTCACATTTTTAAGCCTTTAAGAAAAGAGTTGAAAAGGAAAAAGATTCTTCAATTTTAAGAATAAGAAGTGATAGAGGAGGTGAATTCATTAACCTACCCTTTATCACTTTTTGTGAAGAACATGGAATTAAGCATGAACTCTTGTCCTAGAACTCCACAACAAAATGGTGTAGTTGAACGGAAAAATCAGACATTACAAGAGATGGCCAGGACAATTATTAGTGAATACGGTCTCCCACATTATTTGTGAGCCGAGGCCGTTAATACATCATGCTATATATCAAATCGTGTTTTCATATGCAAAAATACTTCAAAAACATCTTTTGAGATTTATTTTTCTAGAAAGCCAAATGTTTCTTACTTTAAAGTTTTTGGATGCAAATGTTTTGTTTTAAATACAAAAGACAATTTGGGAAAATTTGATGCTAGGTCTTATGAAGCATTCTTTGTAGGTTACTCAAATACTAGTAAAGCTTATAGAGTTTTCAATAAGTCATCTTTAACTATTGAAGAGTCTATACATGTAAAATTTGAGGAATCTAATGTGTTTGTTAAGAATGTTGTAGAAATAGATTCTTTGCATGAAGACATGGAGAAAAGTCACTTTGAAGGATTCACCTACTATTGAAGACATGCCAAAGGATGATGAAGGAAGTGCAACTAAGGATCAGAGGCTCAAGGAAATGAAATTCAAAGAATTGAAGTGGAGCCTACTCAACAACTTCCAAGGATTGGAAATACAATCCACATCATCCCAAGGACCTTGTTTTAGGTGAAGTATCTCAAGGGGTAACTACTCGTTCTCAACTTCATGACTTTTATGGACACTATGCTTTTATTTCTCTGTTGAACCCAAAAGCGTCCTCGAAGCCGAGGCCGACTCATATTGGTTGCTAGCCATGCAAGAGGAACTCAATCAATTTGAGCGCAACCAAGTTTTGCACCTTGTTTCTAGGCCCATGATAGACCAACAATTGGTACTAAGTGGTCTTTAAGAACAAGTTGGATGAGTGGGTAACGTTGTTAGGAATAAAGCTAGGTTAGTTGCCCAAGGTTACACTCAAATCGAAGGTATCGATTTTGATGAAACCTTTGCACCCGTAGCACGGCTTGAAGCCATACGGATGACACTAGCATTTGCTTCATATAAAGATTTTAAGCTTTTTCAAATGGATGTTAAAAGTGCTTTCTTAAATAGATTTATTGAAGAGGAGGTGTATGTTGAACAACCCCCGGGTTTGTTGATCCTACACATCCGGATTTTATTTTCAAACTTGACAAAGCTCTTTATGGTTTAAAACAAGCCCCTAGGGCTTGGTATGAAAGGCTTTCTTCATTTCTAATTTCAAATGGTTTTAAGAAAGGAAAAATTGATACAACTTTGTTTACAAAACATGTAGAAAATGATATTCTTATTGTACAAATTTATGTGGATGATATCATTTTTAGTTCTACTAATGAATCTCTTTGCCAAGCTTTTGAATCTGCATGAAGGAAGAATTCAAAATGCCTATGATGGGTGAGCTCAACTATTTCCTTGGTCTCCAAATCAAGCAAAGAAAGGATGGGATCTTCATCAATCAAGCCAAGTACACAAAGGAACTTATCAAGCGATTTGGACTTGAAGGAGCTAGAACTAGCAAAACTCCCATGGCAACAACCACCAAGCTTGACAAGGATGAACAAGGTAAAAGTGTAGACATTAAGCTTTATCGTAGCATGATTGGTAGTTTCTTGTATTTGACGGCTAGTAGGCCGGATATTATGTTTTGTGTATGTCTTTGTGCTCGTTTTCAATCATGTCCTAAGGAGTCTCATTTAGTAGCGGTAAAACGCATTATTAGATACCTTAAGGGCACAATTGAAATGGGTTTGTGGTATCCGAAAACTGGACTATTGAAATGAAGAGTTTTTCGGATGCCGACTATGCGAGTTGTAGGGTAGATAGGAAGAGTACAAGTGGAACATGTCAATTTCTTGGTAATTGTCTTGTTTCTTGGTCTTCCAAAAAGCAAAATTCGGTAGCCCTTTCAACCGCCGAGATGGAGTATGTTGCAGCCGGAGCTTGTTGTGCACAAGTTCTTTGGATGAAACATACTCTCCTTGACTATATTTGCATTTTGATCATATTAAAATATTTTGTGATAATACTAGTACTATTCATATGACTAAAAATGCAAATCAACATAGTAAAACTAAGCACATTGATATTAGATATCACTTTCTTAGAGATCATTATGAGAAAGGTGATATTGATATTGATTATGTTTCTATCGATTTTCAACTTGCCGATATTTTTACAAAACCTCTAGATATGCTAGATTTTCATTATTTGTGGTGAGTTGAATGTTTGTATTATAGATTCTTGAAAGAAAATTTCTTATTTTTTACCTTTTTTGATGTATGACAAAAAGGGGGGAGAAAAAGTTTAGTTTATTTTAACTTTAGAGTTTTAAGTTTTAAGTTTTTATGCACTTTGGATTTTGTTGTGTGCATTGTGTTTGATGCTTTATGTATATAGCCATTCTTTTTTATACATAGTCATTCTTTTATACATAGCATAATTTGAGGGGGAGCTTCCATGCTCCTTTCCCATGTTAAATAACTGTATGTTTTGTCATCATCAAAAAGGGGGAGATTGTTGGCCCAAGGTTACAATCACCCGGTTTAGTGTGTTTTGATGATCACAAAACATATATAGTTATTTGTACTAATCATGTTTGTTGTTTCAGTGTGTTTCAGGGTTCTAATGATTCTAGGAGCATTCTTCCCTAAAGGAAGGTTGTTTTGGCTCAAGTCGGTTCAATTTGGGTTCAAGATACAAGATTTTGAAGATCACATATGAAGTCCACTTGAAGACTTTGTAGTCATCTAGAACCTATGTAAGAATTAGCTTGTTAAAGTTTGAAGTTGTAGAATATTGGCTCTAGGACACACACACTTTTTTTAAATACAAGTTTTTGTTCTTGGTATTTGTTTTTGAGTTCATGCCTTGATTCTTATACATGATTCAAAATCCTTACAAAATTTATATCTTGTTTACTCCATGTATAACTATCTTTTCAGCATAATACTTAGTTACATATACCTACAAAAATTATTCTGAATATTTTCAAAGTCCAAAAATGCCTCTCTATTTTCTGTTTCAGGCTGGACCGGCCAACCGCACCGGTCAACCAGATCCTGTGTCAGGACGTGCACGCTTGTGCATGTTCGACGGTCGACCGGGAGAAAACAGATTGCTCACTGTTTTTTGTCGGTCGGCCAAACGATCGACGACCAAAAGTTTCTGCTCTCTATTTTTTTCGGGCAGCCGACCGGTCGACCGAGCCCCTTCGGCTATATGCCAACGGCTCTATCGGTCGACCGACCGGTCGACCGATAGACTGTCAGGAGCCCCAACGGCTCTTTCCTCTTTGGTGATTTTTTGAAAAATGTTTTTGTTACTTTTTATTTGGCAGAGTTTTCTGATCTTTTGGGGACTAATTTTGGACCATATAAACTTAATTAAATCTTGTTTTAATCCCCTCCTCTCCCTATAAATAGAGAGAGCTGGTCTCTTGCTAAAACACCAAGAAAAATCCCTAGTTTATAAGTTTTCAAAAGAAAGAAAAAGTTTCAAAGCTCTCAAATTCTCTCTTGCATTCTTGGCTTTTGTTTTCAGTTGTATTCTCAAGCAAGTTTCATCTACAACTGAGTTTGTTTTTCTCACTACACTTCTAGAGCCAAAATTCCCATCTCATTCTATAAGGAAGTTGTAAAGAGAAAGTTTGTAAGAAGTTTGTGATCCTTTTGGTGATCACTTAGCTACTTGTTCCTTCTTCTTGTTCTTGTTGAGATACCTCTTCGGTAGAGGTTTGTAAGTGGTGGAGTTCGGTAATCCGGTCTTCGGTAGACCTTGTAAAGTCCTCGGTGGATAGTGGAAACCCTTCATGGCGGTGAAGGCGGGGAGTAGAGCGGTGGCTCGAACCTCGAAACAAATACTTTGTGTTTGCGATTGATTTTCTCTTTGCTCTTTATTGCTCTTACTTTCTTACTTGTGTTATTGCTATTCTTTCATACCTTGTGATATATCTTGTGTGCATTTCATAATTCCTTCAAATTCATTTCTTGTTACATTGTCGATCATTACTCATACAACAAGATTGCAATACGCACCTCAAACTCATATCTAGAGGAATCACGAGAAAGGAGTTCAGAGCCCTTCACCGGGTATTCGGCTCTTAGTCTTGTTTTGCGAGATCGTTGCATCATTCATTCATACTTGTTTTAAAAAGATTGTTAGATTAGCATTTACACCTATACACCCCCCCTAGGTGTTTTCAATAATCAATTCAAACAATTCCTACTTGGTTTCCGTTTTTACTTCGTTTTGTGTTTCTTTTCCAATTAACATTTAACTAATTTCTTTGTTCCTTGTGTATACCATTTATAACTACAAATTCATCCAATTATTCAATCAATCCAATTCTCATTAGAGGAAATATAAAAAAACAGCGCTTAATAGAAACATAACAAGGTCTTTTCCTACATAGCACTCTTTAGCTAAAATCAATTTAGGGTTGAGAGTTTACTCACTTGTCTATGGTAATTTCTTCACTAGATATCTGTCGTTTGTCCTTTCGAACAATAGCCCTAATGATTGAAATATAAAACCTTACATTAACATCATAATCATCTAAAATTTTTGGAGATCACTTAAAGTTTACTCTAAAAATTACCTTGTTAAAACTTCAGGCTGAAATTATACTCTGTGGGTGATGATTTTGGGCGTTTAAAGTTCAGATCTGGCCTAATTTCACCTCCTCTTGGATCTAGCCTTAGATACACCTCCCCCTCTCTCTTT
Source organism: Agave tequilana (assembly GCA_038442645.1). Lineage (NCBI taxonomy): Eukaryota > Viridiplantae > Streptophyta > Magnoliopsida > Asparagales > Asparagaceae > Agave > Agave tequilana. The sequence continues at coordinate 127,172 of JAVJIF010001571.1, read as the reverse complement.
GGCCTAGAACGCAGCGCCTCCCCCCAGCACAGCAGGTGCGCTTGGTTGTGCCCCCGCGCAGCCCGGCTCCTCCCCCCTTTTCCAGTTCGACTGAATGAAGAGAAAAAGAGAATAGGGAGAGGGAGAAAGAGAAAGATGATTTAACTAACATTCCTTCTATTTAACATGTTTCCATAACACCATTTTCTAAACCCATCGGCTCCCGCTGGCCCCTTCCTTCAATTTAACACTTTTTCATAACATCATCTTCTAACCCCACCGGCTCTCACCTGCCCCTTCCTTCACTTAATACAACCCAAAATTAGCAAACCCGCACATATAACTCATAACCAACCAAATACATAATTCATCACTCATATGGATTATACTAATTATATAGAGATATACCAAACATATAAATTTGTATATAAACACATTTTACATAGGAAATACTATACCCTATCTTAAGATGCATCACAAAGGTAAATCTAAACCTACCATCAACCATAATAATCCAAAACCATGCTATATACCATCCAAATACATATACTTATAATCAATTCAAACAAGTCCTACTTGGTTTCCGTTTTTACTTTGTTTTGTGTTTCTTTTCCAATTAACATTTAACTAATTTCTTCGTTCCTTGTGTATACCATTTATAACTACAAAATCATCCAATTATTCAACCAATCCAATTTCTTATTAGAGGAAATATTAAAAAAATAGCACTTAACAGAAATATAACAAGTCTTTTCCTACATTGTCTTTAGCTAAAATCAATTAGGGTTGAGAGTTTACTCACTTGTCTATGGTAATTTCTTCACTAGATATCTGTCATTTGTACTTCCGAACAATAGCCCAAATGATTGAAATATAAAACCTTACATTAACATCATAATCATCTAAAATTTTGGAGATCACTTAACTTTTACTCTAAAAATTACCTAGTTAAAACTTCAGACTGAAATTATACTCTATGGGTGATGATTTTTGGACGTTTAAAGTTCAGATCTGGCCTAATTTCACTCCTCTTGGATCTAGCCTTGGATACGCCTCCCCTTCTCTCTCCGGCCTAGAACCCAGCGCCTCCCCCTAGCACAGCGCGTACGCTTGGCTGTGCCCGCGCGCGCAGCCCAGACCCTCCCCCTTTTCCTGTCCGATTGAATGGAGAGAAAAAGAGAATAGGGAGAGGGAGAAAGAGAAAGCTAATTTTTGTGGGAATTTTCTCAAGGAGGAGGAGATAATTTTAGGGATTCTAGGTTTTTTTGGGTAGCCATGAGGAGAGATGAAATTCTGAAGTGAAGGGATGGGGGTAAGATTGGTATTGGGGTTTTCTTTTTAGTTATATTTTTAACTTTTAATTTCTCCTTTTGCCACATGACCCTTCCAACATTAAAAAGATCCTAGCCCTAAATCTTTCTCTAACATGCATACCTACCCCCATTAATCCTATGGATAATTAGTACCATGACCATAGTTTAAAATTGTATTAGCTTACCCATTCATGAAATTAACACATACGCAATATTATTTATAAACATAATGCCTTCTTATTTAAGTTATTTAATCTACAGAAAGTGAATCATTAGTTATAATTAATACAAGATAATTGGATCATTAGCGTGTTAAATCGGAATTACTTCAACTGAATGTTACATCGAGAGGAAGAGGACTCGACAGCAAGATGGTGATTAAGGCGTAACTAATACATGTTTAAAGAGATGTATACGGACCCTTTATTTTTTTTTTCAGCAAGCTGGCAGAGAGAGATGCATGCAGCTTCATGTGGTAATTAAAAGGCGGGGAAAATTAATGTTGTTGTGCGATTTGGTGTGGGGATAAACAACAAACATCAACAGGGGGCTCTCCCTCTCATTGGTGCATGTGATGGGATTGACATGATGTAATGCCCCGATCCTGCAGATAGGGACGCTACGATGACTTACATACACAAGGTGAATATACCCTCACATGCGTTTGCTAAGCCTCAGTATGGGTAAATAAATATAATTTACACATTTATTCCAGCGTTAAATAGGTATAAGAATACCTGCAAAAGGGGCCAGTAGTCATGACAGATATGAAAACAGGGATAAACCAAGAAATAAAGACAAGATAATAAAAAAAACCTACGAATAATAAAGGTGTCGAGTCTCCTACTAACATCCCGTAGAGTATCAGGAACTAGGAAATCTCAGATCTCTAAACTAGGCATGCAAACCCAGGGTCATCAGAAAGCGACTTAGTGAGTGGTAAAATAAAGAAAGGAGTAATATATCCTATAATAGTAGTACAACCATAATATAATATAATATATGTTTCACTACCAGTGATACAATATAATTATACTAATGATCAGTATAACTAATACAAATGCTATTTTCACCTAGTAGTAATCCTAGCATACAGTAGTAATACGTAGCATGCATGTTACTGTGGTGATACTACTACAATCTTATGCAATTATATAACAGGAATAACAATAAATGTTAGTTAGAAAGAGTCTATATATATCATCTATCTTTATGCTATTAGGTATTACAATCAATAAGAGTTATACATTTATATGTTATTATCAATATGTTGAATATGTTACAACAGTTAGTGAAATATTAATATAGTCGAGTTGTGAAAGTAACATGTATCATCCTTTATTATTTTCATTTAAGGTTTAAACTCTAGTAAAAATAGTATGATAATATCGTAAATAATATGAATAATATGAACATGTATACTTACAAGAATAACCATACTAATATGAAGGAAACACATGAAATATGAAATACATAAAATGTAGAGTATATGTGTACATGAGTAACGTGTTTGTGAAGAATACAATAAGTTTAAAGTATATATGTGACATGATGGTAATAAGATAGCAAAACATGTAACAAGTATAAATAGATAAGAATATACATGTATCGAGCATGTCATGTGATTTATACAATAATAACAATCAGTACCGTCATAATTTAATTAATCTCTTCCAATGTCTCATACCACTGGAAGTTTATACCGAAGCCCACACTTTAGCTGAATCCATATGAACATGGCATACGGGTACATTATCCGAATGAGAGAGTGACCAAATAACAAGCGTTCCTATTGTCACTATTGTTTAAAAACTTAATGGTCAAGGAGCTCTAATCGGGTGGGTGTATCCATGTATATATACCCGGGATCACGGCCTTAAACAAGCCCCTGGCTACTGAGACCAGGGCCGGTCCGCTAAGGCGAAATAAGAAACGGAAAATGAGAGCTCAATGAGCTATAACAGACGGTAGCTAGCATACCATGTCCCCTATAGTGGGACTCTGAAGGATCCAGACATTTACCCAAATAGATCTAGTCAACTGTCAAGTCCCCCCATCACTATGTTATATTCATTATATTTAAACTACATAGTATATCAGGAATAAGGATGGTGCAAGGTACATGTAATACGATAATAGGACATAAGCTTTGTTGATATTACTGTGTCGGGAGGAATGTTGAAAGTGTGTTGCAAATTTTCTTGAATCAATGAAAAATTAAAACAACTCAAATCCCAATTACAAGAGAGAAGACACTCAAGCTCAGTTATTTTCTTCGTTTAAGCTGGGCACTTTGCGTAGCAGTGAAAAGTGATTCTTATTTTTCGTTGATCTGGTGAACGTTAAGCTCTTCTGAAAGTCTTCTTCTTGGATCACAGATGGAGTAGCATAGCTTCTATCTAATGAAATCTCAAAGAGACTTAAGCAAAAAGTTAAACTCAGCAAGTTGGTAGAAAAGTTTAACTCTTTATCAGTATTCATCAGCTGAAAATTTTGACCCTTTTTCAATAGCATACTGAGCTATTTATGGGGTTTCAGGGGTAAACCTGTCCCCTAAAAACCCTCCATAATGGGATTAACTCCCCTCATTATGTGCGCAGTACTTGACCCAGTAATGGAGGTAGTTATAACTGAGACGTAAGCTCATTTACAGTTGAAACGTGGGTTTGAGCTCTACATCTAGCCATGAGATGATACTGGATGCGGGCCTCTAGCCCTGCATTTTGGTATTGCAGTGATATTGAGACGCGGGCATCGAGCTCTGCTGAGACGCGGGTGTCGAGCCTCTCATCTTGGCTTTGTAGTGATGCTGAGACGCGGGCTTCGAGCCCTGCGTCTTAGCTTTGTAGCGATGCTAAGATGCAGATTTTCAGCCTCGTGCCTTGGCTTTGCAGTGATGCTGAGATGTGGGTCTCGAGCTTCACGTCTTGACATTACGTCAATGTTTTTATCAGCCTTGCGTCTGAAGTATGGGCTCTGCATTTGATGACTTGTCTTCAATATTTTTTAGACAGTCTACAGAACTCCCTCCAAAGTTTTTGAAACTCTGCGGTTGGCGGGGACGGATTTTAAAACATTTTAGACTTTTCTTGGCAGCAAGCTCTCAAGACTAGACTGGCAATCTTCTAGGATACTTTAAAGTCGATCTTGTCTGGATCTTGGTCTTCGTGAGTGTACTGTTAAACTCTTTGAAGCCACCAGAGATGATCATCGTGAGTATCTAGATACGCAGTGTAGACATCCTCAGTGCTCTGAGCTGATTGTTGATGTACTATTGAACTGGAGGAATAGTCATCTGCTTTCGTCAGCGTACTATTGAACTGATTGCAGAAGTAAAGAATAAACACAGGTCTTGTAGATGCAAAGGTCATGTTGCCTTGAAGACACGGACCTCGTCTGAAGTAGAAACACGACTCTCATTCATTAGAGAAAAGCGAAAATCAAAGTGGACACTCATCTCTCACTTTGTTGAAGTGACGAAGACTTCGAGGTGGAGACGCGGACTTCTCTTCGTATAAGAAACGTGGCTCTGCTATTGTGGCAAGGTGCGATTTCCTCTAAGTGAAGATACATCTTTCACTTGATGTAGAAATACAGCTCTGAGCATTACAAACGTGAACTTGCAGCTCTAGTTAGGAATAAAGGCGCAGCTCTCTGTTTTGGCAAGATGTAAGCCAGAGAATAATGAGGAGATGCGGTTTTTAAAGTAAAAACGCAGCTCTCACTTTGTTGAAGTGACGCAGACTTCGAGGTGGAGACGTGGAGTTCTCTTTGCTGAAGAGACGCGACTCTATTAAACATGAGACTTGCATTCTAGGTGCATTGCCACATGTCTAGCGAAGCTTGAAGTGATGTTGTTCTCTTAAAAATGCTAGATTCATGGATAACACTCGCTTCTGGAGTTTATGACTTGAGACCCGAGTCTGTGCCTTTGGATCCATATTTTCTTCTTTTCAGAGCGTGGTAAACTCTGCATCTTGAAGCTTTAAATGTGAGATTCGCGTATAAGACTCGCGTCTGGAGTTCATGACTTAAGACCCACATCCGTGCTCTTGGATTCATGTTTTCTGTCTTTTACAGAAATTTAACCCTCGAGTTTTTTCTTCTTGCAAGTCTTGCCCGTTAGATGGTGCTAGTTCCAGCGTCTTTGCTACGTCCACTGAGATAGATATAGAATAACCAGTTTATTCGATTGGCGACCACTTGAGAGTCAGAACTTCTGTCCAACGGCAAGGAAGATCCGTGCGATTCTCGAACACGTCAAGACGTTATTGGGCATGATGCACCAGTAATATCTCAGAGCTTTCTTGATTATAATGAGCATGGTTCATTTGAAGGCCACGGGAAAGAGGACATCACTAGTAAGGTCTCAGATTCTCCCTTCACTAGCGACGAAAAACTCATACTCATTGGATGACTTTCTGGTGGTGGAGCTTCGTATTAAGCGAAGGATTACAACCTTATGAAGACCTTCACACCAATTGGTTCGTTAAAATCAGAATGCTCCCTTACATTTCGACCTCGAGAAACACCATTGTTCTCAAGAGGTGAGGAAGTTAATCAGCTGTTCGCGGCCACAGACAAGAAGACAAACTTTGTGTGTCTTTAATGTTTTAAGGAGTGAGTGCAACCTTTCGCTGAGCAAGAGGGACTTATTTATATTCCTTTGTTGTCACACTCAATTTTATTGGATAAGAGAGAATTTTGTATAACTTGCATATATTTGAATATCAATAAAAGTGACAATTTTTTGGCTTTCTCATTTGTGTTGACTTTCTTTTTGCATTGAAAATCAGACAAGTAATTACCTTGATTTACTAGAGGTGTGATATTTAACTTAGCAACTCAAAGTAGGAAAATTCTATTTAAGGAATTTAAGGTTACTATCAAAGATGTGATCTTAAATTGACAGGAGTGAAATAGTTTCTGTGAACTTGTCATTCTATGGATGAGAATGATAAATGAAGTTTTTACTCCGCAGGGGATTGTGATTGAGTCTATCATTAGAGATTTAGTATTAACATAATTAAGACTCAGTTAGGGAGTGAAAGAACACTGTTAAAGGTGTGATATTAATCTAACAGTGATTATAAGTGGACTTGCCATTCTATTGATGAGAATAACAAGTAAGACTAGACCTATCGGGATCTGAGTATTTCTTTACCGTCAGAGGTGTGATATTAACTTAAAGGATTGGATTGAATCTAGTCAGAGGTATGATATTAACATGACAAAGATGTGAGCTAGAGGTGTAATGTTAACTTAGCTCCACAAGAATTTCAGTTTTGTTTGAGAAAACTAAAAATACCACTGTCATAGGCGTAGTGTTAAACTTGATGGTAGAGGTAATACTAGAGGTGTAATTTTGAACTTAGCACTAGTCTTCTCGACTTTGATACAAAAGTTCGAGAGAAAGCCATTATCATAGGTGTATTGTTGAACTTAACAATAAACTGGATGCTAGAGGTATGATGTTAACCTGAGGATCGCTCGTCTCAACTTCGATATGGAGGCCTAAGGAAAGTGACTGTTAGAGGTTTAATATTGAACTTAACATCAACTTGATCACTGTTAGAACTGTGATTTTAAACTTAACAGTATTTTGTTAGAGGTGTAGTGTTAACACGACAACAAAAATCGATTTGCGATATGAGCAATTTTGAGAACTTGTCATTCTATTGAGAAAATTTTGACAAATGAAGTTTGGAATGTCAGAGGTGTAGTATTAACTTGACAAATTTGAAGACTTATGACTCCATGTAAGGGAGAGAGTGGAAGTTCATACTCACTGGGGAGTATTGAAGCTTTTCATTGTTAAAAGTACAGTGCTAACATAGCACTGATTGAGCTTGTAGACTTACAACTCAATGGGAGGGAATTTGTAGGGGACTTTTGAAAAACACCTAGAGGGGGGGTGAATAGGTGTAAGTTCTAATCTAGGAACTAAATGTGCTAAATGCGGAAGCTAATGTAATTTTGCAATCACACTTAATACAATCAACAAGTGTAGCCGAATTCCCCGTGAAGGGCTCTGGACTAACTCCTCTTGATTCCCCTTGAATGGGTTGAGGTGCTATGTGAAGCTCTTGTTGATTAAGTACAAGTGAGGCACACACAAACAACCAAGCATATACAAGATATAGCAATGTGAATTATGCAAGGTACAACACAAGCAAATAGATATGTATGATATGAATTATGCTCAACACAAGCAAATATGATATGATGTTATGAATGATGCTTTGCACAAATAAATGAGAGAGAGTTGAGAGATATTGGATCAAACGCAAACACAAGAATATGTTTCGAGGTTCGAGCCCCTAGCTCTACATCCCCGCCTACACCACCGTGTAGGATTTTCAATCCACTATAGGAGTACCGAACTCCTCTCTCAATGCCACCGAGGTAATACAACCATAATCCACCTCTACCGAAAAGGGATAAGGCCCGTAGCCAATACAACCAACACAATCACCTCTACCGAAGAGGGATCCAAACTCAATACCACTCCGATCAACCTCTACCAAAGAGGGATACAACAAAAGCAAGGAGGGTTTACAACTTAGAGGCTTAACCTTAAACACTTCTCGTTTTCTCTCTTTTCCACAAAACAAGGATCCTAATAGATTAGGATAGTATGATAGCTCAAGTGTGGAAACAAGGTGTTTTTGGAAACAAGCAACAAAGAAAAACTACTAGGGAAATCTCTTGTAAATGATAGAAAATGAAAATCAATACAATCTCCCAAAACCCTAGTTTTCTTTGATTTTTCAAAAACCCAAAACAATAAAGATGAGAAGTTTAAAGCCCAAAAACTCTTTTAAAAACTTGTTTTAAACTCTGGAAAACTGGGATTTTTTTCTCTTGTAAAAACCTTAGCCAAAAACCCAAAGAGATGGGGTTTATATAGGCCGAACCAGAAACTAGCCGTTAGGCTGATGTGGCAGCCTGACAGGCTGACGGTCGACCGGCCCGGTAGACCGCCAACGGTCAGAAATGTGACCGTTGGGCAACCACGGTCGACCGGCCCGGTCGACCCAAACAAACAGAGAGCACTGCTCTTAGACCGGTCGACCCGACGGTCGACCGTCCCAGTGTCTCCAAACGTGCACAGATTTGTGCATGTCGGTCAACCGGCCCAGTCGACCGACTTCAGCCAAGTCGACTAGGTCAGTTGACTTAGTCGACTGATTGAAGCCTGGAACAGAGATCTGGGTCAGAAAAACTGGGAAAAATATTTTATAAAAATCTTTTATCTTTTCTGAAAATCCCATAAAACTTGTTTTAACATTTTGTATTGAAACACAAACATGTGATAAAAATTTCAAGACATATATCAATCATATCAATTCATTTTTGAGTCTTGCAAATTTTATCAAAAACAAAACTTGTATTTTTATCAAACTTGATTTTTCAATACATGAATAAGATAGTCAAAATAAGTTTGTCTAGCAAGTTTAAAGCATGTATGTATATCTAGAACATATCTAATATACATAGAAATAAAGTAAACTTGTTTTGATCTACTATTCATGAAAACCAAAATCCAAAGCATAAATCTTGTGTGTGTTGTGCACTTGAGCATATCAACTATACTAAGCTTTACAAAATGGATCTAAACACACTATCTAAACTATGGAGACCTAAGTCTTCTTGATGATCTTCATCTTCAAGTTGACTTGCTCCAAAACTCCATCCATGGGCTAGGCAAAGTGTGATCTTGAAGCTTTGGCCCTGGAATCATCATGAAAAGCTTCTAAACTCCTTGTTGAAGCTAATCACCAACTAATATCTTGGTTAAAGATCTGAAACTTAAACAACACAAGATTATTAGTAAACATAACTACATGAGTTAATCATTATCAAAACTAGGGTGGAAGGCCTTTGGGCCAACAATCTCCCCCTTTTTGATGATGACAAAACTCATGGAGTTATATATGCATGGATTAGAGTTAAGCTTCAAAGAAGCTCCCCCTTAACTCATGCATAAACAAATAAAAATATATGACAATGAAGCTCATAAATATGTATGCAAATGTATGGAGATAAAACATATCAAATTCTTCAAATTCTTTTCTCCTATTTGCAAAACAAAACATATATGCATATCTATTGTTTATTTGTTAAGCATGAGAAAACTAAACACAAGTATGCATATAAACATGTATGCATCAACATTCATAAAACATATTCTAGAAGCTCTAGATACCAATTAAATTAATAAAACATTAACAAAACACTAGATGCTCTAGATACCAATAAAACTTAATATATGCAAAAAACATAAGTATTCATATATAAACCAAAATCTTTCTCCCCTTTTTTGTCAACCATCAACAAAGGGGTAAACAATCAAAACAATAAAATGAGGGGTAAAAATCTTTCTCCCCTTTTTGTCAATCAAAACAATAAAATAATGTTCTCCCCCTTTTTGTCTAAAAACAAAAACAAGGTCAATAAGGGGTGACTTTAAACAACATGATATCAATAGAAAAAAATATGTCAATGAAGCATCTTGATATCAATAGAAAAGTAAACAAAGATCAATAAATGTTATATGCTATATATATTCATGAAGAGGAAGACGCTAAGTTAGCTTCCCTACACATATGCATTACATGAAAGAGGGATGTTAAACCCTAATTCACATAACACACATTATGTAATGCATAAGAGGAGATGTGAAGCTCCTCCAACACACGTGTACCACATAAAGAAGAGATGTTAGCTCTTCAATACAAGATACACTCATCATGAATCTATATGTAGAAGAGATGTTAAGCTCTCCTTGCATATAGTCAATATGAATCAAAACTTTTGTAATTTTCTTTTAAACAAAATTTTTAGATACCAATTTAAAACACAAAAACATCTTGATATCAAAAGATAGGAATTTTCTTTTTAAGTCATATAAACAATTGAAATGACTATTTTCTATCATAAAGCAAGGGAGTGGAATACTAAATACCAATTGAAATATGAAAATCGAAGTTTCTCTCCCTTTATGAAATATCAACAAAAACTATGCTTAGGTTTGAAATAAGATACCAATTGAAAACTAAATCATTGAAGTGAAGTTGAAGCTCAAGCTCTAGCATAAACATGATTTGTGAAAAATTTATATCTTAAGCACAAATAAAACAAGTATATGTGTATGAAATAGAATGAGTACCAATCACCAATAGATGATACCAATTGAAAATATACATACACAATAAACATATGAGTATACAAAAAAATCAAAATGATACCAATTGAAAGAGTTCAATGATACCAATTGACATAGCAATAAAAACATGGTATAACTCATATAACTAATCCACCCATCTCATGCACAAGTTTAAAATGATTTTCAATATAAACATACAAGGCATGGACTCCCATCCAACCTCCCATGGATGGTAGGGGTTTTTAAAAATAGATTTGAAAATAAGCTTAGTTTGAAAAACTCTACCAAAATGAAGAATACCGTAACTAGTTATAAATAGAAAGTTTTGTTAACTAGTACGAAATCCTTCAAGTAAGGAATAAAACCAAATAATTTTTCATAAAACACATGTAAATCACATAGCACTTAAAACACTCTAATATCCATAAAGTCCTAAAATTTACAAAAGAGGTGAGTGCACTAGTGTTATGTGGAACATGGTATCATGAGAATGTCAATAAAGCTCAATATTCCTTTAAACATGAAAACATGAAAATCATCAAAACTTATTTAATCTTCAATGGCATATGTATGTCATGTACAAATTAAAATATACATACATATCCAAACACAAAGAGTCTACAAATATATATATGCATAAAGGCACGTGGCTCAAGAGGATAAACATGTATATCTAATAGTTTGGACAAGATAGACATATACATGAAGTTAAACAATTAAACACAAAATCAAGAAAAACTAACTCTTCACCAAAACAAATTTCATTTCAAGGTATATGTATGAATTGTCAACACAATAAGTATACATACATATCCCTAAACACAATTAAGTCCATATATAGATTTGCATGATAGGCAAATGACTCAAGAGGTATACATGTATATCTTAAAGTTTGGCAATACAAACATATACATGAAGTGAAATACACAATCATAAAACAATTTCAAAAATGAGAATACAAGTTTAAAATGTATGAATCATCAAAACTAGACTATACTAGCACATCTAATGGGTTCAAATAAGCATTCAAGCACAAACATATATAGATTTATTTGTGGCCCACTATATGCACGAATATATACCTAGTCTTAATGAAAACTAACATCTAATATGTAATCAACACATGAAGCATAAAACACGATAAAAATTAACATGATAAACTTAAACATGATTATTATGCAAATCCACATGTTATTAAACCTATGATAAACATGATAGCTAAAACAAACGGTGAGAACACAAAATATGGGTCCATATAAACATGGGTGTCTCAAAATGCTATACATGCATGTCAAGGATCTAATGAGCATGGCATTATCATAATAATCACCAAATAATGAAACATGCTATAAACATCAAAGATATGAAATACAAATCATATATGATCAATATGTATATGCATGTGCATTAGATCTAGGTCATACAAATTAGTTTAACCAAGGTGAGAACACAAAAATATAAGTCCATATAAAACATGGATGTTTCAACCAACTAATAAGTATAACACTAATCTAATTAACATGGCATATTCATGATGATCACTAAACATCAAATCATGCTATAAAAGATAAACATGGAAAGCATGTAAACATAAGGAGTTAGAGATTCGATAACAAAACCAATGAGGGCACCGCTCTAGTTCTCCAAAACAAAGGTGGTCCTCTCCACCAAACCTTCCCTTGAAAGTGATGCATCCAATTGATTTCCATGAAGCTCGGAACGCATCCACTCCAAGGTGCCATCACTCTCACGTCAAGTGAGAGCCCACACCTACATCAAAAACACGAGGGGTGGTCTTTGGTACCCATACTCTTTTGGGTCCATGGGGGTTAGTACCTTCTCTAACCCAAACAAACTTCTTTGCTAAATTATCAACATGTATTCTATCATAGCAAAATTTAGCAAGGTGGCCCTTACGTCCACAATGTGTACAAGTGTACACATGAGCATACATGTGAGGAGTGTGTCCGTGAGAAGCATGTGTATGCCGTGGAGGGTGTGCATGAAAAGATGGAACTTGTTTCTTTCGAAACAAAGTTTCCAAACGTGTATGCCCAACAACACATTGGCTCAAAGTGGAGCCCAAACAATCTACACTCTTCTTAATCATGAAAATATCATTGTAAATCAAAGAAGAAGTGTGGCATGCAATAGGTGAAGTGTGTGATACTACCCTAGCATGGCAAACATGTGCATCAATCTTATTTTGCAAAACTTCATTTTTCTTTAAACAAATTTCTAAATCTTTAGAAATTGAAGCAATCTTAATTTTAAGGAATCATTTTCTTTTAAAACAAAATTAACTTTTAAAGACAAGTTTTCATTTTTCTTTAAAATAACATGCCAATCATTTTTAGATTTTAAAAATTCATTTTCTTTTAGTGCAAGGTCTAATTGAGATCTCAATGAATCCCTTTCATTAGAAATCTCCATCTTCTCTTGCAAAACCATATTAAGTCTAGAAAACAAATCTTTATTATCTTTTTCAAAGCCTAGACTTTTCTTTTTCAAAATCTTATATTTTTCAATCAATTTTTCACAAACAATCGATAGTTCTTCATTTAAGGCATGAGCATCATAATCATCACATGAAGAACTAGCATACTCATTATCATCTAAGTGGGTTTCTGAGTGTACCTCAAGGGAGTCATTCCCTTGGACCGTATAGCATTGTTGCGGCTCAGATTCATCTCCACTAGACTCCTCCGGTTGAATTTGTTCTTGAAGCTTGGAGGTGGTGGTTGTCGTCAACTTGTTCCACACTACAAAAGCGGAATCAAGATTAGAAACAAGCATAAGATAATCTTTTGAAAGCGTGCTTCTAATGGCCTCAAGGGCTTGTGCATTGGCCCCTATATGATTGCTATCACTAAGGAAGGATTCCTTGGTAATGGCAAGGTAAACTTTATGACCTAGGGTTTGTAAATAAACGGTCATCCTAATCTTCCAAACATGAATGTTGGAAGGGTCAAACATAGGTAGGGTCATGAAGACCATGGTAAACTATATGTGTGCAAACAAGCAAATGCAAACAAGATTAGCAATAAATGGATCTCACTCCTAGGATGTTAAGCCTAAGTATCAGGAGCACTAGCTCTAATACCAATTGAAAAACACCTAGAGGGGGGGTGAATAGGTGTAAGTGCTAATCTAGGAACTAAATGTGCTAAATGCGGAAGCTAATGCAAATTTTGCAATCACACTTAATACAATCAACAAGTGTAGCCGAATTTCCCGTGAAGGACTCCGGACTAACTCCTCTTGATTCCCCTTGAATGGGTTGAGGTGCTATGTGAAGCTCTTGTTGATTAAGTACAAGTGAGGCACACACAAACAACCAAGCATATACAAGATATAGCAATGTGAATTATGCAGGCACAACACAAGCAAATAGATATGTATGATATGAATTATGCTCAACACAAGCAAATATGATATGATGTTATGAATGATGCTTTGCACAAATAAATGAGAGAAAGAGTTGAGAGATATTGGCTCAAATGCAAACACAAGAATATGTTTCGAGGTTCGAGCCCCTAGCTCTACATCCCCGCCTACACCACCGTGTAGGATTTCCAATCCACTATAGGAGTACCGAACTCCTCTCTCAATGCCACCGAGGCAATACAACCACAATCACCTCTACCGAAGAGGAATAAGGCCCGTAGCCAATACAACCAACACAATCACCTCTACCGAAGAGGGATCCAAACTCAATACCACTCCGATCAACCTCTACCAAAGAGGGATACAACTAAAGCAAGGAGGGTTTACAACTTAGAGGCTTAACCTCAAACACTTCTCTTTTTCTCTCTTTTCCATAAAACAAGGATCCTAATAGATTAGGATAGTATGATAGCTCAAGTGTGGAAACAAGGTGTTTTTGGAAACAAGCAACAAAGAAAAACTACTAGGGAAATCTCTTGTAAATGATAGAAAATGAAAATCAATACAATCCCCCAAAACCCTAGTTTTCCTTGATTTTCCAAAAACCCAAAACAATAAAGATGAGAAGTTTAAAGCCCAAAAACTCTTTTAAAAACTTGTTTTAAACTCTGAAAAACTGGGATTTTTTCTCTTGTAAAAACCTTAGCCAAAAACCCAAAGAGATGGGGTTTATATAGGCCAAACCAGAAACTAGCCGTTAGGCTGATGTGGCAGCCTGACAGGCTGACGGTCGACCGGCCCGGTAGACCGCCAACGGTCAGAAATGTGACCGTTGGGCAACCACGGTCGACCGGCCCGGTCGACCCAAACAAACAGAGAGCACTGCTCTCAGACCAGTCGACCCGGACGGTCGACCGTCCCAGTGTCTCCAAACGTGCACAGATTTGTGCACGTCAGTCGACCGGCCCGGTCGACCGACTTCAGCCAAGTCGACTAGGTCAGTTGACTTAGTCGACTGATTGAAGCCTGGAACAGAGATCTGGGTCAGAAAAACTGAGAAAAATATTTTATAAAAATCTTTTATCTTTTCTGAAAATCCCATAAAACTTGTTTTAACATTTTGTAATGAAACACAAACATGTGATAAAAATTTCAAGACATATATCAATCATATCAATTCATTTTTGAGTCTTGCAAATTTTATCAAAAACAAAACTTGTATTTTTATCAAACTTGATTTTTCAATACATGAATAAGATAGTCAAAATAAGTTTGTCTAGCAAGTTTAAAGCATGTATGTATATCTAGAACATATCTAATATACATAGAAATAAAGTAAACTTGTTTTGATCTACTATTCATGAAAACTAAAATCCAAAGCATAAATCTTGTGTGTGTTGTGCACTTGAGCATATCAACTATACTAAGCTTTACAAATTGGATCTAAACACACTATCTAAACTATGGATACCTAAGTCTTCTTGATGATCTTCATCTTCAAGTTGACTTGCTCCAAAACTCCATCCATGGGCTAGGCAAAGTGTGATCTTGAAGCTTTGGCCCTGGAATCATCATGAAAAGCTTCTAAACTCCTTGTTGAAGCTAATCACCAACTAATATCTTGGTTAAAGATCTGAAACTTAAACAACACAAGATTATTAGTAAACATAACTACATGAGTTAATTATCATCAAAACTAGGGTGGAAGGCCTTTGGGCCAACAACTTTGGTGGAGAAATAGAATAAATTATCTGAGGTGTAATATTAACTTGACGAATCCCACGAATCCCATTAGGGATTAAAGAAAAATGACTTGCCCGAGGTTTACTGTTAACGTGACAAGTCTGTGCTGTTTTGCTGGAAAAATAGACATAGGTATTTTTGTGGTCTTACCATTCAGTGGGAGGGAATTGGTAAGGGATTTTGGAGGGGAAGACGGGACGAAGTCCCTTAGGATTTTTAGTAAACCCTCAGCTTCAACGGATTTGATATGCCTTTACCAAGTACCGTTTGAGTTAGGCTAGCCATGTTATTTCCCTCAGCATGATGAGTTATGGATGACTTATGTTCGACTTAAAAGCCAATAGTTTTCTCTATCTTTAGCCTTCAGAGGCGTCAGATTTTGATAGATAAACTAGAGAAGAGTAACAAAGCTAAAACTGAAGTTTCGCACTTTGTCTTTTCTTTAATGTTAACATCATGCATTATGATGTAACTAATGTTTGGTCGGCTCGACAATGATCGACCGTAATGTGATCCATTGAAGAAGTAAGCTTTTATTTGGCGTTCTTCCAAACATCTTGGATCTGAAAGTTTTGATCAGGGGTGTAATGTTAACCTGATCATGAGAAGAATCTTATTAAGGGTAGTACTTCTTCAAGAATTTGCCATTGATCGGCATCATGAGAGTATCGCCGTCTGGGGTTATAAGGCGGTATGCTCCATTTGAGTAGACTGACTCTACTACAAATAGTCATTTCCATTTAGGCTGAAATTTTTCCTTTGGTCTTATGCGTCATCACCATCGGTCTTCTGACAGTTAGGACAATGTCACCTTTCTTGAAAGTCTACTCCTTGACTTTCTTATTAAAGGCTCTGGTAATTCTAGCTTAATAGAGCTAGATTTGATGTTGAGCTTGCAGGCGTTTATCGTCCAAAGCTTCCAGCTCCTGGAGTCGAAGTCGATGCTTCTCCTCATTTGTCATCTCTGTTGTCAAGACAACACATAGAGATGGGATCTAGATTTCTAGTGAAAGTACGACCTCACACCAATATACCTAAGAGAATGGTATAACTTTCATCGGGGTTCTCACTGTTGTGCGATAAGCCCATAAGCATTCACCTAACTTATCATCCCAGTCGCGTTGGCTCTTCAAGATGAATTTCTTGAGAAGTTTCCCAATGGTCTTGTTAAAAGTTTCTACAAGGCTGTTAACAGCTGGATAGTATACCGTTGAAGACACACTCTGGATCCTGAACTTGTTGTAGAATCTTTGAAATGCATAGCTAATAAACTGAGGTCCATTATCATGGACAATCCATCGTGTCATGCCAAAAGGTAGACCACGTGATGTTTAATGAACTTGATCATGTCAGATGTCTTTACCTCCCTCAAGGGGATAACTTCAGACCATTTGGAAAAGTAATCGATTATGGCTAAGATAAACTGATTTCCTTTGGGTGAAGGTGGGTTGATAGGACCAACCACATCCATTCCTTACATTTTGAATTGCCAAAAATAAGTTGTAGGGCGAAGATGTCCTGGTGTCTGGTGAATGAAGTCACCATGGATCTGATAAGTGTGGCATCGTTTAGCGTAAGCGATGACGTCAGAAATCATTTTTGGCCAATAATATCTAAGTCTTCAGGGTCGATCTTCAAGTTTTTGACCAGATTGGTGACCTCCGCACATACTGTCATGAGCATCTTTAAGTATTTCCAATGCCTCATTATGCCACAAGCAGCGGAGGAAGATTCCATCATGCGATCGGCGATTCAGTATTCTTGTGATTGCATAATAGTGAAATTTAGGAGCTTTCCTTTTAATGGCAGCTGCCTCTTTAGGGTCATCAGGTAAAATGCCGTACAAAGCGTAGTTGATATAAAGGAATCGCCAATCCCTGAGCTCTGGACCTGCTGAAGTCTCTAGAGTTTCTTTGACTTGAAGGTTCCCTGCTGAAATCTGGTCATTTTTTATGGCGAGTTTCGGAAAGTACAAGTCATGGCTGTAGTTGAGAACTATCTCTGTCGCTCTAGCTGGAAGAGTGAAGGAAGCAATGAGAGATACCAGTGCATCTACATGTGCATTTTACCGGAGGAGTACATAGTCGATGTAGAAATTTCTGAACTTCTCTGCTATGTGGATAGTTGCATTATGATAGGGTACCAAGTCTTCATGTCTGACTTCATACTCCCCGCGAACCTGGTTAACGTGAGCTTTGAATTATCATATGCTTCGAGATTTTTAATGCCAATCTCATCAGCGATTTGCATTCCAATCAAGAGAGCATTGTATTCTGCTATTTTGTTGGAACATGGCTCAGTTAATGAGAATGCACGAGAGATTACGTAGTTCTGTGGGAAGATAAGTACTACCCTACTTGTGCTACAATATTTCTTCCAGGATCCATTCTTGATGCGCCTCGAAGAAGAATTGCCACACATGTCTTTAGAAAGACGTCTGGGTCATGCAAACTTCTACGACCTTATCTGGGAGATCTTCATAAAATTTGATCACCTTTGGATCTGGATGCTTAGCCAAAAAGTCTATCACTGCCTGTCTCTTCACAATTTTTTGTGCCAGAAATTCCATCTCATATTGGGAGAGCAATATGACCCATTTTGCAATTGACCATTTAGTGATGATGGCTTCGTCATAAGCAATCTTAAAGGATTGACTTTTGATATGACGTGTATGGTTTGGCCCACCAAGTAGTGTCACGTCTTCTGGATGGTGAATACCAACGCCAAGCTTTCTTTTTCGATCGGGTTGTATCAATGTTTAGCTCCGATCATAGTTCTACTCAGCTAGTAGATTGCCTGCTCATGTCTCTGATCATTATTCTGAGCTTGTAAAGCCCTAGAGAATGATCCATAACTCAAACGTATATTAGGAAAGGTTTCCTGACATCGCAGCTGTAAGGATAGGTGGATACGTAAGGTATCACTTGATTTCCTCGAACGCTTATTGGCAAGTATCGTCCCAGATGAATGAAGTACCCTTCTTCATCAATTTGGTGAAGTGTTAGCATCGTCCTGAGAGATTTAAGATAAACCTCTAAATATATGCTAGGTGTCCTTGCAATCCTCTAAACTCTCTAAGATTCCTTAGAGGTTGCATTTCTTGGATGGTGTGGACTTTCTCTGGGTCGAGGTGGATTCCTTTAGATGTCATGACAAATCCGAGGAAATTTACCGCAGGCTACCCCCAGGAAGGATTTGGTGGGATTCATCTTCAATTGATGCGAATACCGTCTTTAGATCTGCTAAGTGATCGCCTTTGGCACGGCTTTTCACTACAATATCGTCTACGTAGCATTTCACTATTTTGTGTATATGCTCGTGAAAAATTGCATTCATAACTCTCTCGTATATCGCTCCCGCATTCTTTAATCCGAAGGGCATGACAGTATAATAATACACCCCTATTGGTATCCTGAAAGATGTATGCTTCTCATCGTCAGTGTACATCTTAATTTGATTATATCTCGAGAATCCATCCATGAAGGATATCCGTTCGAACCCACACGTGTTGTCGATCATAACATCCTTGATTGAAAGGGGGAACTTATCTTTAGGACACGCCTTATTTAGATCACAAAAATCAATGCAAACCCAGATCTTCTCATTCTTCTTGGTAAAGGGGACGATATTTGCTACCCAATCAGGATGTTGTTCTTCCCTAATAAAACTAGAGTATATAAGCTTCTTGACTTCCGACTGAATGGCTTCCATTATCTTCGGGCGGAGCCATCGTTGTTGTTGCTTGACGGGCTTCGCATCCGGATTGATGTTGAGGTAATGCATAACCACCTGAGGATCAAGCCCAGAGATATCCTCATAGTTCCAAGCGAAACATCTATACACTCCCGCACGAGACATATGAGATCTTCTTTCTCAGGAGGTGATAAGCTTTCGCTTATGGAGGTGGGTTTAGGATTAACCTCATCTCCCAGATTGATTTGAATTACCCTATCCTCTGTGGGTGGTTCACGTTGTTCAAAGTGAATATCCCAGAGAGCATTTAGGTGTTTGGTCCAGGGATCAATATCTGACTGGATCATTTCTTCATTTCTATCTTCTGGGTGGCTTGTTAAAACCAAGTTTATCGAAAGTTCTTTGAAGATGTTGCCGACACTAACATCTGATTCCCATGATGACGTACCTGATGAGTGATTATTGTGTAATGGCCCTTCAGACTCAAAGGCTGAGGGATTAGAGTTGACACATAGCCCAACTCCCTGCGAGTTCGATGATAATAATCAAGGGCTTTCCCTTTTGGAACAAGTGATCAAAGCAATTCTCCTTCCTTTGCCGAAGTTCAAGCCAGGACCACTTGTTGGTCATACCCCATGTTCTCTATCATTCTGAGTACATTTGACTCATAATGAGAGAACTGAGGAAGTTCAGTCTCGCTTTCTGAGTCTTCATAAGTCATTGGTTTAGAATCGATTTTTTCAAAAAGGATCAATTTTTGGCCTTTGTGTCTTGCTAGGCCCTCAAAGAATGATTCCTGTGATCACTGATGCTTTGATATACCGTGAGAGATAATCTCATCAGTACATGCAATGATGTCAGGGTATTTATTGCTGACGAGGGGTCATCATCTACATCAGTGCTTGTATCTGATGGCCCAGAATCAGAAGTAAACACAAAAAAGTAAGTTAAATCTAACTCTTCATTAATATACCACTCACCTACATCATTGGCGGTGTTATTGACATCGAGCTTATTAACGCTCATTATAAGTGGATTCAACTCCCAAAGACATTCTTCTTCTGTCTCTGGCTGACATCAACTTCATTACGAAAGTCTAATTCCTCTGGCTGGGGATTCTCATCTGTCTCCAGAGAATCCTGGTACAGGAGGGAGTCGGTGAAGTAGTTCTCTACCCCCTTGAATGGATGCCGTTCGATGATCAACATTTAAACTTTTCCATCTCCATCAACATACTTTATGACTTGATGGAGAGTAAAGTGAACGACGGAGTTGTGATGAATTCATAGTCATCCCAACAGCAAATTATATGAAGTATTGGCGTTGATAACATAGAATGTCACCTCGAATATTAGGTCCCTGATCTAACATTTGAGTTTAATCTTTCTCATTGGACGCGTACCATTGGCATTAACCATAAATGGTAGTTTGAGTGATGAGTGGGGATTCTCAAGTGCTGCATGACCCGACGGGGCATAATACTCCACGCAGATCCTGGATCCATTTGAATGTGGCTCACTTTAGACGATCCAAAATACCCTGTGAAGTACAGGGACCTACCATGTTTCCTCTAACCTGCATGTCATCTGGAGTGAAGGTTATACAGGGGGCATGTTGAGAGGAGTGGAGGCAGTTTTCTTCATCTTCCTTCTGGGGTTCAGCTCCGGGCCATGAAAGTCTCAGCATCAGCTAAAACTTCTATCAGAGCTTCCCTTGTGGCCTTGGATAGTCTCAGGAGCTCGTAAAGGGTGATCCTGGTCGGGATATTGGCCAGTTGAGCTAAGACATCAAAGCGGTAAGGTGCTGATGATCCTTCTGCTTTGTCCTTCGGAAGGGCTTTGGCATATCAAAGCTCCTTTTTCTTCTCCACGGGTTGTTTTGTGGATTGCTTGGTTAGCTATGGAGTGGGTTTAGACAGATTTGCCGCCATTTTGTCATATTTCTTCAAGTACGATGACCCGAGTGGGTCCTTACTACGAGCGGCACATTCAGCTCTGCAGCAAGGATGATTGTCTCCTCCTCCAAATCAATTAGTGAGGGGATATCGATTTCTGCCTCCCAGGAGGAAGCACACACCACATTGCAAGGAGAAACTTTTGCTTTGCCCCTAGACTTCCTGTTGGTAACAGTAGTCCACTGTTGGCCTTCCACGAGGTCAGGATGAACCCACATGATTTCTCCCTGAGGAGTAGGAACAGGTACGAGACCTTTCTCTCGTTGGTGATATGGATCTGTATTGAGCACCCTTAGTTCCCTTTTTGGGATGGGAACTCTCCGGCCGGCGTTGGAGGCTGGATCCTAAACTGAAGAAATGACATCATATTTGATGTCACTTTCTTCTGCTCCGGGCGAAGCTTGAGCACCTCCGCATCAATCAAAGCTTAGAGAATGTCTTTGAAGACATAACAGCTCTTGGTAGGTTGCCCTAACATCCTGTAATACAAGCAATAATTGGGGTTATTTGTCTTGCCAACCTCCTTACGACATCAAGCTTCAGGAGTTTCAGTCTATTGCTCTTGTTGAGTAACTTAAACAATGAATCTACATGCTCGTCCTTGAAGGAGTATTACTTGTTGGCACGTGACTGGGTTGAAAAGCTACCCCTTTAGCCAGTTGGGGCTTAGAGGGAGACTTTGTCTCTGTCGCTAGTATTCTTTCTTTTAGCTTGAAAAGATGCTTTTGGCGCGTGCCTCGTTGACTTTTTGGGTCTGGGCTTATTTTCTTCTGCCTTAACCCTGGCGACAATCTCTTCTTCCTGCTCGCCTTACTGGACCAACTGCTTTCAGGTACAGCTTTCAGCTACTCCTATCTTAGGTAGGAGTGAGGTTTGCAAATTGTGATGGTATGCTTCCACTAGGGTGGCCTGGGTCATACCGCTAGGACATTGGAGTGCCATATTCTGAAATCTCTCCATAATGCTTTAACTGACTCTTCTTTTCATTGCCTCATCGTCAAGAGAGTTGGCATGATAATTTTTGAGTCATCTTTGAAGAAGTGTGTAAGGAAAAGCTTCTCCAGATCACCCCAGTTCTTGATGGAGCCTTCTGGAAGCTTCATGAACCATTCAAAAGCGATCCCCTTCAGGGTGCCAATGAATAAACATGCCAGGATGGCATCATTTTATACTACATTCCCTGTCTGAGACTTGAAGCAGTATATATGCTGGTTCAGTGACCCCTTACCGTCGAAGGCCTGCAGGTCAGAGCTTTGAACTTAGGATGGTACGGGACAAGATCTCACTCAGCCGGACATGGCCGAATCACTCCTACTTCTTGTAGGCCTTTTCGACTGGTATGGGCTTCAAGACGCTATTTTAGTTTACTCATTCTTTTAGAATAAGTGCTCGTATTCTCTGAGTTGCCTTCCTCTTCGGATGGAGGTTTGGACAACTCAGAGTTGGAATGCTCCTCCTCCTCAGTATGTGCAGAAGATGAGCTTTCTCCTTCCTTCTGTTTGCCTTTGGACTTCTTGGAAGGCGTCTTGGCCTTAGGCTTCTTCTTTTGTTCTCAAGCAATTGTGAAAGCATCTGCTTGAGGCTGTTTATAGATTCTTGTTGAGCACAAATCATATCAAATTGTTCCCTTTGGGTCTGGGCTTGCTGCTCAAAGCGTCTGATCATTTCTTCAGGAGTGCTTATATGTAAAGGTTTTTTATCTACAAAAGAGTTCGAGGCCTATGATTTTGCGATGACAGAGTGCGACTCGCTGACTTTGATACCCCAGTAGGGCTATTATGCCAGTTTGAGTGTGGGCATGCCGGTACACTCCTTCCGGCTCGATGTCAGACTCGTCAGAGCTGACTATTGGCTGGTTTCACTTACTCTTGCTTGGCATAGTGCTTGGACTTACCATATTTGTAATAACTTCAGGGTATTCTGTATCAGAGAAAGTTATCCTTATGTGGAATTGACACCTTTTGGCCGAGCAAGAGACTGACGTAAATGATAACCGTTTAAACACCGACTGTTTGCAGTGGCATTCAGAGAGCACTATTATGATGAGTCACTCACAATAGCATAGTGGAGTGATTTGATGAACACTTCTCTTCGTTGTTAAGTAATCTCTTAGATCCTTTGGAGGGGGATCGAAGAGACCAGCCTCGAGTCTCTAAGGACGAGGACCTTTCAGCTCCCTTCTGACCTAGCCATCAGAAGTGAATGTTAACTTTACAAGTTTCAACGATGCAAGATTCAGAAACGCAGAGTTCATGTTCTGTAGAACAGTCACGACTCTGGTTTTGAGACACGAGTCTCACACCTCTACTGAGAAGAGACGCGAACCTCGCGTTATTGATTGTTACGTTTGCTTGGTGACATTTGAGAGATGCGGACTTCATGAGCCTCGCGTTATGACATAAAGACGCGGGTCTCGTATCTTTGAGAAGAGACGCGAACCTCGCGTTACTGAACATCTGATTGAGTTAGGACCTGCACACAAAAATAAAGAATTAAAAACTAAGAATGAAAAGTGCAAGTTACTCAATTCTTCCACGATAGCAAGTCGCTATGCGGGTCGTTATCCACAAGGAGGGACTAGCGATGGAAGCTTATTTAGCAAGTTCTCTTTTAAGATACAAAGTTTGGTTAAAGTTCTTCTTTAGTTCTTTAAAAGAAAAAGGAAAAATTGAGTTAAAGTTGAGTTAGAAAGAAAGCGGTAGAATAAGAAGGTGGAGAAATAAGAAGTGATTTGTACAAATGAGATTGAAAAGAGTGATAAAAGATTTGGTGGATTGTGATGTTCTAAACTAAAGATGAAAAGAAAAGAAAGAAAAACTAAAAATTACTTACCTCTTCAGTGCTCATATACCTTGGATCCATTGCGACGACTTACCTTGTCTTTGAAGGCGATCAAGCATGGCGTATAGGATCTTCCCCATTCTCGATCTACACTACGAATAAAAGGGCAAACTGTACTAGCAAGAGAAAGGTTGTTCATCACTATAGGTCATCAAGGGCACTTGCAACAGCTAAGCAATCTCGAGGCTATCAGATTCTCTTGGATTGCAACGCATCAGAGGAGAGTAAAAGAAAACAAGAGTAAAGAAAGAAAAAATAACTTTGATTCGATTCAGATAACAATGAAAGAAGAAATCACTTACACTGGTGTCACCTGCAGTACAAGCTTGCTCTCAATCCTCCATGAAAGTAATCTCTCCTCTCAGTTACATAAAGAAAAGTAAAAATTACATAAAAAGAAAACTAAAAACCTAAGTTATAAACTACAAATTATCCTAAGTTCTTTTCTCTGCTGGTCGTCCCTTTTGCCTTTGAGTGCAGGTATTTATAGGAGAAATGCAGAGGGTAGAGGAGTATGAAGATAAGTAAAGCTGGCAATTTCTGAACTCCCTTATCTCCAAACTTAATTTGATGTGAATATTCAGTTTTGATCTGCAGTTTAGTGGTGTATTGATTGCTAAATATCACTTAACAAATGACAGAATTAGAAATAATGATCAACTTAAGAGTTGTAGCCCTTTAAGTCTTCTTTCTAGATCATCTTAAATCATCAGATTTGATTTCTGGTAGAGAAAGTTATGATTCAAATACTAAAATGTATCCAGCCAGAATCTGAGTCTGAATTGCTTCATCTCATCCATTGATCTTCTCTCATCCATTTATCCCTTTGGATTTGGACTCTGTATTTAACGTCATTCTTAGTTGATCTCTAGCTTTAACCACCTAATTCACCAAAAATTAAATTTAACCAACTGGATTTGGAATCATCCTCCTCTAACCAAATAAATCTAGTTAAATCTGAATTTATCTGATATTTATTTGATTTATCCTCTTTCTCCCCATGATTATCTTCTACAAAATAGACATTTAAGACAATGAATTTAGCAGATTTATTACATGATAAATGAGGAATGTAATAAAGAATAATGCAAAATATGTGTACGATCACACCCCCACAACTATCTTTTGCTCGTCCTCGAGCAAAACAATAAATTAAACCAAAGATTATTAGACCAATTTCGCAGGTCACGCGATTGCACTGAGCTTATGCAACGAGCCGTTAAATCTCTAGGTTACCCCTAGAGGACGAGTTTTGTCTCGTGAGGGTTTTCAGTGGATTGCAGCCACAAAATCCATAAAGAAAGAGAAAAATGTTAGTATTTTGAAAATAAATTTTGAAAGAAAAAATATTTGAAATATTATTGTAAGTTTAAGTAATCTATAAGTTATAGGAAAACTGAATTTTTCATTCCTAAACTTAGTCTCTATTCAAAAATTTGTTATCAATCAAAGTAAGGAGTCAAATTGTACTTCTCATCTAGTCTATTAGTTTACCTTAAGTCATATGCACCTTGTGACCGTGAAAATTTGACTAAGGGTTCTTTAACTCTAACTCTTATGCCTTATTTATATATATAATATATAATATATATATATATATATATATATATTATATATATATATATATATATATATATATATATTGGTGGTATTATTCCTTAGTTCTATAAGGCTTTCTAATCTGCCCATGTAACGAGCCTTTAATCGATGACTCCCAAACCAGACGGTCTTAGGGCACCGGGTGAGAAAACACCCCAAGGACTTAAGGACTCGAGCAAATAAGGCCTCAAAACTAAAGATTTTATTATATGAACCGCTTTTAGGCGTGAGTACTTATGCTTTATTAGGCACAAATACCCAGCTTAATCAGAGAATTTTTTTTATATTTTTTTCCTCAAACTTATCTAATTATCTTTCACATAAATACCAAGGCTTACTTAGGCCAAAGCACCTAACTAATCAATAATTAGATTTGTTCATCTTTCATAGATCTATTTTTTTTTCTTTATTTATATAAGGCATAAGAATCTTTGTTTTGAACCCTAAGTGTATAAGTGTATAAAGTGTGCATATTTCATTAAGGTAAAGATCAAGACTAAATTACTTTGACAAATTATCTTCCTAACCCTAAAAATCAAACAAATAATCTTATTTTGACCAAGTTTAAGAAATCCTAATTTTGATTTTCATATTCCTTAAAATTGACTTAATTTCTTACAAAAAATATGTCAAAATATTGTTTCTATTTTTAAAAAGTTTTTAAAAGTAAAGAAAACTGTTAATATTTTTTTATAAAATAAAAAGAAAAACCTAAGTTATGTTAGAACCCTCCCCCCACACCTATCTCATGCATTGTCCTCAATGTATGAATTAATGCATAGATGCACGAAAAAGAAGACAGGGAAGGAAAATACTACCTTAAGGTGGTGGTCTGATTGGTCCACGACATGCGGCCCAATCGACTTTCGTGGAGTTCGAAGGAACCCACTAGAAATTTCTCTAATATAACCCACTAAAATGATATATACATGAATGATTTTTATTAAATATTTGACCCTATCTAATTTCCAAATTCTATAATGAATTTCAGAAACAATTTTGTCAACCGCCTTGTCCCAAAATGGAATGTGAAAAGATAGAATGATTGACTTGGACTCAGGAAGTACGGGAACTAATACCGACTCAGAAAAGTGACAAAAGTCAAGTAAGGTTCAGGAGTCGAGATTGGTTCAGAAAGTGGGTCCAAATCAAGAAGTTGAAACTCAAGCCACATTCATTTTCCAATAATGGAATGTAACTTAATATTGGTGATTCAAGTTCAAGAATGATAGGTGTGGGAATCAAAACTGACTCTAAAATATTACTCAAGTCAGGTAATAAAATATGAGTCAATATTAATTCGAGAATTTGAACTGGATCACAGGTTTGAGAATCTAGGTCACATTTCTCATTGAGTTCAATTTTATAAAAATGAGAACTTGCCAATTTATCAAAAGGACTTTCAAAATTATAAAATTGGTCAAGTTCAATATGATGATCATCAAAGATGAGCGATTCAATTTCATTATGAATTAGTACAGGATCCAATGTTGACTCGGGAAAAGATTGAAATCAGGTGAAGACACGGAGTCATAATTGAATCAGGAAGTAGAATTGAATCACTAAGTTGAGGTTCATGATCATATTCATTTTCAAGTTCAATTTCAGGAAAGGGATAACTTGCCAAACTGTCAATGTCACTTTCAAAATTTGGAGTTTGGGCAAGTTCAAATGATTGTTTGAAATGGAATCTTGTGTTCTAAAATAACATGACTCTTCGGCTCTAACAGAATGGTTACTGACATCAGAACTAGCCAAACGGTGAGAACGTAGAGATTGGACTATCATATCTATGTCATAATTACGAGCATTTGGAGCCTGAGTCATGGCTTCAAGCATCTTTTCATAGTTGATAGGTTCATCATTTTCTTGCGATTAGTCTTGAAAAGATGAAGTGTTGTTTTGAAATTGGTGGTAAAATTGTGAGTCCATCAAATTTTGTGATTGTTGTTTGAACTCACGCATACTCCTTTCAAAAATTGATGGTTTTCTATTTTGGACTGGTGGAACTGAGTATGAATCTTGAAAATATTGTGGACAAGGTGGATAAGGAGGACAAGTTGGTTGAAAATTGGGCTCGGGGGAGGTGAATCCCACTGACTCTGTAAAGAGTTGAAATTATTCTGAAAATTATGGCTATAAGATTGGGGGCATGGGTTATATTGATTCAAATAAGACCAATCTGGCACATTAGGTTGGTTAAAGTTATGATATGCCAGGTTGGTAATATCTGAAAAAGAAGTTGGTGTGTAATATGGATTACCATTAAATTGAAAAAATTGTTGTTATAAGCCATATCACACAATAAAATACAAACAAGAAAAAAACAAACAAATAAGCAAACAAAAAAGAAAAAAAATTCTAACCTAAGTTAGGGTAGACCTTTGACCTACACGACTCCTAACTGGTTAGACTGTCCATAGGAGGTATAATATAGATTTTGACCACAAGCTAATCAGCTAGGTCAGGGCAAGATTGGTGGGAGGCTATCCGTCAAAGACGTTCCTTAATTAAGTAACCACCAAACTTCGAGCTTTCGGCCCTTAATCCCCTTCCTAGACACTGATTTGGCAGGGGTCAAAATCCAATACCTTTTCCCCTTAGGATAATCTTCTAATTGAGTCCGAGATGTCCCTAGGACCAACGTTTACTCATTTTCAGTTAAACTTGAGTTAGTGAGTGAGGAGATTGTTTGTGGGCTAAGGGAGGGTAATGACTTCCCCACCTTATCTTGTTTATAGGACAAGCCCTTAAGTCAATTTAGGGTATGTTTGGTTGTCATAACTGGCCGTAATTCGTAGTTGTAATTGGTAAAGTCTTTTACAATTGTAAATGAGTTACATGTATGTAAATTTTACGGTGTTTGGTTGTTAATATAAAATTGTAAAGTGAGAAAGTGTATTGTACTTTACGGTGTTTGGTTGTCCTAATGTATAAGTCGTAAGTGAAAAAGTTGACCACAAAATTAACTATTTGGTGATTCTAAAAGTTTTAATACTGCAAATAAATATTAAAAAAGTTAAATATTAAAAAATTTTAATATTAATATAAATAATATTACAAATTTGTATGACCACAAAATTAACTGTAACTGGGCTGTAACTGAGTGGTAATTGGGTTGCAAGTGAGTGTTAGTTGAGTTACGTAAGTCTTTTACGAATTAAGGTCCAAACAAACGTCGTAGTTGTAACTGGGTAGTAAGTCATTTACGAATTACGGAGTTTTACGCGAAACAAACGGCCCCTTAGTGCAGTGTGCAAGTATACAGAAAAAAGTAACATTCAAGCAATATTTCATACAAGAATGAACCTTATACTAAATGCTATGCACACATACCTTGGCTCCAGTACTCTTCAACAGTAAATAGAAAATGAAATGAAATAGACACGTGCCTAAATGCAAAGTCTAAATCATTTTAGCATTTACAATCAACTTTTTACTGTTGTGTTAAAAATGTATATACAGTGAGTCAAACAAGGAGATAAATGCTACAGAAATTCAGATTTTCAATTCAGCCAACCTGCAAAAATACAGGTTAGTAGTTCACTCAGTTTTGCTACTGGAATGTAGCAAATCTGAGGGCTTCTGGGCTCTGCTTTCTTGAGCAGAGTCTAGGGCCACTTATATGTCCACTACAATAGATATTCCTTGTTGTTAAATCTGTACAAAAAAATAAAGAAGAAAGTTAACCAAAAATGTAAATTTTTAAAGAGAGTAACTTACCGTCCTTCCCCAGCAACGGCGCCAAAATTTGATTGAGTTAGGACTTGCACACAAAAATAAAGAATTTCAGAACTAAGAATGAAAAGTGCAAGTTACTCAATTCTACCGCGATAGCAAGTGGCTATGCATTTCGTGATCCACAAGGAGGTGAAAAACACCTAGAGGGGGGGTGAATAGGTGTAAATGCTAATCTAGAAACTAAATGCGCTAAATGCGAAAGTTAATGCAAATTATTGCAACACACTTAATACAACATACAAGTGTAGCCGAATTCCCCGTGAAGGGCTCTGGACTAACTCCTCTTGATTCCCCTTGAATGGGTTGAGGTGCTATGTGAAGCTCTTGTGGTTAAGTATAAGTGAGGCACACACACAAGCAAGCCAAGCATATAAGGATGAACAATATAAAAGATGCAAGGCAACACAAGCAAATAGATATGATATGGCAATATGAATTATGCTCAACACAAGCAAATATGATATGATGTTATGAATGATGCTTTGCACAATATAAAGAGAGAGAGAGTTGAGAGACAAGTGGATCAAACGCTAACAACATGATATGTTTCGAGGTTCGAGCATCTTGCTCTACGTCCCCGCCTACACCACCGTGTAGGATTTCCAATCCACTATAACGTCCACCGAGGACTCCCACCGAGGGAACCTTCACCGAGAAGGATTTGTACAACAAGGAAGTACCGAACTCCTCTCTCAAACAACCACCTCACAACCGAGGGGTAGGCCCGTAGCCAATACAACCACAACACCTCTACCGAAGAGGGTTACAAACACCAACTCCACCTCTCACTAGAGGAAGTAAACCAATCACCCGATCACCTCTACCAAGGAGGGATACACAAAGAACAAGGGTGTTTACAACAAGTGGTTCCAAAAATCACAAACTCAATCTCTCTTTTCTTTTCTCTTTTCCACAAAACAAGGATCCTAATAGATTAGGATAGAAGATAAGCTCAAGTGTGGAATCAAGGTGTTTTGAAAACAAGCAACAAAGAAAAACTACTTGGGAAATCTCTTGTAGATGATAGAAATAAAAGACCAAATCAATATCCCAAAAACCTAGTTTTCTTTGATTTTCCAAAAACTCAAAACAAGAAAGATGAAATCTTTTTAGCACAAAAACTCTTTTGAAAACTTGTACAAACACTTCAGAAAGATAGGAATTTTTGCTCTTCAAAATCTTGGCTAAAACCCCAAGAGTTGGGGTATTTATAGCCCAAACAGAAAACTAGCCGTTAGGCTGATGTGGCAGCCTGACAGGCTAACGGTCGACCGGCCCGGTCGACCGCTAACGGTCAGAAATCTGACAGTTGGGCAAACACGGTCGACCGGCCCGGTCGACCCAAACAAATAGAGAGCACTGCTCTCAGACCCGGTCGACCGTCCCTGTGTCTGCCAAACGTGCACAATCTGTGCACGTCGGTCGACCGGCCCGGTCGACCGACTTCATCCCAAGTCGACTTGGTCAGAAGACTAGTCGACTGGTTGAAGCCTGGAACAGAAAACTGGGTCAGAAAAACAGTTTAAAATATTTTGAAAAATCTTTTAAGTCTTCTAAAAATTCACAAAACTTGTTTTAACATTTTATATTAAAACACAAAGAAGTGATAAAAATTTCAAGACATATATCAATCATATCAATTCATTTTTGAGTCTTGCAAATTTTATCAAAAACAACACTTGTATTTTTATCAAACTTGATTTTTCAATACATGAATAGGGAAGTCAAAATAAGTTTGTATAAGTCATTTAAGCATGTATGTATAACTAGAATACATCTACTATACATATAAACCATGTAAACTTGTTTTGATCAATCATTCATGAAAACCAATTCCAAAACATGAAAACGTGTGTGTTTGTGCACTTGAGCATATCAACTATACTAAGCTTTACAAATGGATCTAAAACACACTATCTAAACTATGGATACCTAAGTCTTCTTGACGATCTTCATCTTCAAGGCGACTCGATCCACAAACACCGTGATCCATGAGCTATGCAAGGTATGATCTTGATGCTTTGGCCCTGGAATCACCATGAAAAGCTTCTAAACACCTTGTTGAAGCTAATCACCAACTAATATCTTGGTTAATGATCTGTAACTTAAACAACACAAGATTATTGGTAAACATAACTACATGAGTTAATCATCATCAAAACTAGGGTGGAAGGCCTTTGGGCCAAGAGGAGGGACTGGCGATGGAAGCTTGTTTAGCAAGTTCTCTTTTAAGATACAAAGTTTGGTTAAAGTTCTTCTTTAGTTCTTTAAAAGAAAAAGGAAAAATTGAGTTAAAGTTGAGTTAGAAAGAAAGCGGTAGAATAAGAAGGTGGAGAAATAGGAAGTGATTTGTACAAATGAGATTGAAAAGAGTGATAAAAGATTTGGTGGATTGTGATGTTCTAAACTAAAGATGAAAAGAAAAGAAAGAAAACCTAAAAATTACTTACCTCTTCAGTGCTCATATACCTTGGATCCGTTGCGATGACTTACCTTGTCTTTGAAGGCGATCAAGCATGGCGTATAGGATCTTCCCCATTCTCTATCTACACTACGAATAAAAGGGCAAACTATACTGAAATCACCTAGGGGTGAATAGGTGATAATGCTAATCAATGCACAATTAAAAATGTTATGATGCAACGATCACCCAAAATAAGACTAGAAGCCGAATACCCCGTGAAGGGCTCTGAACTCCTTCCTCATGATTCCTCTAAATAAGAGTTTGAGGTGCGTATTGCAATCTTATTTATGAGTATTTAATTGACAATATGAATATGAAACAAGTGTATATAGCAATGAATATGAAGAGCAAGTACAAAGTTGCAATGAATAAGAAGCAATGAGTATAAAGCAAGAAATTAAAGTAAGAAGCAAGTAAACCAAACGCAAACACCGAGAATTTTTTGAGGTTTGAGCACCCAGCTCTACGTGCCCACCTTCACCCAGAAGGATTTCTAACCACTATAACTTCACAAAGAGTTACAATCACACCGGAGTACCCAACTCCACAATCTCAAGTACAAGTATTCTCTTGGTGATCAAAAGACCACAAACTCTCTTTTGAAAAATCCTTTTCCCTTATAAAAGCCCTGTAGAACAATGAGTAGGATTGAAGCTCTAGTATTGTAAGTGGAAAAAGAAAAAGAATTTGAGAGAGTTTTGAAACAAAAACTTCAGAAATGAGAGAGATTTTTCAGCACAAAAATCAAGAACAAAACTCTTTTGATAGCCTTTAAACTTTGAATATTTTTGCAAAATGATTGTTGTATTTACCATAACCCTAATCACCCCTATTTATAGAATAGAGCTAGGGATTAAAGGGTAAACTAACAAAAGGATAATTAGGAAGTATTTGACCCAGAAAACAGCCCCTAAACTCGTTTAGAGACAAAAAGGACAAAATAAAACGTGTTTAAAAATGTAGCCATTATGGCAGAAAACACAGCCTCGGTCGACCGGCCGGTCAACCGGGTTTCAAAATAATAGAGCCGTTGCAGCCCACGGTCGACCGCCCGGTCGACCGCAACAAACAGAGAGTCATTATCTTTCAGTCGGCCGAAGGTCAGTCGACCGAAATGGGGTCCGGTCGACCGCCCGGTCGACCAGGAAACATGCACACATGTACGCACCCAACGGTCAGAATCCCGGTCGACAGGTCGGTCGACCGATCTGACCTGTTATAGAGTCGGTCGACCGGTCGGTTGATCGGCTCAGGTCAAAAAATGAAATTTGAAAAGGATTTTGAGGAGATTTTGATGGTTTACAAAATAGTTTTGATCAGAACTATGTATAATACACAAAATTGAGTTTATAAGCAAAAGACTATATTTAAAATATTTTGTATATATATATATATAGGAGAAATTTTTAGAAATGACATGTGCGCAAAAACTTGTGTGTAGAAATTTTGAGCTTCAAACTTATTCACTATTCTTTAACAAAACTATAAAACTAAAAACAAATCTAATGAAGTCTCTTGAGCCAAAATGAAGTCTTGAGCCATGCAATGCCATGCTATCTTGAGCCATGCAATGCCATGCAAAAGCCTTCTCTTCTATAAACATTCCCTCTTATGTCATATGTCTTGTTTGCTCCATGAACCTTGCAATAGCTAAGCAATGGCCTTCAAAAATGGTACTAACCTGAAACTTATCTTGAACAAACTTATTAATACCATATAGCTTCTATGTGTTTTGTTATCATCAAAACTTTAAACAAATGGAGAGCGTAACCTTTTGGGCCAACATATACTAGCAAGAGAAAGGTTGTTCATCACCATAGGCCATCAAGGGCACTTGCAATGGCTAAGCAGTCTCGAGACTATCGGATTCTCTTGGATTGCAACGCATAGAGGAGAGTAAAAGAAAATAAGAGTAAAGAAAGAAAAAATAACTTTGATTCGATTCAAATAACAATGAAAGAAGAGATCACTTACACTAGTGTCACCTGCAGTACAAGCTTGCTCTCAATCCTCCATGAAAGTCATCTTTCCTCTCAGTTACATAAAAAAAAGTAAAAATTACATAAAAAAAAAACTAAAAGCCTAAGTTACAAACTACAAATTATCCTAAGTTCTATTCTCTGCTTAGTCGTCCCTTTTGCCTTTGAGTGCAGGTATTTATAGGAGAAATACAGAGGGTAGAGGAGTATGAAGATAAGTAAAGCTGACAATTTCTGAACTCCCCTTATCTCCAAACTTGATTTGATGTGGATATTCAGTTTTGATCTGCAGTTCAGTGGTTTATTGATTGCTAAATATCACTTAACAAATGATAGAATTAGAAATAATGATCAACTTAAGAGTTGTATCCCTTTAAATCTTCTTTCTAGATCATCTTGAATCATCAGATTTGAGTTCTGGTAGAGAAAGTTATGATTCCAATACTAAAATGTATCCAGTCAGAATCTGAGTCTGAATTGCTTCATCTCATCCATTGATCTTCTCTCATCCATTTATCCCTTTGGATTTGGACTCTGTATTTAACGTTATCCTTAGTTGATCTTTAACTTTAACCACCTAATTCACCAAAAATTGAATTTAACCAACTGGGTTTGGAATCATCCTCCTCTAACCAAATAAATCTAGTTAAATCTGAATTTAATTGATATTTATTTGATTTTATCCTCTTTCTCCCCATGATTA
The DNA here is from genome assembly GCA_038442645.1 of Agave tequilana. Classification (NCBI taxonomy): domain Eukaryota; kingdom Viridiplantae; phylum Streptophyta; class Magnoliopsida; order Asparagales; family Asparagaceae; genus Agave; species Agave tequilana. The sequence continues at coordinate 92,607 of JAVJIF010001571.1, read as the reverse complement.
TCTTCTACAAAATAGACATTTAAGATAAGGAATTTAGCAGATTTATTACATGATAAATGAGGAATGTAATAAAGAATAATGCAAAATATGTCTACGATCAACATCGCATCTGCGAGGTAGGGCCTCAGAAATATGAGCCTCGTGATCTCTGCGCTTTGGAATCCAGATGCGGACTTCACGTTTATGATTCTATTCAAAAGAGATGCGAGGTCGAACCTCGCATCCTGTATCTACTGGACAGATGGCTTTTCTAGCTTCTTCCACCTGTTATCGACGTGAGCGACACCTTTGTCGATGGTCAGCATTCTGGTTATCACAGGTTGTTGGGGACCTCTGGTAACCTGGAGCTGAGGAAGAGAAGGGGCGTGGCAAGAATGGCCTTCAATGACGTTGGCCTCGTGGGTCTCGTGGGAGACGTTGATGTGGGCCACGCGCGTGACGCGGCCAGAAATAGCCCCGTTTGCACAGGCCATCTTTGGGGAAGTCTCTGAGGAAACTTGAAGCGGATCTTCAAGGAGACCTTGTGATATTACCATGCTACCCTGGGGCTCTTAGAGGCAGAAGAGAGGAACTCTTCATACTTTGCCTGATCGAATTCTACAACAAGTGACTCCACTGTTTCTTTCATGAAACTGACGTCACCTTGCGCTACAACTTGCTCATCAGTAGATAAAATAGTCCCCAGCAGAGTCTCTATCTCTTGTATGGGGAGGAATGTTGAAGTGTATTGTAAATTTTTCTTGAATCAATGAAAAGTTACAACCACTCAAATCCCAACTGCAAGAGAGAGAAGACACTCAAGCTCAAACCTACTCTTTATTTAAGGTTGGGTTCTTTGTATAGAGATAGAAAGTGATTCTTATTTTTCATTGACCGGGTTAATGTCAAGCTCTTCTGAAAGTCTTCTTCTTGGATCACAGATGGAGTAGCACAGTTCCTATCCAATGAAATCTCAAAAGACTTAGGCAAAAACTTAAACTCAATAAGTTGGTAGAAGAGTTTAACTCTTTATCAGTATTTCTCAGCTAAAATTTTCACCCTTCTTCAATAGCAAACTGAGCTATGTATAGGAGTTTTAGGAATAAAACTGTCTCCTAAAAAACCTCCATTGTAGGATCTATAAACAATGCAACACAAACACTGAAGAAAAGATGAATAGTGTTTATAAATTTTTAATTAAAATATTTGCAAGAAAGGAAAATACACATAATAAATCTAAGAAAAATGCAAATACAAACACAAGAGATTTTATCGTAGTTTGGTCCTTGTGACCTACGTCCAGTCCCCAAGCAACTCGCTTGAGATTTTTCTTAGCCTGATTTTTATACGCCCCAAATCAACTCCTTATAGACTACTTGACAAAACACCCTTTGTAAAATCTGTACAACTCTTCTCTACATCAAAAAGACACTTTTTCTTTAATTGATTATAATATAACAACCTATAAGCCTTGAAACTTGTACGTGATTATGAACAAAGTATCTTATAGGAGAACTCTCAAAAGTTTTCATACAAGAATTGGAATTATGTGAATAATAGAAAGTAGAAACTAGTAATCTGAAAAATAGAATTTTTCAACAGAGTTTTGGACAAAAAACTTATGATTTTAATTGGTGATTACATCCAAGGACAACATCCTATTTTTTGGTGAAATCAATGGTCAGTTAGGGAAGTTATAACTCAAATTTGAAAATTAAAACATTAAAGAAAACACCAGAAAATCAAAACTAAATAATAGTCAGAAATTGTAGTTAGCAGACTAGGATATGAGAGTAGTCGACTACTTTAAGAAGTTTTTCCTGGGTTAGTAGACTAGCCTAAAGGTCAAGTCGACCATATGTGTCTGATACAGATTGATAGGTCTCTGGAAACTAAAATTAATCGACCATATAAAAGGGGTTAGTCGACTAATGTTACTTATAGTCAACAAATAAAGAACATATATTTTTTCTGTGAAGACACTTTGTCGACTATAGACTATTATAAGTCGACAAAGGATATGTTAGTCGACTATAGAAAGGAGTTAGTCGACTATAAGACTATTTTGTGTGTGTGATCAAGGCTTGTAACAAATTTCTAAAAATACACAAAAATAATCAATATCCTTGAATAAACTTGAGCTAGCAGAACTCAGTACTACCTCTGTAGATTAAGTTCCAATGTACATGCATCATATTTGTTATCATCAAAATCTATTATCGTCAAACTGTAAGTTCCAACATTCTCCCCCTTTTTGATGATGACAAGCTGTGTGCATAAGAACTACCCCTTACAGAGAAAAACTCCCCTGCATAGAACAGGTTATAACAAATATAGATAACAAGTGTTCTCCCCTGCATAAAAAATGTCATGGAAAAAATATGTGATATATTATATTGTGCATTATATGTTTGAAATAATTTTCTATCAAGTATTCACTTTTTTTTTTATTATATGGTACCTATCAGATAAATATTTTATATGGTACCCATCATGACAGGGTCAAAAAAATTAGCCTTTAAGTACCCAACCCAATTTGAATTTGGTTTCCATTTCTTAGTATAAACATAATTAAAAGAATTACATAAATGATGTATATATGATGCAATATAAGTATTTTTATCCACAATATTTAGATGTTTAGGAATTCACATATATTTGTTCCTAATTCTTTTTGAAATAGTATCAATATTTCTTTTCACACAAGAATTATATGGATTATGATTATTCTTTTTATAAAAATGTGTAAATTTTTCAATATTATTTTTTGAAAGTCAAAGATCAACATGTGTAGGTTTTTTAAACTTATCTTTTGAAAATCTAAGACCAAAATGATTATTTGACATTTTTTGATAAGACAATAAATTATTTAATTTTTTCTCTTATTAAATTTTGTCATATTTTTCAAAATTTCTTTATATTTAATTTTGAAACTCGTCATTTCATTATCTAAAATAGAAATTCTTGAATTTAAAGAAACAGTTTCTCTTTTAAGCAAAACATTCTCTTTTAAAAAATTCTCATTATTTTTTTTAAAGATGAAATAACTTTTTCAAAGTCAGCTTTTTGAGAATTAAAAGGAGACATTTGAAAAATATAAATTGAATTTTCTTTGTTGAGTCTTTCATTTTTTTCTTTATTAAAACTTTATTTTTAATTTTTTCATTCTTAAGATCATCATATAATTCATTAAATGCATCCAATAATTCAGCATATTCTTGTACCTCATCTTCTTGAGCCATAAAACAAACATTGCAGTTTCAGTGACTTCTTCTTCGTCAGAGAAAGATGAATCACCATCCTCCCAAGTTGCCTGATAATCTCTCTTTTTTCTTAAATTTGTTGAACTTGAAGTTCCCTTTGTATTTTAGCAATGGGCAATCATTTATATGACCTGATTTATTACAATTAAAACAAATAGGATTAAACTTACATTATTTCAAGAACTTTCAGAATTTTCTTAAGAGTATTGCCATCTCCTCTTCATCATCATCATCATCATCTGAATTGTCCATATCTGAGGATGTTGGAAGGCAAGTACTTACTTCTTGGATTGAAGTTGTTGTTCATCCTTCTTCCTATCTTCAAGTTGCACTTTATATGCCATTAAATTACCAATAAGGTTTTCTAATGACATTATTGAAAGGTCATTTGCTTCTTCTATTGTAGTGGCTTTCTTCTCTCAATTTGATATGAGTGCACGAAGAATCTTTCTAACTTTTTCAACTTGAGTGTATTCTTTTCCAAGGCTACTAAGGAATTTGTAATGTCAGTGAACTTTATAACCATTTCTGCAATGGTTTCATTCTCCTTTATTTTGAAGAGTTCAAACCTGTGAAAAAGAATAGAAATTTTCGATTATTTAACTTTATTGGTACCTTCATGTATTACCTGTAAAATTTGCTATATATATATTTGATTTGCAGATTTGGCTGTTGATACACTATTGACTTTTTCTTTGTTCCAGACACAAAAAAGTGCATTCATTGCTTTGGCATCAACATTTACAGTCTTCTTTGTTCTTCACTCCATGCATTATAATTGCTGGTCGACTTGATGTATGGTGCTTCTACTATGTTTCATAGTTTATAATTGATTGATTGCAAGTATATCTTCATTCTACACTTTCAGTGGTTGTAGTTTGATCCATCAAATAATGGTGAACGTTGTGTAGAATGTCCTTCCTTGAATTATGATGAAGGAAACTTCGTTGCCATCCTTGAACACTGCAGGCAGGCTCTGATACCAAATGTAGGATATATAAATAAGGCAACACAAACACTAAAGCAGAGATGAATAGTGTTTATAAACTTTTAATTAAAATACTTGTAAGAAAGAAATATACACAAAATAAATCTCAGAAAAATGCAAGCGCAAACACAAGAGATTTTATCCTGGACGGTCCTTATGACCTACGTCCAGTCTTCAAGCAACCCGCTTGAGATTTTTCTTATCTTGATTTTGATACACCCTAAAATCAACTTCATGTACACCACTTGATAAAATACCCTTTGTCAAATTTGTACAACTCTTCTCTACACCAAGAAGACACTTTCTCTTTAATTGATTAAAATATAATAATATATAAGCCTTGAAACTTGTACGTGATTGTGGACAAGGTATCTTATAGGAGAACTCTCAGAATTCTTCACAAAAGAATTAGAATTGTGTGAAGAACAGAAAGTAGAAACTAGTTTTCTAAAAAACATAATTTTCAACAGAGTTTTGGATAGAAAACTTATGATTTTAATTGATGATTACATCCAAAGACAACATCCCTATTTATAGGTGAAATCAATGGTTAGCTAAAAAAGTTATCAACTCAAATTTGAAAATCAAAACATTAGAGAAAACACTAGAAAATCAAAATTGAATAACAATCCGAAACTGTAGTTAGTCAATTAGGATATGAGAGTAGTCGACTACTATAAGAAGTTTTGTCTGGGTTAATTGATTAGCCTAAAGATCAAGTCGACTATATGTATCTGACACAGATTGATTGGTCTCCGGAAACAAAAATTAGTCGACCATATAAAAGGGATTAGTCGACTAATGTTCCTTACAGTCAACAAACAGAGAACAGATATTTTTTTATGAAGACACTTAGTCAACTATAGATTATTATAAGTCAACTAAAGGATATATTTGTCGACAATAGAAAGGGGTTAGTCGACTATAAGACTATTTTGTGTGTGTGATCAAGGCTTTTAACAAATGTCAAAAAATACAAAAAAATAGTCAATATCCTTGAATAAATTTAAGCTACCAGAACTCAGTACAAACTCTGTAAATTAAGCTCTAATTTACCTGCATCACATTTGTTATCATCAAAAATTTATTATCATCAAACTATAAGTTCCAGCATCTATAATGGGGTTAACTCCCCTCATTACGTCGGCAGAACTTGACCCAGTAATGGAGGTAGTAATAACTGAGATGCAGGCTCATTTGCATTGAAACGCGGGCTAAAAAAACAAGTTAAAGATCCTTCAATCATGAAAACAAATCATATATCCCATGAAGCGTGCTAAAAACACAAGAGTTGACACTCAAAATCTACAAAGCTCAAAAATTCTCATGAAAATAATGTCATGAATAAACAAATAAAGTGTGAGTATAAAAGAATCATGTAAATAGCATTTTCTTGAAAATTATCAATAAAGCTCAAAATAAGCATGAATATCTTTTATCAAAAGCATAAAAATGTATTTTTCATTAAAATCAAACTTCAAAGGTATATGTATGTTTTATCCAAAACTAAAAAATATACATATATATTCTAAACACAAAAGAGTCTATAATGTAATTTGCATGAAGGCAAGAGACTCAATGGTATACATATATATCTATTAGTTTTAGACAAAAATAACATATATATGAAGTAAAACATACATAAGAATAGGAAAAACAAGTGTAAATAAAAGAATCATCAAAACTAGGTTATACATGTACATGCAATGAGTACAAATGAGCAATGAAGTACAAACATATAGGAATCAATTGTTGATCACTACTTGTACAAGTATATACACAAGTTTTAATGAAGAGTTCATCTAAACAAGTATTCACCACATGAAGCACAACATAAAAACATGCTAAAAATCAATAATTTAAAAGTATGTAAACAAATAAGGAGTTAGAGATAGTTAACAAAACCATTAGGGCACATCTCTATATCTCTAAACCATGGTGGTCCTCCTACCAAACTTTCTTGATAGCGGTGCATTAATTATAGTGTCCATTAAGCTCATGCATCCACCTCCAAGGCATCAACTCTCTCACATAATGTGAGGCCCTACACCTACATCAAACACAAGAGGTGGGAACTTTGGTACCCATTTTCTTTTGGGTCCACAGGAGTTAGCATTATAAGGACCCAACCATTTTTATTAGCAAAATTTATAGAATTGTCTTATCAAAACAAAACTTTGCTAAATGGCCTTTGCGGTCGCAATGTGTACATTTGTACATTCTAGCATGTACATGAGAATGAGTGTGATCATGATGTACAAAGTATGCATATGTATGCCGTGGGTTATGTGCATGAACACGTTGAGCATATTTCTTATGAAACAAGGTTTTCAATTTCGAATGATTAAATGCACAATTGCTCAAAGTTGAGCTTAAACAGTTTATTCTATTTTTCAAAGATTGAATCTCATTTTTCTGGATGGTAGCATGAAGAGTATGGCAAGAATGAGAATCAATAACCCTTTTCTTTTTAGAAATGTTTTCTTTTTCTTTTGAAACAATTTTTCTTTTTAGAGAGTTATTTTCTTTCAAAGCAATTTCTTTTTCTTTTTCCACCAAGGTGATTTTATTTTTCAAAGATTTATTTCCTTCACAAATATCATTTAGCTTAGAAAACAAGGAAATATTTTCATTTTTTAAAAATTCATTTTCTTTTGAAACACATGCAAATTTATTTTTGAAAGTGTCATTTTCTTTTAACAAAGAAGTGTTTTCCTTTTTCAATTTATTATTATCAATTTTTAATGAATCATACTTTTCAAGAAGTTTTTGACAAAAAGATGCAAGCACATCATAAGACATGTCAATATCTTCTTCTAGCTTGGATTCGGAGTTTACCTCAAGGGGGTTATCCTCTTGGACCATGTAGATGATATTGGAAGCATCACTTCCATCATCCGAGTCGCTCCCCGCATAATATATCTTTTGTTCACCAAGGGAGACCAAAGTGTTCCATACCACAAAAGCTGAATCAAAGTTAGAAACCCTAGATAAATATTCATCATTTAGGGTTGACTTAGAGCATGGATGGCTTTTGCATTAGCCTCAAGATATTTGCCATTTAAACAATAAGAGTCTTTAATAGTGGCAAAATAAACATGAATACCTAGGGCTTTGAGGTACATTGACATCTTAACCTTCCAAGTTTGGATGTTAAGAATATCAAACATGGGAGGTGACATGAAATCGATGTGTGTGTACAAATATTGTGATTAGCTAAAAAGAGAATCTTTAACTCTAGGTTGTTAAACCCAACTCAAGAGCACCAAGCTTTAATACCAATTGAAATACCTAGGGGAGGTGAATAAGTGACTAGCTAATCTAATGATAAATTAATGCGAAATAAAATTATTTAGCAAACTAAAAACTATTAAGCTAAACACACCAAGTATAACATAAGAGTGTAGTCGAATTCCCGGTGAAGGGCTCTGAACTATCTCCTCAAGATTCCTCTAGATAAGAGTTGAGTTGCCACTATGGCTCTCTTGGTTGAATACAAGTGTGAGCAAACAATCCTAAGCATATATAAATTTAAGCACAAGATATATCAAGCATATAAATAGATAAGTAATGTATGCATGCAATATATAAATACAAGTGAGAGATAGAGAGAGCAATCACAAATACGGGATATTTATTTCGAGGTTCAAGCACCTTTGCTCTACGTCTCCGCCATCAACACTATGAAGGATTTTCATTAGAATCGACCCCACCGGATCACTTGGTGCCGCAACACCTACAATGAGTTCACATTAGAACTCTTTGGACTCACTAGTCCCTCTCTTGTTCCTGCAAGAACTACACACGTAAGCACTTTAGCTTGCCGAGGCCACACCTCTACACCGAGCTCCTACAAGAACTCGAAACAACGCAAACCGCGAGTTCGCCTCCGCCACTTTGTGGTCAAAATACTTTGATCACCTCAAATTCTCTCACAACAAAGATCCCTATAGGATTGATATAGCAATGGATAGCTCAAATATGTGTTAGAAACACTTGGATAGATTTGTGGTGAAAAATTCAAGAAATCTCTTTTTCAAAACACTCTTGAAAAACTCTCCTTTTGATATGGAAGTATTTGGCTCTAAAATAAGTGAAGATAAACACTTAAAAAGGTAGAAAAAACTAGCTTGAAAACCACTTGAAATCTTGTTTAAAATATCCAAGGGAACTCCAATTTATAAGCTCTCAAAATATGGTCGTTGGAGGCCAACTTAGCAGGAGATCCTGCTGTCGGTCGACCGCCCTGTCGACCAACCAACAGTCATATTTCTGACCGTTGTGCCATCTGTCGACCAGACGGTTGACCGAAGCCTGGATACAGAGAGCAGAAGCTCTCTGCCAGTCGATCGCCCGGTCGACCGTGGCCAAATCCAGAGAGCAGAACTCTCGGTGCTTAACCGGGTCGGTCGATCGACCCTCCAGCCAAATAGGTATGTGCATGTTTGTGCACATCGGTTGACCGCCCGGTCGACTGACCTCTAGCTCGGTCGACCGGTAGAAGGCCAGAACACGAATTTTAGGGATTTAAAACTTGGTCTTTTTATCTTCAATAACATCCCATAAATTCTCATAAATTCTACAAAAATAAGTTCATTGATATACTTTGATATACAAACATGTTTGATTAAAAATCAAAACATATTACAAACATTTTGAACTCTTTTTGTGATATGAAATTTAGTCTTAAACAAAAATCTGTATTTTTCAAAAACTATCTCCAAATTGAAAAACGATTTTTTTCAAAACTTCTCCAAATACAAAAATAAGATATTTTAAACACTGTTGAAGCTTAGTGTGTATGGATATGATCCACTACACATATATGATGAAATATCTATGTTTTTGACAATATGCTCTAAAATAAGTTTTGATAAAATACATGTATATTTTGAAGCTTAGAAACCAAACCGGTATTTTCTAAAACAAAAACTCTTTTATGAAAAACACATATAAATCTTGTGTGAGAGCGTATATGAACTTGAGCAATCTACCAACTAATCTATCCTTTACATTTTATCTAGAAATAAAATCTTGACACTTATAACTATGACACAAGTCTTTTTAAAAATCTTCTCTTGAAAATCTTCTTCTCGTTCTTGACTTGGTCCAAACCTTGATCCAATGAGTTAGACTCTTCTTGAGTACTTGATGCAATCTTAATGCGCAAGCTCTTGAATCAACACGTTCTAGCTCCAAAACTTTGACTTTAAATCGTTTGTTGAAACTAAACACCAACTAAGATCTTGATCAAATATCTGATACTAATTAAATACAAGATCATTAGTACATAACTACATGAATTAATCATCATCAAAACTAGAGTGATGGGTCTTCGAGCTAACAATCTCCCCCTTTCTGATGATGACAAAACTCATGGAGTTATATTTGCATGATTAAAGATAAGCTTCATAGAAGCTCCCCCTTAACTCATGCATAACAATAAACAAATAGATATTCAATAAAGTACATAAAACTAAACAAATATATGTGCATAAACATGGTGAGAGAAACATGCATAAATCAAAAATTCTTCTCCCCAAAAAGCTTCTCCCCTTTTTTGTATAAACTTTCAAAATCCTTCTCCCCCTTTTTGTATAAATATAAAATATAGAACATGCATAAACTCAATATATGCATAATCTCAATTTCTAAATATGCATATATAAACTCAAAATAAATATACATATATAAACTCAAAATTATTCTCCCCCTTATTGTCAATCTTTAACAAAGGCGTGAAAAATAAATCAACAATAAAGATATATATGCGATATACATTCATGAAGAGGAAGACGGTAAGTTAACTCCCCTGCATACATGCATTACATGAAAAAGGGATGACAAAATTCTAACTCACATAAAGCATAATATACAATGTATAAGCGGACATGTTAAGCTCCCCCTACACACATGTACCATATAAAGAAGAGATGTCAAGCTCCTCAATATAAAAGAAATTCAACATGAATCTATATGTAGAAGAGATATTAAGCTCCCTTTTTATATGGGCAATTCATATCAAAAACTTTTAAATCATTTTAAAACAAATTGGAATCATCTTAAAATAAATTTTGAAATTTCTTAAGTCAACAAAAGAAATTTTGAAATACCACTTGTAAATAAGCAAAAATTTTAAGATACCAATGAAAGTAAAACATTTTGTATATTTGATACCAATTGAAATATATAGTAAATTTTGTTATCAAATAAAATGTCAATTGAAATACCAATTGAAATCTATTGTAAATTTTGATACCAAATAAAATGTCAATTAAAACACCAATTGGAAACAATACCTAAGCTTATAAAGATACCAATTTATTTTTAATTTTAAGTCAAGCTTAGTATAAACATAATTTGTACTTTAAACATATAATTGATATTGTAAAGCAAGCACAATCAATATATATATATATATATATATATATATATATATATATATATATATATATATATATATATATATATATATATATATATATATATATATATATAAATGTATGAAAAAGAAAATACTAATTGAAATTGATATTATTTGAGATTTTGAAACATACATATATAGAAACAAATATGAGTATACAAAATAAATAGAATTTCATGAAGAAAATGTGTATAACTCATACCTATCTATCCTATTCATGCACATGACAAAAGATTTTCAAACAGAGCATACATGGTATGGTCGCCCATCTAACCGCCCTTAAAGGATAGAAATTTTCAAAAATAAGAGTTTCAAAATATTTGAGCATAGTTTAAAAACTCTACCAATCGAAGAATAAATAACTAGTTTGAAGTAATTTTTTGAAAAAACTAGTTAAAGATCCTTCAATCATGAAAACAAATCATATATCTCATGAAGCGTGCTAAAAACACAAGAGTTGACACTCGAAATCTATAAAGCTCAAAAATTCTTATGAAAATAATGTCATGAGTAAACAAATGAAGTGTGAGTGCACAAGAATCATGTAAATAGTATTTTCATGAAAACGATCAATAATGCTCAAAATAAATATGAATATCTTTTATCAAAAGCATAAAATATATTTTTCATTAAAATCAAACTTCAAAGGTATATGTATGTTTTATCCAAAACTAAAAAAATATACTCACATATCCTGAACACAAAAGAGTCTATAATATAATTTGCATGAAGGCAAGAGACTCATTGGTATACATCTATATCTATTAGTTTTAGATAAGAATAACATATACATGAAGCAAAACATGCATAAAAATAGGAAAAACAAGTGTAAATGAAAGAATCATTAAACTATATTATACATCTATATGTAATGAGTACAAATGAGCAATGAAGTACAAACATATAGGAATCAATTGTTGCTCACTACTTGTACAAGTATATACACTAAATAAGTATTCACCACATGAAGCACAACATCAAAACATGCTAAAAATCAATAATCTAAAAGTATGTAAACAAATAATGAGTTAGAGATAGTTACCTAAACCATTAGGGCACATCTCTATATCTCCAAACTATGGTGGTCCTCCCACCAAACTTTCTTGATAGCGGTGCATCAATTGTAATGTCCATCAAGCTCATGCATCCATCACCAAGGCACCAACTCTCTCACGTCATGTGAGACCCCACACCTACATTAAACACAAGAGGTGGAGACTTTTGGTACCCATTTTCTTTTGGGTCCACGGGGGTTAACATTATAACGAACCCAACCATTTTTATTAGCAAAATTTGTAGAATTTGCCTTATCAAACAAAACTTTGCTAAATGACTTTTGCGGTCGCAGTGTGTACATTTATACACTCTAGCATGCATATGAGAATGAGTGTGATCATGATGTGCAAAGTGTGCATATGTATGCCGTGGGTTATGTGCATGAACATGTGGAGTTTGTTTCTTTTAAAACAAGGTTTCCAATTTAGAATAATTAAATACACAATTGCTTAAAGTTAAGCTTAAATAATTTATTCTATTTTTCAAAGATTGAATCTCATTTTATTGATAGTAGCATGAAGAGCATGGTAAGAATGAGAATCAACAACCCTTTTTTTAGAAATATTTTCTTTTTCTTTTGAAACAATTTTTCTTTTTAGAGAGTTGTTTTCTTCTAAAGCAATTTCTTTTTCTTTATCCACCAAAGTGATTTTATTTTTCAAAGATTTATTTTGTTCACAAATATCATTTAGCTTAGAAGACAAGGAAATATTTTCATTTTTCAAAAATTTATTTTCTTTTGAAACACATGCAAATTTATTTTTGAAAGTGTCATTTTCTTTTAACAAAGAAGTGTTTTCCTTTTTTAATTTATTGTTGTCAATTTTTAATGAATCATACTTTTTAAGAAGTTTTTGACAAAAAGATGCAAGCTCATTATAAGACATGTCAATATCTTCTTCTAGCTCGGACTCATAGTTTACCTCAAGGGAGTTATCCCCTTAGACCATGTAGCATATGTTGGAAGCATCACTTCCATCATCCGAGTCGCTCCCCGCATAGTATAGCTTTTGTTCACCATGGGAGAGTAAAGTGTTCCATACTACAAAAGCCAAATCAAAGTTAGAAACCCTAAATAAATATTCATCATTTAGGATTGACTTTAGAGCATAGATGGCTTTTACATTAGCCTCAAGATATTTGCTATTTAAACAATAAGAGTCTTTAATAGTGGCAAAATAAACATGAATACTTGTCTTTGAGGTACATTGACATCATAACCTTCTAAGTTTGGATGTTAAGAATATCAAACATGGGAGGTGACATGAAATCCATGTGTGTGTGTGTGTATAAATATTGTGATTAGCTAAAAAGAGGATCTTTAACCCTAGGTTGTTAGACCCAACTCAAGAGCACCAAGCTCTAATACCAAGTGAAATCACCTAGGGGGTGAATAGGTGACCAGCTAATTTAATAATGAATTAATACAAAATTAAAACTATTTAGCAAACTAAATACTATTAAGCTAAACACATCAAGTATAACACAAGTGCATAGTCGAATTCCTGGTGAAGGGCTCTCGACTATCTCCTCAAGATTTCTCTAGATAAGATTTGAGGTGCCACTATGGCTCTCTTGGTTGAATACAAGTGTGAGCAAACAATCCCAAGTATATATCAATTTAAGCATAAGATATATCAAGCATATAAATAGATAAGTAATGTAAGCATGCAAGATATAAACACAAGTGAGAGATAGAGAGCAATCATAAACATGGGAGATTTGTTTCGAAGTTCGAGAACCCTTGCTCTACTTTCCCGCCTTCAACACTATGAAGGATTTCCAGTAAAACCGATCCCACCGGATCACTCGGTGCCGCAACACCTATATTGAGTTAACATTAGAACTCTTCGGACTCACTAGTCCCTCTCTTGTTCTCATAAGAACTACACACGCAAGCACTCTAGCTTGTCAAGGCCGCATCTCTACACCAAGCTCCCACAAGAACTCAAAATAACCTGAACCCGCGAGTTCGTCTCCTTAAATACAAAGTAGGACATTTGATGATCTAAACACTTTGATCACCTAAAACTCTCTCATAATAAAAATCCCTATAGGATTGATATAGCAATGATAGCTCAAGTATGTGTGAGAAAAACTTGGATAGAATTTGTGGTGAAAAACTCAAGAAATCTCTTTTCTAAAACACTCTTGAAATACTCTCCTTTTGATATGAAAGTAGTTGGCTCTAAAACAAGTGGAGATAAATACTTAAAAAAGTAGAAAAAATTAGCTTGAAAACTCACTTGAAATCTTGTTTAAAACAGTCCAAGGGAACCCCAATTTATAGGCTCCTAAAATATGACCGTTGGAGGCCAACTCAGCAGGAGATCCTGCTGTCGGTCGACCGCCCAGTCAATCGGCCAACTGTCATATTTATGACCGTTGTGCCATTAATCAACCAGTCAGTCAACCGAGGCCTAGATACAGAGAGCCGAAACTCTCTGCCGGTCGACTGCCTGATCGACCGGGGCCAGACCCAAATAGCATAACTCACTGGCGGTCAACCGGGTCGGTTGACCGGCCCTCCAGCCAAACAAGGTTGTGCACGTTTGTGCACATCGGTCTTCTAGCCCAAAGGTCCATCGCTCTAGTTTTGATATGATTAACTCATGTAGTTATAGTACTAATGACCTTGTATTTAATTAGTATCAAATATTTGATCAAGATCTTAGTTGGTGGTTTAGCTTCAACAAAGGATTCGAAGTCAAGTTTTGAAGCTAGCACGTGTTGATTCAAGACTCGCGCATCAAGATTGCATCAAGTACTCGAGAAGAGTCTAGCTCATTGGATCAAGGTTTGGACCAAGTCAAGAAGGAAGAGAAGATTTTCATGATCTTCGTGAAGACTTATGTCATGTTTGTAAGTGTCAAGATTTTAGATAAAATGTAAAGGATAAATTAGTTGGTAGATTGCTCAAGTTCATATATACTCACACACAAGATTTATATGTGTTTTCATAATAAAGTTTTCATTATGCAAAATAGTTTAGTTTTTAAGATTCAAAATATACATGTGTTTTATCAAAACTTATTTTAGAGCTTATTGTCAAAAATATAGATATTTTATCATATATGTATTGTGGGTCATATCCATACACACTAAGCTTCAAAAGTGTTTAGAATATCTTAAAAAGTTTTGAAAAAATCATTTTTGAAAAATACAGGTTTTTGTTTAAAGCAAAACTTCTATATTACAAAAATAGTTTAAAATGTTTGTAATATGTTTTTCAAACATGTTTGTATTTCAAAGTATATCAATGAACATATTTTTGTAGAATTTATGAGAATTTATGAGATTTTATTGAAGGAAAAAGACCAAGTTTTAAATCCTTAAAACCTGTGTTCTAGCCTTCTGCCGGTCGACTGCACGGTCGACCGAGCCAGAGGTCGGTCGATCGGGCAGTCGACGACGTGCACAAACGTGCACAACCTTGTTTGGCTGGAGGGCCGGTCGACCGACCCGGTCGACCGCCAGAGAGTTCTGCTCTCTGGATCTAGCCTTGGTCGACCAGGCGGTCGACAGGCAGAGAGCTTCTGCTCTCTGTATCCAGGCCTAGATTGACCGGCCGATCGATCGGGGCACAACGGTCTGGAATCCGACTGTTGGCCGGTCAACCGGGCGGTCGACCGACAGCAGGATTTCCTGTTGTGTTGGCCTCCAACGGCCATATTTTGGGAGCCTATAAATTAGGGCTTCCTTGGACTGTTTTCTACAAGATTTTAAGTGGGTTTTCAAGATAGCTTTTTCTACACTTCTAAGTATTTATCTCCACATGTTTTAGACTCAAATACTTTCATATCAAAAGGAGAGTTTTTCAAGAGTGATTTATAAAAAAGATTTCTTGAGTTTTTCACCACCAAATCAATCCTAGTTTTCTCACACACACTTGAGCTATCCATTGCTATATCAATCCTATAGGGATCTTTGTTGTGAAAGTATTTTTAGGTGATCAAAATGTTGTGATCACCAAAGTGTTTTACTTTATATTTAAGGAGGCGGACTTGTGGGTTCACGTTGTTTCGAGTTCTTGTGGGAGCTCGGTATAGAGGTGCGACTTCAGCAAGCTAGTGTGCTTGCGTGTCTTTGTTCTTGCGGGAACAAGTGAGAGGACTAGTAAGTCCAAGAGTTCTAGTGTGAACTCCTTGTAGGTGTTGCGACACCGAGTGATCCGGTGGGATCGATTCTAGTGAAAATCCTTCATAGTGTTGAAGGCGGAGACGTAGAGCAAGGGTGCTCGAATTTTGAAATAAAATCTCGCGTGTTTGTGATTACTCTTTCTCTATCTCTCACTTGTGTTTATATCTTGCATTCTTATATTGCTTTCATCTTTATATGCTTGATATATACTTGTGCTTATATTGTTATATGCTTGGGTTTGTCTGCTTACACTTGTATTCAACCAATAGAGCCATAGCGGCACCTCAACTATTATCTAGAGAAATCTTGAGGAGAGAGTCCAGAGCCCTTCACCAGAAATTCGGCTATGCTCTTGTGTTATACTTGGTGTTTTTAGCATTATAGTTATTAGTTTGATTAAATAGTTTAATTCCGTATTAATTCATCATTCGATTAGCTAGTCACCTATTCACCCCCCTCTAGGTGTTTCATGGTCGACCGCCCGGTCGACCAACCTCTGGCTCGGTCGACTGGCAGAAGGCCAGAACACAGGTTTTAGGGATTTAAAACTTGATCTTTTTACCTTCAAAAAAATTCCATAAATTCTAATGAGTTCTAAAAAAATAAATTCATTGATATACTTTGATATACAAACATGTATGATTAAAAATCAAAACATATTACAAATATTTTGAACTCTTTTTGTGACATGAAAAATTTGGCTTAAACAAAAATCTCTATTTTCCAAAAACTATCTCTAAATTGATAAACGATTTTTCCAAAAACTTCTACAAATACAAAAATAAGATATTTTAAATACTTTTGAAGCTTAGTGTGTATGGATATGAACCACTACACATATATGATGAAATATCTATGTTTTTGACAATAAGCTCTAAAATAAGTTTTGATAAAACACATGTATATTTTGAAGCTTAGAAACCAAACCGGTATTTTCTAAAACAAAAAATCTTTTATGAAAAACACATATAAATTTTGTATGTGAGTGTATATGAACTTGAACAATTCACCAACTAATCTATCTTTTACATTTTATCTAAAAATAAAATCTTGACACTTACAACCATGACACAAGTCTTCTTGAAAATCTTCTCTTGATAATCTTCTTCTCCTTCTTGACTTGGTCTAAACCTTGATCCAATGAGCTAGACTCCTCTTGAGTACTTGATGCAATCTTGATGCGCGAGTTTTTGAATCAACATGTTTTAGCTCTAAAACTTTGACTATAAATCATTTATTGAAGGTAAACCCCAACTAAGATCTTGATCAAATAGCTGATACTAATTAAATACAAGATCATTAGTACTATAACTATATGAGTTAATCATCATCAAAACTAGAGTGATGGGCCTTCGGGCCAACATTGAGACGCGAGCGTCAAGTTCTGCTGAGACACGGGCTTCGAGCCCCACGTCTTGGCTTTATAGTGATGCTAAGACGCGGGCTTCGAGCCCTGTGTCTTGGCTTTACAGTGATGCTAAAAGGTGGGCTTTAAACTCTGCGTCTTGGCTTTCAGTGATGCTGAGACACGAGTTTTTAGCCTCGCATCTTAACATTGCGTCAATGATTTTTATCAGCCTTGCATCTAAAGTATGGGCTCTGCATTTGACGACTTGTTTTCAATGATTTTTAGACAGTCTACAATCATGAAATAAGATAACGAGAAAAGAAAACAAAAGATGTGAGATTCTAGGGTGGCCCCGTGGCTTAGATCCAGGTAACACTAGTTCTATACATCATATACCAACAGCTCAATTCTAGTAATAGGAATATCATATCCATATCAGGATTGCAGTATACAGTCTTGTATTATGATTAGTAAGCCATGCAATAGGAATACAGGAATAATCAAAGCATATATACAGATGAACCATATAACATTTAGTGTAACGCATGATCCGTGTAATAAATATACAAGTACATGAAATAATAATGTTTAGTGTAACAAGTGTTTACATGAAATAACTGTGTCTAGTGTACTAGGGTGTCTATATAACGATGATACTAGTACATGAAATAAAAGTGTCCATGTAATAGTGATAGCACATGAAATAATAATGTCTGGTATAATAGAGTATTCATGTAACAGTGACATTGCCTAGTGTAATAGAGTATCTATGTACCATTGGTATATGAACATGAAATAACAGTATTCATTATTATTACTATGGTCTGTCTAGTGTAATAAGAGTATCTGTCTAGTGTAATAGTATCTATGTAACGGTGATAGATGGATATGAAATGACAGTGTCCAATTTGATAGATGTTATAGAAACATGTGCCAGTAGATATATATATATATATATATATATATATATATATATATATATACACACACACACACACACACACACATGATGATTTCATTATTATTACTATGGTCGATGTTACAAATGAATTATAAACAAGTTTATGTTTTCAAACTCTTCACAACTATTTTAATCATTATTAATTTTAGTATTTTAAAATATCTTTATCAATAATCTAATAATCGCTTATTACCAATATATAACTAATCCATCTGTATTTTATATTAAATCAGTAACACAATTAAATATTATCTTATTAAATATGTTTAGAAAGCACTCACACATATTTTAATCATGATTACCATTTATATGATTTATTGATCGATAATTATAATTTGTTAAATAAATCAATAACTCAATTTAATTCCACATGATGAAATATAATTTATGAAATAAAAACTCTCACATAGATATTACAGGGATGTAGCTCATCTTTTTACAATCGCAACAGCTCAAGAATCGTCTGGATCATACTCTGGATACTCAAGATATCACCTAAACTCTAAAATCAATAAATAGAAGTTAAATAAGCAATTTATAATATTTCAAATGTAATAAATATTGTTTAAAAGGGGAGATTTATATAAAGTTACCTTTGCTTGGTTTGGAGCAGGTATGGGTTGCGAATTGGTCGGGTTTATATCCAATAAGCCAACCCATTAGTTAAATTATTTGGTAAATGGATTAGTGGGTTTGGATTAGGTTTATGGGTTACTGGGTGTGGGTTTTTGGATCAAATAAGAGAGAACATGGAAGTGAGAGGGGGCAGTGTTAGGCGTGGCGCTGCTGGGCAACGGCGGCCTAAGCTAGCACGGTTACACGGCGGTGACTGGTGGCGGAGGCGGCCGGTTATGGCGTTCTAGACGGCCGGCCCGCCGGGGAAGAAAGAGAAAGGTAGAGAGTGAGGGAGGGAGAGAAAGAAGGAGAAGATGGAGAAAAGATTGAAAAAGAAAAATTAGTAGATGGCTAGGTAGCTGTTGGCCGCGACGATGAGGTGGTAGAGCTGGGGCGTGTCCAGGAGGAGGAGATGACTAGGAGAAAGAGAAGCTAGAGAGATAAAGAGAGAAGTGATGGAGAGAAAGAAAGAAAGAGAGTAGGAGAAGAGAGAGAGGAATGGGAGAGAAGAGAGGAGAGCAGGGTTGGGGTGGTACCCTGGCTGGCGACACGACACCAGAGGCAGTGCTAGACTTGGTGATCGTGAATAAAAAAGAGGTAGGATGGGATGAAGAGACAGTTAGAGAGAGAGACATGTGAGATAAAGAGAGGGCGAGTGAGAAATGGAGAGTGAAAAAGAGAAGCAGAGAAATAGAAAGAAAGAAAATGGCGGTGTTAAATGTCGGTGGTGAGTGAAGGTTCACCTAGAGGGGGGGTGAATAGGTGAAGGCTAATCTAATGGTCACTTAATGGTGAATTATGCAAATAATGCGGAAGCTAAAAGCAAATATGACCTAATTAAAACTTTTACACTAAACACTATGTATAACACAAGAGTGTTGCCGAATTCCCCGTGAAGGGCTTTGGACAAGCTCCTCTAGATTCCCCTTGAATGGGTTGAGGTGCCGCGTTGGATCTCTTGGTTGAATACAAGTGTTAGCAAACAATCCCACGCAAGTATATCAATTAAGCACAAACGAATATATCAAGCATATAAAAATAGACAATAATTGAATGCAAGATATAAACAAGAGACAAAGAGAGAGAGAGAGAGAGAGAGAGAGCAATCGCAAACACAAAGGGTTTGTTTCGAGGTTCGAGCACACTTGCTCTACATCCCCGCCTTCGACACACGAAGGATTTTCACTATGCAAGATCCCAATGGATCTCTCCTCGGTGCCGCAACACCTACAAGCCCTCGGACTCCCTAGTCCCGTACACACCGCAAGCCCACCGGCTCGCCGAGGCCGCACCTCAATCACGAGTTCGCACCCGAACCAGAAAACACCAAGTCCTCACTAGGACCCAAACAATCACGAGCACACTTGCCCGTCTCCTCAAAGAATAAAGAAAAGATCTTTGGTGATCACAACACTTAGATCACCTAAAGGCTCTCACTACAACACACCTATAGGATGAATAATCAATGGATAGCTCAAGTGTGGTGTGAGAAAAACAAGGATGAGAGTGGTGGAGGAAAACTCAAGAAATTCTCTTTTAAACACTCTTGATAAATCTCTCCTTTTGATTGGAAATATTTGCTCTAAATCAAGTGGAGGAAAAACCTCTAAATAGCTCAGGAAAAACTGGTGAAAACCCACTTGAAAATCTTGGCTCAAAACAAATGACAAGACCCCCAATTTATAGGCTGCCAGAAAACTAGCCGTTGGGCTCTGTCAGAGCTGCCGGTCGACCGGCGCGGTCGACCGCCAACGGTCGAATTTCTGACCGTTGGAGCCACGGTCGACCGCCCGGGTCGACCGACCCACTGGAGCTGAGAGTCTAACTCTCTGTCGGTCGACCGGTGCGGTCGGCCGAACTTTCCAAAGAGCACTGCTCTCTGGAGCAGTCGACCGGCACGGTCGGCCGTTCTCCATGACACATAGGCGTGCACGTTTGTGCACGTCGGTCGACCGGTCCGGTCGGCCGACTCCAGGACTAGTCGACTTATAAGGGTTATAAGTCGACTTATCCGAAGCCTGAAACAGTTTTCTGGGATTTAAAACATGGTCTTTTTGGTTCAAATAAAATCCCATAAAATACATAAAAATCTACAAAAATAGTTTAACCAATATACTTTGATATACAAACATGCTTGCACAAAATCAAGGCATGTTATAAAAGATTGGACTATTTTTGTAAGTTGGAAATATTTGGCTCAAGATAAAAACTGTATTTTCTAAAACAATATTTTTCCAAAACATGTTTTTCAAACTTTGTTTTTCCAAAACATCTTCAAATACAAAAACAAGATATTATAATTCATTTTAAGGTATAGTGTGTATGGATATGATCCACTACACAATTAAGATGAAATATCTATGTTTTTGTCATAAATCTCTAAACTTGGTTTTGGTTAAAAGATAAGTACATGAGAAACACCAAAAAAAAAAACCAAACTTGTATTTTTCAAAATGAAAAATCTTTTCTAAACCAAAAAAAATCTTTTATGAAAAGACAATTCTAAATCAAGAGTGTGTGTGTATATGTACTTGAGCAATCCACCAACTACTCTATCCTTTACATTTTTAACTAAAACAAAACAAAATCTTATACCTAGACACAAGTCTTCATCTTCTTGAAGTCTTTACTTGAAGGCTTCTCATCTTCTTGACTTGGTCCAAACTTGATCCAAGAGCTAGACTCCTCTTGAGTACTTGATGTGATCTTGATGCACAAGCTCTTGAATCAACCGGTGCTAGCTCCAAAACTTGACTTTAAATCCTTTATTGAAGCTCCACACCTACTAAGATCTTGATCATAAATCTGTCACTAATTAAACACAAGATCATTAGTAAACATAACTTCATGAGTTGATCATCATCAAAACTAGGGTGATAGGCCTTTGGGCCAACAATCTCCCCCTTTTTGATGATGACAAAACTCATGGAGTTATATATGCATGGATTAAAGTAAAGCTTCAAAGAAGCTCCCCCTTAACTCATGCATCTCAAATAAACAGAATAAATATGCAATGAGGCACATAAACATGTATGCAAGTATGGAGATAAAACATGCAACAAGCATAAATCAAAATCTTTTTCTCCTATTTGCAATACAAAAACATATATGCATAAATAATAAGGAAGACAAATACTTCTCCCCCTTAAGCAATGAAAACATGCATATAAACTCAAATACTTCTCCCCCTTTTTGTCAATCATCAACAAAGGGGTCAAAATAAAATCAAATCAAACAAATTTTTCTCCCCTTTTTGTCAAAAACAAAAAGATCAAGAAGGGGTAAAATCAAACATATCAACAAAATATTTTTTTTAATTTTTCTTAAACAAAATTTTGAAAGGTAGCAGAGCTTTTGTAAAATAAACAAATTTTTAAGATACCAAATTGAAAATAGTCATTATTATAAAACATATTGATACCAATAGAATTTTAACAAATATGAAGTTGAAGCATTTTGATATCAATGGTAAACATAATGATCCAAAAAATTTTATTTTTCATCAAAAACTTTGTGCTTTTAAATATTGTGAGCCAATTGAAAGTTAAGCACATGAAAATCATATATATATATGTATGAAATGAGTATACCAAGTGAAATTGATACATACATATATAAGAAACAAAATATGAGTATATACAAAATAAGTTCATATTGATACCAATTGAAACGATTCAATGATACCAATTGACATAACAATGAGATCAAGTATATAACTCATAACCTACCATCCCTTGATATGCACAAGGTAAAAGATTTGTCAATTAAGCTTACAAGGCATACACGCCCATCCATCCTCCCATTAATGGTAGGGGTTTTCAAAAATAGATTTGAAAATATTTTAGCATTGAAAATCACTACCAAATGAGGAACAATAACTAGTTAAAATAATTTTTGAAAAAACTAGTTAAAGATCCTTCAAAATCATGAAATCAAAACATATGTATTCCATGAATCATACCAAATACACAAATATGACACTCAAGATCTATAAAGCTCATAAAAAGGTGTTCATGAAACAAGGTCATGACAAAATGAATAAAATGTGAGTGTACAAGAGTCATGTAAATAGCATTTTCATGAAAATAAATATTGAAGCTCAAATCATGAATAACATTTTATAAAACAAAAACATGAGAAATTATTTTTCATTAAAAAAAAACTAATCTTCATGGTATATGTATGATTTATCCAATCCTAACAATACACATACATATCCCAAACATAAAAGAGTCTATCAAATGTATTTGCATGAAGGCAAGAGACTCACGGGTATACATGTATATTTATTAGATTTGAATACAAAATACATATACATGAAGTAAAAACATGAAAATAGGTAAAACAAGTGTAAATGAAAGAATCATCAAAACAAGGCTATACATATGCATATAGTGGGTACAAATGAGCATGAAGTGCAAACATATATGAATCAATTTGTTCTCTCTATTTGTACATGTATAAATCCAAGTTTTGACAAATACTACATCTAAACAAGTTCACACCACATGAAGCACAATAAATCATAAAATATGAACATGCTATATGATATCAAATGAATAAGCATGTACATAAATAAAATAGGAGTTTAGAAATTGATACCAACTCCAAAGCTCCAAAAATGGTGGCCTTTCCACCAAAACATCCTTGATCGCGGTGCATCAAAAGTATGTCCATCAAGTCCATGCAACCACCACCAAGGCACCAAATCTCTCACGTTTTGTGAGAGCCCTCACCTACATCAAATACAAAAGGTGGGGACTTTGGTACCCATATTTTCTTGGGTCCTTGGGGGTTAGCTATATAAGGCACCCAAACATTTTTATGATTAGCAAAATTTGATACATGCAACTTATCAAAACAAAATTTTGCTAGATGGCCTATGCGGCAACAATGTGTACATTTGTACACCTTAGTATGCTTATGTGTAGGAGTGTGATCATGTTGTGCAACATAAACAAATGCATGATGGGTATGATGTGCATGAACATGTGGAGTTTGTTTCTTTGAAAACATTAACTCCAACCTAGAATGATTAAAAGCACAAGAGTTCAAAGTTGAACTCAAACCATCCATTTTATTTTTCAAAACTTTTATCTCATTAGTGGTGGCATGTAAAGCATGATGAGATAAAGAATCATTTTTCTTTTTCTTTTGTGAAACAAAATCTTTTCTTTTTCACAGATTTTTCTTTCAAAGATTTATTTTCTTGAAAAATAACTTCCTTTTGTTTTTCCACCAAATCAATTTTATCTTTCAAAGTATTGTTTCCTTCACACAAATCATTCAATTTTGAAAATAAGGAAACATTCTCATTTTTCAAATCTTCCTTTTCTTTTCTAAACATGCAATTTTAGTTTTAAAAGAATCGTTCTCTTTTAGCATGCAATCAAAATTCTTTTTCAAATTTTTATTATCTTTTTCTAAATATGCAACGCTAGATTTAAATGAATCTTGTTCTATATGCATGCAAGCAATGTTCTTTTTCAAATTTTTATTTTTTTTCTTAATCATGTCATATTTCTCAAGCAATAGTTGACAAAAAGTAGATAGCTCATCATATGACATGTTATTATCCTCATCCTCGGATTCGGAAGTTACCTCAAGGGGGTTATCCCCTTGGACCATGTAGCACACGTTGGAGGTGTCGCTTCCAACGTCCGAATCGCTCCCCGCATAGTATTGATCTTTTTCGCCGAGGGAGATGAGGGTATTCCACACTACAAAAGCCGATTCAAAGTTAGAAACTCTAGATAAATAAACATCATCTAGGATAGACTTTAAAGCATGAAGGGCTTTTGTATTAGCCTCAATATTTTTGCCATTTAAACAATAATCATTATTAGTTGTGGCAA
Organism: Agave tequilana; assembly: GCA_038442645.1. Classification (NCBI taxonomy): domain Eukaryota; kingdom Viridiplantae; phylum Streptophyta; class Magnoliopsida; order Asparagales; family Asparagaceae; genus Agave; species Agave tequilana. Next base: position 67,978 of record JAVJIF010001571.1, on the reverse strand, counting down.
GATAAACATGATAACCTAAGGCTTTGAGGTACAAGGACATCTTCACCTTCCATATATGGATGTTAAGAATATCAAAAGTGGGAGGTGACATGAAGTCCATGGTGTGTGTACAAAATATTGTGATTAGCCTAAAAATGAGGATCTTTAACTCTAGGTTGTTAGACCAAATCAGAGTACCAAGCTCTGATACTAATTGAAGGTTCACCTAGAGGGGGGTGAATAGGTGAAGGCTAATCTAATGGTCACTTAATGGTGAATTATGCAAATAATGCGGAAGCTAAAAGCAAATATGACCTAATTAAAACTTTTACACTAAATACTATGTATAACACAAGAGTGTTGCCGAATTCCCCGTGAAGGACTCTGGACAAACTCCTCTAGATTCCCCTTGAATGGGTTGAGGTGCCGCGTTGGCTCTCTTGGTTGAATACAAGTGTTAGCAAACAATCCCACGCAAGTATATCAATTAAGCACAAACGAATATATCAAGCATATAAAGATAGACAATAATTGAATGCAAGATATAAACAAGAGACAAAGAGAGAGAGAGAGAGAGTAATCGCAAACACAAAGGGTTTGTTTCGAGATTCGAGCACACTTGCTCTACATCCCCGCCTTCGACACACGAAGGATTTCCACTATGCAAGATCCCAATGGATCTCTCCTCGGTGTCACAACACCTACAAGCCCTCGGACTCCCTAGTCCCGTACACACCGCAAGCCCACCGGCTCACCGAGGCCGTACCTCAATCACGAGTTCGCACCCGAACCCGAAAACACCAAGTCCTCACTAGGGCCCAAACAATCACGAGCACACTTGCCCGTCTCCTCAAAGAACAAAGAAAAGATCTTTGGTGATCACAACACTTAGATCACCTAAAGGCTCTCACTACAACACACCTATAGGATGAATAATCAATGGATAGCTCAAGTGTGGTGTGAGAAAAACAAGGATGAGAGTGGTGGAGGAAAACTCAAGAAATTCTCTTTTAAACACTCTTGATAAATCTCTCCTTTTGATTGGAAATATTTGCTCTAAATCAAGTGGAGAAAAACCTCTAAATAGCTCAGGAAAAACTGGTGAAAACCCACTTAAAAATCTTGGCTCAAAACAAATGACAAGACCCCCAATTTATAGGCTGCCAGAAAACTAGCCGTTGGGGTCTGTCAGAGCTGCCGGTCGACCGGCGCGGTCGACCGCCAACGGTCGGATTTCTGACCGTTGGAGCCACAGTCGACCGCCCGGGTCGACCGACCCACTGGAGCTGAGAGTCTAACTCTATGTCGGTCGACCGGTGCGGTCGGCCGAACTTTCCAGAGAGCACTGCTCTCTGGAGCGGTCGACCGGCACGGTCGGCCGTTCTCCAGTACACATAGGCGCGCACGTTTGTGCACGTCGGTCGACCGGTCCGGTCGGCCGACTCCAGGACTAGTCGACTTATAAGGGTTATAAGTCGACTTATCCGAAGCCTGAAACAATTTTCTGGGATTTAAAACATGGTCTTTTTGGTTCAAATAAAATCCCATAAAATACATAAAAATCTACAAAAATAGTTTAACCAATATACTTTGATATACAAACATGCTTGCACAAAATCAAGGCATGTTATAAAAGATTGGACTATTTTTGTAAGTTGGAAATATTTGGCTCAAGATAAAAACTGTATTTTCCAAAACAATATTTTTCCAAAACATGTTTTTCAAACTTTGTTTTTCCAAAACATCTTCAAATACAAAAATAAGATATTATAATTCATTTTAAGGTATAGTGTGTATGGATATGATCCACTACACAATCAAGATGAAATATCTATGTTTTTGTCATAAATCTCTAAACTTGGTTTTGGTTAAAAGATAAGTACATGAGAAACACCAAAAAAAAAATCAAACTTGTATTTTTCAAAATGAAAAATCTTTTCTAAACCAAAAAAAATCTTTTATGAAATGACAATTCTAAATCAAGAGTGTGTGTGTATATGTACTTGAGCAATCCACCAACTACTCTATGCTTTACATTTTTAACTAAAACAAAACAAAATCTTATACCTAGACACAAGTCTTCATCTTCTTGAAGTCTTCACTTGAAGGCTTCTCATCTTCTTGACTTGGTCCAAACTTGATCCATAGAGCTAGACTCCTCTTGAGTACTTAATGTGATCTTGATGCACAAGCTCTTGAATCAACCGGTGCTAGCTCCAAAACTTGACTTTAAATCCTTTATTGAAGCTCCACACCTACTAAGATCTTGATCATAAATCTGTCACTAATTAAACACAAGATCATTAGTAAACATAACTTCATGAGTTGATCATCATCAAAACTAGGGTGATAGGCCTTTGGGCCAACAGTGAGGTGGTGGAAGTGGATTGGCTTGGGGAAAAGGAAAAGAGAAGGATTGCGGAAGAAAAATGTATTAATTAGTATTTAATTAATATTAAATAATTGGGTCAAATTTGACTATTTCAGAACGTTTCCCAAAAATTCTATAAAATAGAAAATATTGCCCTGAGGATCAAAGTGAAATCGGATTTAAGAAATTCAGTCTGATTTGAAAATTGAAAATCCTGGAATTGATCAATGATACTGATCGACACCAGGGGTGGCAGGCGGGTCGCACCCTGCCAGACCCGACCTGGCCCAACCAGGAGTTGCCAGGTCAGGGTTTAGGCTAATCGGGTTTGGGTCATAATCGGGACTCGATTATTAAATGGGTCGAGTCGACCCGAACCCACCAGATCTGCTTGACCCACCAGACCCGATTATCCTCTCTCCTTCTCGGCCTCCTCCCTTCAATCTCCTCTGCCGTCGCCCCTGCCTCCTTCCCTTCGCCTGAAGTAAATTATCAAAAAATATGCTTGAGCCCAGTTTTAAACCCGTGACCTCTAGTGTGTGAGTTTAGTGTGATGACTAACTATGTCACCCAATAATTTGGTAATATAGTGTAAAGAAATTGTATTTAAGGTTCAATAATCAGGTCAAAATGGGTCAGGTCAGGTCGGGCCGACTAAGTCTGGGTCGGGTTTGGGTCTGAATTTTTGACTCGTATAATAATCGGGTCAGGTCAACCCGACCCGATTATTATACCGGGTTGACCCGACCCAATTATTATGCGGGTCGAGCAGTAATCGTGTCGGGTTGACCCGACCCGACCGAATTCCACCCCTAGTCAACACCAATTTGGCTGGATTTTGGATTAATTAAGAAAAATTCTCAAAAATGTAGTAAAATAGAAGATATAATCTTAAAATCATTTGGAAGTAGATTCTAAAAATTTAACTCTCTTTGTAAATTAAAAATTATAGTCATTAATTGGTATTCGGTCAACACTAAATTCGGAGATTTTTTAAAATAATTCAGAAAAAATTCAAAAAATTCTGAAAAAAATATAAAATATTAAAAATAATATCTAGAACTGAAATCAGTTCAGTCTGTCTACCAGAAACATCAAACCAAATACGTACACCCTATCGAGTACTAATACTGCGACACGTACATTTAGGGCCGGGGGTTACACACGGGAGCTTAGATTTGGTGTTGGGCTTCATACACTAAACATCATGGTAAAGCCAATGAAAAGCATGTGATCTGCTTAAAGTTCAAATCAATAGCTGAGGTTGATCGGGTGCTGGATCAGAGAATCAATATCAGATTCGGGTGATCCAAAAGTCGAACACTATATTTTTTCAGCGTTCAAAATTTAGTGGTGGATGCAGATTAAAGAAATTCTACTATTTGAAGTAGGTTTTGTACATATTGTCGAGGATTCAACGGGTAATCAAGAAGACCAGGTATAGGTCGGCTTGATCAGGAAGGTCGACAGAGTAGCTGATTGTACAGGTAAAGTACATTGTTTTATCTCATGTTTTTTGTATGCAGGTTACTTCAAAACATAGTGTCACATGTAATTGTGTAATCGAGTGTTGTCTCAGAGGGTCATGGTGTTTTGACCAAGGTAGAACATGGTATAATGATCATGATTATCCAGTGTGAGACAGGTGTAGTGATCATTAGTGCTCGATTGGAGATAGTGATGTTTGTACATGATTGTTCCCGGGAGGTGAAACAGGCGCACGTGCAGGTTTTGTTTGTCTTAGTGGATAACGAGAACAACGGAGTTTCTCCAGGTTATCTGGCTTACCAGATTCGAGTCAAGGTGGAGATTATTATGATTGTGTCTCGTATCTGGTGTTTGCATCCATGTTGACTTTGTGTCAGTTACGTTCGTGTTAAACTGTGGGAGTCCATATTAGACTTAGGTCATCGGACCGGATCACTTTAGTGGTGTGAGCTCCCAATATCTGATGTTTAGTACTAGAGTTTGTTAGCACTATATAAGAACCTCTTTAGATATAAGGGGTGGCTTATCTTGGTGGCTTATCCTCTCATTATGTGATAATAAGAAAGGGATGTAAGGGAGTGCTATGAAAGGGAGAGGGTGGGGTTAGAGAGGTGAGTGTTCTTTCATATAGTGATCTCTCTTGCATTGTTTGTGTTCAATTAAAAGGGTTTTCACCAAAATTTTATTGGTGAAAACAAATATTATCACATTCCATAAAGTACAGTTTCTTTAATGGGGTTTATGTGAGATAAGATTAACGATCATTTGAGTAAAACCTAATATTACTAGATAGGTCTGCCCAAAATAGACTATTTAGTAACATATTTTGTTTCTGTTATTTTGTGATACCCAATTTGTGACCTATTAAGATTTGACAGTGATGCTAGATTACTTAAGGTTTATAAATTACTCAAAGTTAATTATAGAATTTTAGATAGCCCCATATGGCAAGATAGACTACACGTGTCAGGAAGATGAGAATAATCCTAAGCCATATGAAGTGTCTATAATTGAACCCAACGTGGTCAGTTTAGTCTTGAACATGATTTTATCATTAACTGGGTACAATCATAATTGGTCATTACCCAAAGACAAGATTAAATTGTTGATTGTTGGACTCAAAGAGTGGAAAGACATAAATCATGAACACAATCATGCTGTTACTCCACCATCCTAATCCCAGATGGGTTCGTGATAGTAAATGATTAATGCAAATATATTCACATAAGTTTATTATATATAGTGAATATGAATTCAGTTTTGTGTTTATTTTCACTGCAGTTATAAAACTCACTCTAATCTAGAGACACCCTGACTGGAATAGAGATACTGACAGAATTCAGAGTAAGTAGTATAATTGTCATGTCATATTTGATTGAACCTTATTAATGTTCCGACTCATACATGGTGATTTGATTCTGGTACAACTACTCATGTTTCTCACTCGCTGCAAGGGTTCACAGAAAGGTGAGGGGCTAGACCTGAGGAGCAGCTCTATTAGGGACGAGAGAAAAAATTCAAGTAGATTTCATAGAAACTTTTTGACTAGTTTGAATTCTAATCATGTACTAGATTTAGAAGAAGCCTTTTATATGCCTTCCTTGAGGCGCGCTGGTTCTCTTTGGATATGATGTCATTTTTTAAGAAATCTACTTGTAGTGTCAATCTCCATAGTGAACTTGTTAGTTCTGTTTTGCTGGTTAATGATTTGTTCAGATTGACATTGGATGCATTATATGAGCAGTTTTTACACGTGTCAGTCCTTCTCATAACGTGCTTACTTCTGCAAAATGCTTTAGAATTTTCTTGCGGTCTTCTAGATTATGACATAAATATTTTGGGTGTATTTTTAAAGAGAAATTGCATTATTTTGTGAAGATATATGTTCTTGACTCTCTAGATTTTTCTGATTTCTCCACCTTTTTGATTATACTCGAGGAAAATTGATCAAATTGAAAATTTTTGAATCAGAAAGGAGTACAGCTCCACTTCAGCTTATCCATACTGATATTTATGAATCTTTTCTCACTCCTTTCATCACTCCTTCTCTGGAGATCATAGATATTTCATTAAATTCTTATTATTTCTATCGTTGTGTCGATATTTTTTTCATCTACTAGAAATTTAATTTTTAGAAGTTTTAAAGACCATTTGATTAGGAGTTGAGTGGCAATTGAATCGGAAGACGAAAGTTGTAAGGTCTGATCAAGGGGAATAATATTATGGCTAGATTGATCAAGACAGGTCAACACTCTGGACCTTTCTATAATTTTCTGAAAAGTTAAGAAATTGTTGCTCAAGAACACCATACTCGAATTTCAATTATCTTCTATTATAGTATAGAGTGATATCATTTTTGAATCATCATTGCATTTTGATCTTAGAAGAGCCCTTTATCTTAGTAGACGATGTACCTTCTAAAGTGTTGGACTGTGTGTTGATTGATTATGTTACTTTTTACTTAGTTAATTTAGTTATTTATATAATATTGTGATATTTTGGTCTTATAACCGGATAGTTGAGTGAGATTATGCATTACTCATTACATGATTTCATTTGCACCCTAACTTTACATTGGTACCACAAATGAGTTAAATTGGATTATAGTATATCTTTCTTTTAGGTATATGACTGTTTATCATTAGTTTCCTATGTCAATCTGATGCAAATTTCTTAAGTGAATTTAGCAAAAAAGTAAAATAATTGAATTGAAAAAAGAATTTAACTCAACTGAAGAAAAAAGGTTTACCTAAGGGAAACATCCAATTGTAAGAGGAGAATAAAAGAGGAAGTTTATTAACATAGTGTATAAGTCTACACTAGAAAATATTGTAGACCCACTCACCAAAGGACTCTCATTGACTACCTTTTAGGGAGTGCAAGCATGTGGGTATTAGAGTAATTATGATTATTTTTTTCTAAATGAAAGTATATCTTTAATTGTCCTTTTGAGTGGGAGTTTTATGTCAATTTTTCAGTACTGTCATTTGTGTTCTTAGTACATTCTATAATTCAATTTCATGAGATTTTTTTAGATAGTTATTATGATGGAATAAAGTTATTATATGGTATTTTATTTCAAATGATATTATTAAATGCGTATTTATAATGTTAAAGTTAAAGTTATGCAATTGCACAGGTTAAAGTATAAAGTGTTTTTAGAGAAGACTATTAAGAATTCTCAAGATCGCTACGTGGGTAGGCTCCACGATTATAAGTCTTCATCTCATTATGAGTAATGGTTCTCACATGATGGTCGTCTAACTATTGAGATGATGTGTGTCTGATAAGCACACGTGCGGGACACACTTATGAAAAATATATTATACACACTACATGCACATTTGCCACATACATACTAAACTCAACTAATAAAGTATTCGCCACATACATACAAAACTCAACCAATAAAGTATACGCTCAAAAATTGTTAGGGTCATTAGCCCGAAAGTCCATGATACAAATTAGGTAAAAGCATAAAAGTTGACCGAAATTTGTTCGTGATCCGTGCTATTCATCCTTTCAGTCGTTGAGTGCTAGTAGTCTGAATGCACCTTGACTAACGATAAATTTTACGTGTAAGAATTTTTCAAAATCAAAGGATGGTCATCCGCTATTAAAATAAAATAGTGATATGGGATAATAAAGATTTTCAAAATAATTTTTTTCAAAATTTTTTGTCGGGTATGTCTCTTGTAGGAAATTGTAAGATATTTCCTAATTTGATTCATACTCTATTTTCTATCCCATATCATGACACATGTGCCACTTATGTTAGTTAACATATTAGGTGTGTCTATTAGATGCATTAAATTATAAGGTCGGTGAGACCTATTACTACTATCTTATTAGGGTTAGGGGTATTAAGAGAAGTTTACTAATCAAAAGATTATATATATAGAAGAAGTCCCTCTCTGCAGTCACATATTGATCTCTACCCATATGAGGCTAGGTTAAATAAAGAGAAGACTCTTCATCTCGTTCTCTACAGCGACGATCCATATCCGGGTAAAATTCATTATCTTTCAAAGAGGTATCTTATCTAAAACTCCATCTCAAGATATATTATACATGATATTGATATCTATGCATAGAGACAAATGATCTGTTTTATTAGTATTTATCTAACATTTCTCTCTAACATGAAACTCGTGTCCCTTAGAATCATAAATTTAAATAATAATTCAATTGCTTAATTTATGATAAAGAGGTTAACAAAATTTCAAACGTTTCTACAGTACAGCAAGCTAAAAAGTTTCAACACGAGAAAAGCTCAAAATTTTCGATTTGAGGCCATTTGCACAGGGCCGGCCAGACCCTTAGGCCAATGAGGCCTTGGCCTGGGGCCCCAGGCCAAGAGGGGGCCCAAAAATTGAATTTCTACATGCCTATATTTATTAACACTTTTAATGTGGAGCGTTGGGGCTTGGGCAAAGACAATACGGAAAAAAAAAAAAATTACCAATGACTGCATAACTGAACAGGCACACCTCGAGCAGGGTGTTCATATATATAGTAGATAAAGCAGTTTCTTCAGTTGAGAATAGATTTGAACAATTTAAGTTGTATGAAGATATTTTTGGGTTTCTATTCAATGTTCATAAATTAAAATTATTAGATGATGATAATTTGAAGAAAAATTGTCTTAAACTTGAAAGATTTCTAAAGCATGATCTAGTTTATAATGTTGATGGTTTAGATTTATTTTTAGAATTAAAAGTCATAAGAGAAGTTTTACAAATAGAAAATAACACCCCAATTGAAACATTAAACTTTATAAAAAGATTGAATTCTTTTCCAAATGCATGTATTGCTTATAGAATATTATTAACTATCCCTATAACAGTTGCTTCTGCAGAAAGAAGTTTTTCAAAATTAAAATTGATAAAATCATACCTAAGATCAACTATGTCACAAGAAAGATTGAATGGATTAGGTATGTTATCTATAGAAAAAGATATATTAGAAAAACTTGATTACAAAAACTTAATTAAAAATTTTGCATCTCAAAAAGCTAGAAGAATTGTTTTTCAATAAAATATTGATTAAATAAAATATTAATAAATATTAATTTTTTTATAAAGTATATTTTAAAGGGCCCATTTGAAACTTTCGCCTAAGGCCTTTCTAGAGATTAAGCCACCCCTGCATTTGCAGTAAGAAGTTGAGCATTAAAATTAAATTCCAAAGGATTCTCTATTTTCGAACTCATAACAAAAAGTTACTCTAGTCGTCTGGTGTAAAATAATTTCACAATATGTTGGTTAATTCATATGTCTCTTTGAATCCAGAAACAAACACGGCAAAGCCCACTAAATGGTATTACTTTTCTTTTTTTATTGTTTTTTCCTCTCTTTTTTATTTCCCTCTTTTGCTTTCAATTTTATGTATAATTTCTTATGTAGTATAATCTTGACTTCAACACTGATCGCCGTTTAAATCCTCGTCAGCGGACATATTTATGTATATATTTATTTTCACCCAACGGGTCACTGGGTCACTAGTTGAATCCTGTTGTGAGGTTTATTTACTAGCAATAAATAAATAAAACACAGATTCTTGTCATAAGAATTGTTGTGATTTGTAAACAAAACCTTTGTTCTTAAGTTAAAATAGAAGAGGGATGTCTCTTAACCACCAATAATAGTTGAGATTAGTGGAATTAAAATATTGATTGATGCGATGGCCCTTTGAGAACTAGGGCTTGGTGAAAATGGCAAAATAATCATGGAAAAATATGTAGGAGTCGTGGCATATACAATTACAAAGAGAGTTTTTCACGTAAAGTTGGATTGTTCGATGCTAAAGAGGGTTGGGTCCGTTTACTGTTCTTATTTACATCCATAATTATATTATATTTATCTCAATAATATTATGTTAATGTGGGTTGTGTTTGACCAAATCACTATATTATTGTGTCTCTTATATTATTTTTTTCAATGTTTATTATGATCTTGAAGGACACTTGCGCAGATTTTATAGGCAAAATCAAGGTGTACTACTGGTGCACACAAACACAAACAGCTCACCACCACCACCTTATCCAAACCCCCAAAAAAATAAAAATAAAAATCCTATGAAAACTCTTGCAGCTCCTCAATCAACAACCAATCAATGGCTTCAGCCACAGCAAGACCCACCTTCTCCTTCTTCAACCTTCTCCCCCCTTCCCCATCATCAAAACCATCAAAATCCCACCTCATCTCCACCCTCAAACCCCCACCACTTCAGTCTCCCTCCTCCACAAACGCGCCGCCACCATCTTCAGTCCCCGCTCCGTCGACGTCTCTCAAGACAACAACCCCCTCTCCCAACAAGAACAAGAATCAATAGCAGCAACGAAGGAGGAGGAGGGTGAGGTGGTGGCCTCCAAAACGACCGTCGGAGACCGGAGGAGAAGTTTGCGGTCCTCAACACCGGAATCTACGAATGCCGGTCGTGCGGCTACAGGTACGACGAGTCGGCCGGCGACCCCTCGTACCCGATACCGCCGGGGCTGCAGTTCGCGAAGCTGCCGGATGACTGGAGGTGCCCCACGTGCGGGGCGGCGCAGACCTTCTTCGAGAGCAAGAGCGTGGAGATTGCTGGGTTCGCGCAGAACCAGCAGTTTGGGCTTGGGGCTAACACGCTCACCTCAGGCCAGAAGGTTCTGCTCATATACGGTAGCTTGTTCTTCTTCTTTGTGCTGTTTTTGTCTGGGTATTTCTTGCAATGATGCTTGTAATTTGAGTTGTACTGGTGTTTGTTTGTATAAAATGTGGTATAATTTCTGTTTATTTGGATTCATTTCCTAGAAATACAAGATTGAGTTTTATGCGTGACAGGTAGTGAATGAACAAGACATTAAAGCATAGTAGTTTCTGATACACAGTCCAAAGAAGGAAGACTGTGTTGTGTGCTCTTTTATCTTGCAGCAATTTGATTCATAGAGTAATACTCTACACCTGAAAAAAGCTTCCCATTCTTGTTCTTGTGTTGGAATAATACTTTGGTCAATTACTATTCAATATCATTGAATAATTTCCCATAAGATGGATGATTTAGAATCCATGTGTGAGAGAAAATACTTCCAGTTCCCCTTCAAAGAACAAGAACAGATTAGAAATTACAGAACTTGTTCAGCTACAAGATTAAACTAGCATTCTTAGATATTGGTATGGAGGAAGACGCTAACGGGTATTGTTTATGGTTGTGAGTTACCAAGGATGCAATGAAGTCGTGCAAATTTTATTTCACTGTGATACCGCCGCTGCTTGAGGAATGGCAGAAACATGCTGTCAATGCTTGTTCCTGGAATTGTTCTGAAATGATACTGTTTTTGAGTTGAGAGAATTCTTTTGTGATAAAACAGGCTAACCTTCCAATTTGACGGTAATGGTAGTATTCTCCAATGAACAAACAATTTTTTCCTCTCAAGGCATTGTGCTCATTGCTTTTTATGATGACCTTTGTGTATGAAACTATGAATATTGTTGACACCTTGTAGATGTTTTACCTTGTTAGCTCTACTATATTCTTAGCTCTTGTGGTAGTTCCTAGTTATGAATGATTTTTGTCATATCTCAATATATCAGTTAGCTAAGTTCTAACCTAAAACTGCCAGGACCTGAGAGAGATTTCACTTACTATGTATGAACAAACAGAGAACAGGTTGCCTCTGGGGAAAAAAGAAAACCTTAGATGTTGCCTGCAACTACCCGATTACTCAAAACAAAATAAAGCACAGGTTTTGACATTGGGCAGTTTTTATCTAAACAGCTGCAACCAGTCACCAATTCAGCCTCTCTTTCGTTCCCTGCGTAGAGACGAAGCCAACCTGCTCGATCCACACTTTCGGCTCGCATAGGCTCTCCAAACTTGATGAGATCAGAGAAGAAGAGAACTGTGGGGAGAGAGGAGATAAGAGGAGATAAAATACATCAGGAGAGTTTTTTAAACTCATTGGAAGAGATAGCCCGAAGGACAGGGTCGGCCAACCAGCCCGGTCAACCGACGGGCGAATCTGTTCTCCTGTTCGGATTTGAACTTTATTTCTGATTTGGAGACGAATCCCAATTATGCTTTCCTAAAACCCTGGGACTCTAAAGCTATAAATAAAGGGGTAGAGCCCTCAAGAGTTGTATGTGAGGAAAAACTTGCATTGGTTGTTGAATCGATAAAATCTCTCCCCCTTATCCCGAGGACGTAGGCAAATTGCCGAACCTCGTTAAATATTGTGTTTGGCTTTTCTCTCTTGTTTATTGTTCTTGTCCTTTGGGTACTTCTCCGCTGCATCTCTCTCTATTACTTAGAGTTCCTCAATTGGGTTGTAGTCAAGGTGCGCGCAATAAGTGGTATCAGAGCATCACAGGTTCGTCGTGAGATCGTGTGTCGATTCTAAGAGCATTGGTTGTTGTTTGGCGTAGATCGTGTGTCGATCTCAAAAACAGCGTTTGGATTGCTCAAGGAATCAAATTTGGTAGAGTAGATCGTTTCGGAAACTCTCTTAAGATTTCACTTCGAGATAAAGATCCTATCTTTATCTAATTTTTGATCTAACTTCGTTTGTTTTCCTCATTGCTTTGAGGGATCTATTGAGAAGATGGCTGGAGATAGTACATCTACAGTGAAATTCATGAACCCACATCCATTGAAGACTGATGTGGTGAAGTTCGATGACAAGAACAACTTTGATATGTGGGATGTAAGGTGATGGATGCATTGACGGCATCAAACCTCGAAGACACTTTACGGTTAGAGAAAAAGTGCGATGCTACTTCTGAAGAGGATTGGAACAAAATGAATCGAACGTGTGTTTAATTAGGTCTTGTTTAACACAAGACATCAAGTATCATGTGTTATATGAAACATTTGCAAGGCAGCTGTGCGAGAACCTGTAGAAGAAGTATCTGACAAAGAGCTTAGAGTCTTGTTTGTAATTGAAGAGTAGGCTCTATGGCTTCCATTTGAAGAAAGGAGTCTCCATTGATGAACACATGAATAACTACATCAAGCTTCTTACAAACTTAGTTAACGTGGATGTGAAGATCGAAAAAGAGGATAAGGCGTTGATTCTACTAAATTCTCTTCCTGAAGAAGAGTGTGAGACCTTCATCCTAACTTTGATCAATGGTAAACAAACACTTAACTACAGTGATGCGTTGGCTGCTCTTGTAAATTATGAAGCGAGGTAGAATGACAAGCAGTCTTCTTCTAATAGTACATCAGCAGAGGCGTTAATGGTAAGAGGTAGAGGTTCCAATCGGAAGGGCAAAGGCGAGCGTCGGAGATCGGAGTTTAGACCAGAGTTCAGAGATCTGAATAAGAAACCGGTGTGCCTTCTGTAAAGAGCTACGGCACTGGAAGGTTGATTGTCCAAGAATCAAGGATAAGGGTAAGAAGAAGCAATCAAAGACTGAGGCAAATCTCGCACAAGTGGTCAGTACTCACGCTAGTACTTCACAGGCAGATGGATTAGACTCAGACTCATCAGTGCTCTCTTTTTCTGTAACTACTCTTATCGTTGGTTACTCAGGAGATTTTGAGTGAATGTTAGATACTGGAGCTACCTATCATGTATGCCCGAACAGGGATTGGTTTTCTAACTTTGAGAAGCTAAATAGATGTTCTGTTATCATGGGTGATGATCGCCCATGTAACATGGAAGGCTTAGGTACAGTCCAGATCAAGATGTTCGATGGGATAGTGCGTGAACTGAAGGAAGTGAGTTATGTACCTCAAGTGGAAAAAAAAAATTATCTCAGTTGGTACCTTGGAATCATTGGGTCATGCAGTATCTATTAGAGATGGCGTTCTCAAGATAACTAGAGGCTCAATGGTGGTGATGAAGGACGTCCGACGCAATAACCTATACTACTTGATGGGTAGGACGATTACAGGGCGAGTGGCGACTTCTTTTTCTTCAGATGGTGATAGCACACAGGTCTGGCATATGAGGCCTGAACATACAGGTGAAAAGTCTTTACAAACTCCAGTAAAGAAGGGATCATTGGAAGGTGTATCTACGTGCAACATGAAAGTGGGTGGACACGGCGTTCTAGACAAGAAGACGAAGGTGAAATTCGACACCACTACTCACCGCTCAGAAGGTCTTCTTGATTGTATTCACGTAAGTATTTGGACACCTGCCAAGGCTGCATCACTTGGAGGTCATCGGTACTTTGTCTCTTTTATTGATAATTTATCTAGATATTGTTGGATATATCCTAGGAGACAATGATTTAAAGCCCTAGGTATGTTGGTGAAGTGGAAGGATATGATGAAGAAACAGACTGGTAGGAAGATTAAGGCGCTCCAGATTGGTAATGTTGAAATATACAAGAACTAATTCCTATAATTTGGCCAGAATAATGGTACTGCTAGTCACTTCACAAATGTAATACGTGGGTTAGCTAAGGAAATCAACCGATCCCTGCTGGAGAAGGCTCGGTGTTTGTTGTCTAATGCACGTTAGACAAATTATTTTGGGCCGAGACGATTGTATATGCTAGCCATCTCATAAATGAACTGTCATCAACTTCGATAGGAGGTAAAACTCCATTGGATATTTGATCAGGTGGAGCTACTAAGGATTATAGTTTGTTGCGGGTATTTGAAAATCCGACCTACTTTAGTGTCAAAGATGGCAAGATAATCTGCAAGCAAAGAAGTTGTGTTTTTGGGCATCAATAGAAATATGAAAGGCTACAAGTTATGGGACCCCGAAAACAAGAAAATTATGCCGAATAAGCATGTCACATTTGATGAGACTTCATTGTTGAAGTCTACCGTCTCTCAACAGGTGGAGAGATTGAAAAACCAAGGATGTATCACAACGGGTGGAGATTGATGCTACTCCACCAACTTCAGTTGCTTCAGTGTCAGTAAGGACTTCCGGATCGGGTGGAGATCATATAGCCAGTTTTGATGCTGAACAGGTTGAAGACATTAATGAAAATATCAAATTGTTTGCAGCCATTGGAACCAAGATAAAATCACGAAAGTGGGTGAGAAGCATGAATCTCAAATTAGTGAGCGTGACAAGCTCAAATTGAAGGTCGTTGTTCTCCATGACGGTATTGGAAAGGAGGTTCATATGACTCAGCCAGTTCGATTCACTGCTGAAGATTTAGTTCCAATTTCTTGAGCTTGGTGGAGCTCGTTAAATGAACTACGGATGACTTGATCCCTTGGGCAAGGGACGTAGGCAACCATATAGGCGCAGCCACATTTGGTGATGCAACCCGTATGAAGCTATTTGGTGTATTTGGGTTCTCGAGAATTGGCAGCGGAAGCTGATTTGGACTTCATGTAGAGGTAAAAAGTTGGACTTCACGTAGAGGTAAAGTGTTGTGCTCTCGATGAACATTTGATCTTTCAGTGAGAAGATACTTAAGCGTGCATAAAGGGTTGTGCATCCAATTTGTTGAGCCGATATTGGTATTTGGTGTGCTCTACTCAGATTTAGTTGGATCGTCTTGAAGACATTTGGACTGGAGTGCCAATCAGTTGGAGTCAGTGTTGGCTCGTGTTGGGTTCTTCTTGAGGTCATTTGGAATGGTATTTCATTCAATTGTTGAGTTGTAAATACGTTCGTTGGTCGGCTCATATGGTGTTGATTCTCTTCGGTGAAGTGTTAGGAAGGCCTGTATGGTACATTCCGTTTGGATAGCTAAGCTGAAATATGGAATTTACAATTGATATTGAAGTTTGGAGAGAGTTGTCTGAGGGGACGACAACTCAATTTGGATCCGGTGTGATCATTTGAAATCAATTGTAGTGTGTGCTGGTGATTCGTTTTGGAACTGGTTTCGTCCGTTTGGCCAAGTCGAGATCGTGTGTCAATTTCGCCGAGATCGTGTGTCGATTTCGTTCTGAACGCTCAAGCCGAGATCGTGTGTGTCGATTTCGCTGAGATCGTGTGTCGATTTCGCCGAGATCGTATGTCGATTTTGCCAGGCGTTCATTGGAGTTCGGCTTAGATTTGAAAAATCATCATCGAGATGAAGAATTATAGAGAGAGAGAAGATAAGAAGAGATAAAATACATCGGGAGAGTTTTTTAAACTCATTGGAAGAGATAGCGCAGAGAGATCAGAGTTCAGAGGAAGCGAGAGAACGTTGTTCGTAGCAGGCCAGGGCAGGGGCTGGCCGACCGCCTGGTCGACCGACGTGCACAACGTGCACAGGCGCAGCCCAGTCGACTGCGATCGACCGTGGTAAGGAGAACGGTCGACCGAAGCGGTCGACCGACTGGCACTCATTGGGTTTTTGTCGGGCTCGGTCCACCGACCAGTCAACAGAAGGACAGGGTCAGTCGACCAGCCCGGTCGACCGACAGGCGAATCTGTTCTCCTCTTCGAACTCGAACTTTTTTTCTGATTTGTAGACAAATCCAATTGTGGTTTCTTAAAATCCCGGGACTTTCTGGTTATAATAAATAAAGGGTAGAGCTCTCATGAATTGTATGTAACAAAAAACTTGTGTTAGTTATTGAATCAATAAAAATCTCTTTCTCCTTGCCCCGAGGACGTAGGTAAATTGTCGAACCTCGTTAAATATTGTGTTTAACTTTTCTCCCTTGTTTATTGTTCTTGTCTTTTGGGTACTTCTCCGCTGGATCTCTCTCTGTTGCTTAGGGTTCCTCAATTGAGTTGTTGTCAAGGCGCGCACAACAATAACACAATCTTCTCTCAAAACTGGCAACATGCTCACAGCAACTGGAAGAAGCCTCAATTGGATTCTAGGAAACAGAGTAACAACATCAAATCTGATAACTATGTGATGTACCAGATAAAGAACACAGCTCAAATACGATGAATTCCATCACATAGCTGTTGTGCACAAACATGCTGATTCATTAACATAACTCATACCAGATAGAAAGGAAGCGACAATTACAACATAAGCACATACACCATACAAGCTCTTGATATTTATGTCTCGGTCCGAAATAACAAGCTCATTGTTACTCTCATGGGATACAAGACTACAGAAGCGAGTAATATCTGTTCATCGTCAATATAGAGGTCACATATGTCCATGCGATTAACCCCCACACGTTATTTACAGTGCTGAATGCCACCATCAGCGCAGACAATTTCTTGAAACGAGTGGCATTACAAAGTCTTGACTTAAGCAGCCTTGGCAAATCCTATTCGGTTATCACCAAAGTCGAACACTGTGTGGTACACACCCATGAAGACGTCTCCAAGGATCCTGCATGTAGCCGAGACTTATCATAAGAACGACAAGTGTTCCTTTTCTAATAGGTTTCATGATGTATAAACTGATTACTATGATTCAATCGAGAAAAGCACAAAGCAACAACATACCAAAGAGGGCCTCGTGGTGGAGGTATATCAAATGCCATAAATCCGCTTAAACAGATAGCCGTGCCTTGTTCTTCTACCTTCAAAACATACTGGGGAGGGAGAGAGGGAAGGAGGGTTAAATAACATCCAAGAAATGTATTCATGGTTACAGGTATATTGCTACTTCCTTTCCAGTGTAAAGAAGAATGATGAACATGTAAACATGGGGAAACCAATCACAGGAACACACCTCTTCTGGAGTGAGGCTAAAAAATTTATCCCCAATCGTGAATGAAATATTTGGCATGCTTGCAAGTTGGTTGCAGTCTACAGCTGATTCTCCTGAGGGACTTGGCAGGTGCTCACATAGCTACAAAACATTTTCAATATCCAGTCCATCATATAATTGAACTACTGCATACAATGCAAATAATATTAATTAATGGCAATAACTACCTGATTGGCATATTTCAGTATTGTTCTCTAGTTTCGTTTTATTCTTAGCTGATTTTCAATCCAGACCACGGCCATCTCACAAGCAGTGCAGAAAAGATCATTGCTGACAGATGTCTTTTCCTTGTTTTGTTCATCAACTACAGTCTCAATGCCAAAACTGCATGGATTTCAGTTTGGTTTTAAGAATCGGAACTCTATAAAGTTGTCACTTACAAGCAGTTGTAGACGATATTCATCAACTTACCCACTATAGTGAGAACCATCAAACAAACATAAGCCAATTTGGCTGCATATCTTGCCAGGTCGAATCTGTCATTATTAAATCAGCTAGCAAGTTCTATAGAAAGAATTGAAATGATTTTTTTCTTTTAAATTGATAAAGAGGAAGCCGAACACAAGGAAGATCAAACCTGCTGCAGTAAGAGCTCCAATATCAACTCCCCGTATTCTGAAATGACTTCTTTGCATTCCATGCTGACCACACCTTCTGCACCAATTGCATGATTCACTTGCGTAATGACAGTCTGGAACCAAGAAAAAGGATTAAGACTGTTATATTAGTATTGATTTGCAAGGAGAATTCAATAAAATTAAATATACAGTAAAAACACACGAATCGTGCTTAGAGAACTAAATAGAACTTAAAAGAAACATACAGTTGGGCCGGCAAGCAAGGAAGTCCCAGAATCTACAACAGCAGCACAACCACCAGCACAATAGCCTGCAGATACAAGGATAATTGAGAATAAACCTACCTATGTTTTGTTAAAAAGTGAGGTTCAAGGGCACGTGCGTGGTTTTGGTTGGCATTACCCGTTGTCTTGCCGCCTATTAGAACATCTCCCATGTCAAACTGGCAAGAAAAGAAAAAACAAGCACATGGATTATTAGAAGAATATAGTTCAGATTCCCATTGTTGCCTACATAAAGCCATTAGACTCTCAATACCTGCCAGTATCCCTTGCGACTAATTGGAACATAGGTATGGTCTCCCTTGTAATGTTTTGGATCGACTCCCCCAAAAACAAGCTCACCTCCATCTGCATCATCTGCATTTCTATTGAGCCAAAAGGAGAAAACCTTTTTGTCCACTAATTTCTGCTCAACCATGCTAGACCTGTGTGAAAGTAAATTAAACATTCAGTATTTTCACCTTCAGCAAAGTTGGTAGGGATAGTGAGAAACAAGTTGAAAAGGCAAAAATCAAATTATGTGAGACTGTACCAAATAGGAGGAATTTTCCCAACTGAGATTTCCGGAAATCCAAGTCCAACAATGCCGTCAAACTTTGCCAACAAGAATAATAGGCTCCCTTCCTTGTTGCTTCAATGAAAACCTGAAACATGATTAACTCCTTTACAATATCTGAAATAACAGTTAAGCATCAAAAGTATTGATCGATAAGACACGCAAATGAGAAGGTAATTGTAAGAAATAACTCACTTGATCTTTAACAGTAAGTTCTCCAACTTTTATATTGTCTTCGCTAAAGAAACCCGAAATTGTCCCAGCACCATAAGTAATTTTGCATTTATCCCCTGAACAACAAACAGAGAATTTCAAATAGACAAGAGCAAAAGAATGTTAAAGTCTTTAATTATTATAGTTACCTATTAGGAGATATATTGTAGTTACCATATTACTAGTCATGAGTCATGTTTCTATATGCTACTAAGAGACATATTTTTATATGTTATTAGGAGTCCTACTTATATTATGAGAATAATTATATTAGAATTAGAGGTTTTCTTACCATAGGATTGTAATGCCCATATATCTGGAGCATTGCCCACATCAATAATAATACGAAAATCTCAACTTCTAAAATTCAGTCTCAAGTAGGGAAATCATCAGATAAATCCTGAGGGCAAACAACTTTTGATGCATAATGTATACAAAGAGATTCAGCGCCAAAAAGAATTTCATGTGCAATGTAAGAAGAAATCCCTGATAAATTTTGAAGTTCTACTTAATAAAGTGTAGCACCAAGAATTTGACTTGTGAAATAGAAATAGACAATTTAAGGAATCAATTACCTAACAAAAGAACTTGGTCAATAAGAGTCCAAAGAAGAAATATCAAAGTTTTTATGATAGAGAGATCCATTTTGATACAAATAGGATCATGTAATTTGATATGGAAAAGAGTTTAAAATCTATTAGCAACCTTGTACAGTACTTCTGATGTTACTACAAATTAATAATGAGGTCAATTGAAAAATTAGAGAAGAATACAGTACCTCTCTTTGTGTAAGTGCTTGATTTGCCTGCCTTGTACTTAGCATGAAACAAACAAGCAAGCTGCAGAATAACATTTTAGTAATGATGAATCTAATACAGAGAGACTGGTCGGAAAGAAATGTACTCGATAAAGTAGTACTCACAGAGAAGTAGCACTTTGATGATGGGACCCAAATATTAGAACTTCCAGTATCAAATATGACAGTGAAAATTTGTGAAGGCGAACCGATACCAATTTCTCCAAAGTACTGAGCATCCATATAGTTTTTCAAAGATATTATATCCACTTCAGAACCACCCAAACTCCTACTGACAACATTGTTCTGACGACGGACATTCTCTTCCCTCGCAATCCTTGCTGCACTCAGCCTATCAGCGTCCAACGCTCTCTTCTTTATCCCAATTCTCAGTAACCCATCAGATGAAGCATGGATGAGCGACAAGCAAGACAAAATCCACAAACAGATCAACAGAACAAGAGACCGATGCCCCATTTTCACTGGAGAATCTGTAGTGAAAACATAAAAGAAGGTGAAGAACAGCATTGTATTTCTTAAGAATCAAACTTAATAAATATACAATAAGTGTGCAAATTCTTTTTTTTTAGGTATCACACACAAAAACTAGATATGCGAAGGTACAAGCCTACATATAAGCATATTAATCCTCGAAAGAAAGAAGATGCAAGGATACTATATTTAAACTGACAGAAAAACTGCTTGAAACTACATACTCCGCAAAATAAATTCTTACACCCTACAGGTACCAATTAAAGAAAGGACTACCCAAAAATTTTACAACGAATCTTAACATGAAGTAACCACTAAAAAGAGAATACAAAAAGAGTAACAGAAAAATGTAACGGCCTTAAAAAGTATCAAGAAAGATAGAAAGAAAGAGTATGTGGATTCTGCTACTTTTTCCCCTAAAAAAGAAAAACTAACATGCAAAAAAATGTGACAGCCTTGAAAATTATCATGCATATAAAACCATAATTCAACAAGATCAACTGTTGCTGCAATGACGTTTCATCCTATGAAGGTAGAAGTATTATCTGATTCACTGGTGACTCTGTATCAAAATCAAACCTTCAGTAATTCCATCAGCCTCATAAAAATAACAAATACCCACCAGAAAAGGTCATCATCCTCTATGACCTTAAACTAAAATTTCGATATAGATCATGAAACTCTTTAGCTTAACCTCCAGAAATATGGGTCAGCTCCTGATTACACTAACACCCTAAAATACAACTCAAATCCCCACCAAAGTTCTAAAAGACAAAAAAAGAGGGAGCTCCTTCCTAAGATTTTGAATCCTAAAGTAAGAAATCAAACACCAAAATTATCCACTTGGGTCCTCATAGAATCATAGATATTTTTAGTTGTTGATGAGTCTGATGGTCCAATAATAGTACCATCAAAATTACAAAAATAAAAAAAATTAAAAATGTATATAGCAAAGTTCTATTAGAACTTTGAGTACCCTACAACATACCCAAAAAAATGATTAAATAAAAGGACATCATACAAGAACAGGACTAAGAAAGGGTATGCAGGAATTAAACTCAGCAGAGATTGCTTAGCTACTGTAACATACTGAAAAGAAGAAGATCAATAATTTGAAGATATGGGTCTTGATCCTTAACTGAGATACTGAGAAGTTAGAGGATCTTTACTTTTTTTTTTTTGATAGTTAGAGGATCTTTACCTTGCTAAAGCTTTGGGTTGAGCTCCGGAGGAGAGCGCATAGAGTCAAGAAGGAAAGAGGGAAAGGTACTTATATCCACCAAAGGGAAGGAAGAGAGAAGAGACCGCTAGAATTTTTTTGGGCATTTTTAAAAAAAAAACTCCCAAATAGTAAATAATTCTAAAATTGACCTCCTTTAAATTAATTCTAAAAATTAATTTCTAATATAACTTTGGCGGGATGGTCACTAATATTGCACATTTAATATCATATTCTCCTACTTATTATAGAATAAACTCTGCATTTTCCTAATTAAATGTTTAATTTATTTGCAGGTCCATTCCTAAAGGAGAGTGAAGAGAAATGAGCCCAAAAGCCCACCAAATCCTGACTTAATTCAGAATAAATTCAAAATTAAGGAATCAGGGCTAAATCTTGGCATATCAGAGAGGTTGAAAACCGGTTGAGAAGAATCCTCCCTGAATCGATCGGTTGAAGCCAAGGATCAAAGGCCATTTCGTCAAAATCCGGACATAAACTGCAAATCCAGATAAAGATAATTACAAATCAAGATATCAGGGAGCTCCACCAACAGGGTGTGGCCACCTGGCCACACCCTGGCCGCGAAAACGCGGCCAAAGCCGCGATTTCGCGGCTCTGTTGGAGAGTTAGGGGGAGCGTTTGCTCTCCCTATCTTCATATGATCCTGTAGGTTAGGTTTTGCCAATAAATACTGGGATTTCAGAGCCTCCAGGGGACGACCATGCAGAGATAGGAATTAGTCCAGTTTTTCACTCTTTGTAGTATAGGTTTTGTTTTCTTTTTATGTAATTTTAATTTGTATGTAAGCTTAGGTTAGATTGAGATTCATGTAAGTAAGAGAGAGAGGCTTATGTTGAGAGTGACACCGATGTACCCTCCTCCTTTCTTCCATCGTTTCTGCAAGCAATAAAAGGTAATTTTTTTTATGTTCGTCTTTACTTTTGTATTCTTCTTCTTCTTTCTACTTTACCTCTTTTGGTTTGATGAGCATGCAAGTGAATCCAGAAGCATCAGTATAACAATGTTTGTGTGAGTGCCAACGATAATTCATGATGATCCTCAAGACTCTGTATCATTTCATTCTTTTTCGTCTTGATGATGTAATGCGACTGGGGACTAAGCTCGATCCTATGACTTATGCGTTGAACGCCTCCGAAGTAAGGTAGAACATGCAAGGGTTCTAGGTAAGTCATCAACCAAACTAGGTAAGTATTTCTTTAATCTTCTTTCTTTTCTTTTATTTCTTTAGTTTAAATCACCAACACCCACTCTTTCATCATTCCTTTTCCATTTCTTTGTAAATAATCATTCTCCATTTTTCTCCACCTTCTCCATCTATCGCTTTCTTTCTAACTTAACTATAACTCTTTTTCTCTTTTCTTTTTAAGAACCAAAGAAGAACTTTAACCAAACTTTGTATCTTATTCCATCGCTAGTCCCTCCTTGTGGATCACGACCCGCATAGCCACTTGCTATTGCGGTAGAATTGAGCACTGCACATCTCTATTTTAAAGTTCTGAAATACTGTATTTTGTGTGCAGGTTTAAGCTCAATAAATTTTTGGCGCCGTTGCCAGGGAGGGACGATAAGTTACTCTTTTTAAAAGTTTACATTTTTGGTTAACTTTCTTCTTTGTTTTTTTTATACAGATTCAACAACAAGGAATTCTTGCTGCAGTGGACATATAAGTGGCCTTGGACTCTGCTCAAGAAAGCAGAGCCAAGAAGCCCTCAGATTTGCTACATTTTAGTGGCAAAACTGAGTGAACTACTAACCTGTATCCTGCAGGTTGGCTAAATTAAAAAATCTGAATTTTTGTAGCATTTATCTCCTTGTTTGACTCACTGTAATATATTTCTAACACAACAGTAAAAATTGATTGTAAATGTTAAAAATGATTTAGACTTTGTATTTAGGCACGTGTCTATTTCATTTCATTTTTATTTACTGTTGAAAAGTGCTGGAGCCAAGGTATGTGTGCATAGCATTTAGTATAAGTTGTTGGCCCAAAGGCCATTATCCCAGTATTTTTGATGATAACAAAACATATTTAGTTATGTATTAATATTTTTGTTTAAAAGGATTTCAGGTTCAAGAACAGGTTTTTGACGGCTCCGCTAAAAGACTCACAAGTTTGGACGCCGCAAAAATGAAGATTCCCAAGCTATGCACAACTAGGATGCTTCGGGATCAAGATGATGATGTGAAGATCAAGACAAGATCAAGACAAGATCAAGACATTGAAGAAAACAAGCTTTGTATTTTTTTTTTATTTTAGATATTTTGTCAAAGCTAGATATTAGAAGTAGAGCTATGGGATTATCACACACACACCTCTTAGTTAGGTTCATGGCTTCAAAAAGATTTTTCAATTCCATTTCTGACTTAGTTTTTAAAAGAGAACAATTTTGAAAATACTCTTTTTAGAAAAACAATAGTTTTGGAAAAACATTTTCATTGAAAAACAAGTTTGTGTTCAAAAGAATTTTATCAAACTATTTTTAACATGATTGAAGTATGACACATGCTTATACTTCATGTTTTTACAAGTTCCAAAATCTTACCCAAAACCCAAAACCAAAATCCAAGTTTTCTGATTCTGGAAGTTCTGTTTTTCAGAACTCACAGTAACGGTCGACCGGCCCGGTCGACCGATGTGCACAATACTGTGCACGTCTATATCAGTCGACGACCCGGTCGACCGAAGTTCACTTGCTTTCACAGGAGTTTTCGGTCGACCGACCCGGTCGACCGATGACCCCCAACGGTCATATTTTTGACCGTTGGCGGTCGTCGACCGGACCGGTGACCGGACTCTGTCAAAAGTTCTGACAGATCCAAACAGCTATTTTTTCTGACTGTTTTTCTTTTGGGATTGTCTCCAACGAGTTTTTGAGGCTGTTTTTGACCCCTATAAATAGAGGGTCACCTCATATGATTAGACAACTATTGCAAAATATTTCATAAGAGTTTTACAAAGATTTTCAAAGCTTCCTTCATAAAAGATTTTCCAAAGCCTAAATTCCCAACACCCAACTTGTAGCCTATTCCTCTAGCTTCTCTCTAGATTTTGCACACCACAATCCAAGCTTTACATCTACATATTTGGTTCTAGGATTGTGCAAGTGAGCTTTTGTAAAGTGATCAAGTGTGATCACTCATTTCTCTTGGAGTGAAGTTGTAGAGGCATCGGGCCTCAAGGGAGCTAGTGAGCTTCGGGTGGTGTTGCGGCATCACAAGTGTAAGGGACAAGTGTGTCCTTATATTGGCGATCCGTGGGGATCAACGATAGTAGTGCAAATCCTTCAAGTGTGAAGGCGGGGACGTAGAGCGTGGCTCGAACCTCGGAAACACATCCTTGCGTTTGCGTTTGATCAATTTTCTCTAACTCTACTCCTTTCAATTCTTGCACCTTAATTGTTGTATTTATTGCAAGTCTTTATTGTGCTATTTGTGTGTGAAAGTTTTAATTCCGCAAAATTGCCATATTTCATATAGCCATCACCTATTCACCCCCCTCTAGGTGATTTCAATTGGTATCAGAGCCTAACCCTACAACTTAGGTCTAACAACCTTAGGGAGATCCATATTTGGCTATATACATTTGTGTTGCATTACATTTGCTGTGCATTCATGGCATCCATGGACTTTTCTAGCATAAATCCCCACCAAGTTTGATGGTTTAAACTTCCCCATTTGGAAGGTGAAAATGAATCTCTTCCTTAAATCCCTAGGAGTTAGGGTAGCTAGGGCCATTACCAAAGATTTTATTGAACCCACTAGTGATGAGAGCACATGGTCCGAGGATACTTCCAAAGACTATGAGGCTAATGCTAGGGCACAATATGCATTGACCCAAGCATTGATGAAGATGACCTTGCACGCATAATAAATTGTAAATCCGCATTTGAGGTTTGGAACATACTCATTGTGACTCATGAGGAACGTCTCAAGTCAAGAGAGCCAAAGTTGACTTGCTACGTTCTCAATATGAGAATTTCTATATGTTTGATAATGAGAGCATTGATGACATGCTCACCCGTTTTACAAAAATAACTAATGCTCTTTCTTCCTTAGGCGACAAGATTGATAATGATCAAAAGATAAGGAAGGTGATTAGAGCTCTTCCCAAAGCTTGGGAAGTCAAGGCGACCACACTCAAGGAGCTTAATGACAAAGAGGAGATGGACTTCTCCGGCTTCATCGGAAATCTCAAGACGCATGAGATGGAGATGAAAGTTAGAGAAGAAAGGGAGGCACCAAAGAAGAAGACCATTGCCTTCAAAGCCACTCCTACCATACACGAAGAGGATGACTCATCGGAAGATTGCGATGAGGATTTCGCCATGCTCATCCGGAAGGGGGCAAGATGTTCTACAAGAAGGGACGGCAAAGTAACTTCCGAAGAGGGAAGCCTCAAGGAAGGTACGAGAAGAAAAGAGATGAACCCGGTCCTTGCTTTCATTGCAAGAAGATCGGTCACCTAATTGCCGATTGCCCCGCTCTACAAGCAACCACATCCAAGAATGGGCAAAGAAAGAAAAGCCTTGGCCGCAACATGGGATGATTCGGAGTCGGAATCCGAAGAGGAGCACGACGCCGCCAACATGTGTTTCATGGCACAAGGAGACGACGCTTCTAAGGTAACACTTGATAACACTCTTGATGATGATGACCTCACTATGGATGAACTAGCACATTCTTTTGAGGAATTACAACATAGATATGAGATTTCGCAATCTCTAATAAAAAGTTAAAAAGGGAAAATGAGTCCTTGAAAGATAAACTTAATATTATTGAAAAGGAGAAAAATAATTTGTCTAATTCTTTTGAGAAAAAAAAAGTGATTTTGCAAATTATAAACTAGCTTGTAAAGGGAAAAAACCCCATTGCATCATGTAGTAAAAATGATTTTGTAGAGATTCAAAAACGTGTTGAAGTTTGGATTCTACTTTAAAAAGTTATGCATTTGATTTGAAAAAGATTGCATCTAATTTCCTAAGGGAGTAACCCAAGGGAAACATGTACACCATACACATGCACGAAACATGTACACCCACACAAGCATGCATACGTGTATGGTAATAATAATAATGATAGAATTTATATTTGCACACATTGTGGCCGCAAAGGCCATTTAGAAAAATTTTGCTATGCTAAGAATAATGTAAAGAATAAATTTGTTTGGGTTCGCCCCGGATCTAACCCAAAGGACCCACTAAGATTTGGGTACCAAAAGAGCCACCAAATTTAAATGATACAGGTATAGGTGGATCTACACCCTCCAAGACTTAGGAGGAGGTGGTGCCCGGGTGGTTGATGCATCGGAGCTTAAAGAACAAATCATGCATGCATCGCTATCGTGGAGGCACCTAATTTTGGAGATTGCCCGTAAATTGGTAACATCTCCATTTAAGAGTTTAATTTTGTATATACAATTGTTATAGGATTGCTAGTTTAGTTTTATGCCTCATTGATACATGATTAGTATAAACTTGCAACTCCATCATGATTGTATATGCCATGTTTAGTTTTTTTTTTGATATCTTTAGTTTCATGCCTTGTTTTATAGTATGTCCACATGTATAGTTTGTTATTTGTGATTATATACTTATATACATATACTCACATTATTTTCATAATAAAAATAAAACATTTGTAAAATTTTCTATTTAAGCAAATACCTAAAGATGGCAATTGCGCACCTCAACTCATTCAAGAGGAATCAAGAGGATGAAGTTCAGAACCCGTCACTGGGTATTCGGCTTCAACATCTTTAAAATCTTTGTTTAAATATGAAAATAAAATTAAAATAGGATTGCATGTATTTTGATGTTTGTAAAGACTTAATGAAGATTTAAAACCTGTTGGTGTACTCTTATATGTCAAATTGTCATACCTATTTTTGACTACAAAAATTATTTAAATTTTTTTTTTGGGCAGATTGCTGTTAACTGTTTTTTCAGGCAAAGCCGGTCGACCGACCTCTAAAGCCCCGGTCGACCGACTCTGCCTGAGAGAAAATTTTTATTTTTTTTGTGTGCTACCGGTCGACCGACCAGAATTCCGGTCGACCGATGCTGACCTGCTGTGGTCTCGGGATATTTCGTCGACTGACCCGGTCGACCGATCTTATTTACAGAGCTCTCGGTTGGATTCGGTCGACCGGACCGTCGACCGATCGTCGTATTTTGCCCTATAACTGTGTTTTCTCTTCATTTTTTCTCTCACTCTCTCTCATCTCTCAGCGAACCGAAGACACCATCTCTTCTCCCAAAATTTATTTCTCTCCAATCTCTCAACCAAATCCAAATTAATTTTAAACCCATCTCAAATTCCTCTTTCTCCTTCCAGATCTTCGATTTCAGCACCTCTCATCCGCAGGATCTGAAGAATTTCAGGATTTTTTCAGTTAGGGTTTCAAATTTTCATCAAGGTAAAAATCGAATTTTTATTGTGAATCTTCACTTCTAGCTTAGAAATCTTTCTTCCTTTGTCACTATTTTAGGTTGCTTAGCTTCTAGATCGTGCCATAACCTGTTTTAATCTAAAAATTTCATTTTTATTAATCATGCCTAAGAGATCTCGAACTGAGAAGGGGAAGGGTGTTGCTCAACCCTCATCTCAGGTTCCTAGACCTGTACGGCCCTTTATAAATGATCTAGCTGCTGATAGATACTCCCATCTCTCCACTAGAAATATTAATCAGGGAGATTTGTTACCATTCAGGATTTTGAACATCTAGGTATCCCTCAAATCCTGCAAACAAATAATCTAGTTGAGTTCTTGACCATCAAGGAGCAAGTATACACTTCCCTTGTTCCTTACTTTTATGCAACTATGAATTTGATGGTAACCTCATCACATCTAGAGTTCTAGGTAGGGAAATCGACCTCTCTATCGGTCGGTTTGCTAGGATTCTGCATCTCTCCACTGGCGGAGCAGATGTGTATTCTCATGATTTACATGATTTCGAATTTCCTGAGGGTGAGTCTTCACTCACCGCCTCTACTCTGATTCACGGGGATGACAACCCTGGCTTGGTTAGAAATGAGGTAGTGAGTCGATACACTCTTCAATCTCAAGTCCTTGCCAAGATTATCTTTTTCAACATTGTCCCCAAACATGGTGAGTATAGCCATGCTAGGGGTTGTGTACCCTTGATTATCTATTGCCTTCTTAAGGCATTAAGGTAAACTTTCCTAGAGTCATTGCCTCTCATATGGCCTCTGATCAGATCCGTACTGCGGGTAGGAGCTTGCCCTACGGCATGCTTATTACCCATCTTCTTAGGGGTCTTGACTTTGATCTTTCTGCTGAAACTCCATCAAATCCCTGACCAACATCAATGGAGTTGTCCTGAGATGATGGAAGCACAGCTGCGTAGACACGCCCCTGTGCAACCACCTCTTCCTCCTGCTGGTCCTGGCTCATCTTCAGCACCAGGATCTTCTTCTTCTGCAGCACCTGCATTTCCTCCTGAGTTACTAGCTCTTCTCTCTCGGATGTCCGCTCTCAGATCGAGGCGCACCAGGCCTGGGTCGAGAAGCGCGACGCAGCCATTCGGGCGGAGATGGATGCTCGTGACATCCGGGATGCTGCTTTTCGGGCGGAGGTCCGAAACGACATGTCATATTTCGCTGATTCCATGAGATTCGTGGATGTCCAGTTTCAGGCCCTTTTCTCAAAATTTGACATGCTCGTTCCTGATCGGACTCCAACTGCTTGTCGACTCCCTGCCACCGGTCCTCCTTTTCCTCCCAGAGCTCGCTCTTCTGTTCCTCCACCGCGCACCAGAGTCGATGGCATGGATCCAGAGGAGGTTGCTTCTTCAGAGGAAGGTGGTGATGATGACGGAGACGTCGATGATGGTGATGATGGTGCTGAGGAGTGACATCCCTTTTGATGATGTCAAAAAGGGGGAGAGTTATTTGGAGAGAGAGAGATATTTTGTGACACTTTGTTATTTTGTTATGTACCTGACATATTTTGTGTTGGACATCTTTTGCTTTGTCATGTATTTTTATTTTGTATTGTGGACATGGATATGGTTATGTGTTTTATGTATTTATGTCATGTATGAGACTCATTTCCTTCATCTATGATATGACATGAGTATTTGGGTGTTTTATGTATTTATGTCATGTATGAGACTCATTTCCTTCATCTATGATATGACATGAGTATTTGGCATCTTTTGTTGGCATGGAAATAAAATGTTTATGATTATGATTTGTGATAATATGCCTGAGTATGATTTTTATATATATGCTTGTGTGGAGGGGGAGCTTCATTTGAAGACTCTACCCAAAATATCTTGTGATAACTACATATGTTTTGCCATCATCAAAAAGGGGGAGATTGTTGGCCCAAAGGCCATTATCCCGGTTATTTTGATGATAGCAAAACATATTTAGTTATGTATTTAATAATCTTGTTTAAAAGGATTTCAGGCTCAAGAAATAGGTTTTTGACGGCTCCGCTAAAGACTCACACATTTGGAGTTCGCCCAAGATTTGCATCCCAAGCCAAAGCACATAGGAAGCTTCGGAATATGACGTTGAAGAGAAGATCAAGACAAGATCAAGACAAGATCAAGACATTGAAGAGAAACAAGCTTTGTATTTTTATTTTTGTTTTTAGATATTTTGTCAAAACTAGATATTAGAAGTAGAGCTATGGGATTATCACACACACACACCTCTTAGTTAGGTTCATGGCTTCAAAAAGATTTTTCAATTCCATTTCTAACTTAGTTTTTAAAAGAGAACATATTTGAAAATACGCTTTTAGAAAAACAATAGTTTTGGAAAAACATTTTCATTGAAAAACAAGTTTGTGTTCAAAGAATTTTATCAAACTATTTTTAACATGATTGAAGTATGACACATGCTTATACTTCATTTTTTACAAGTTCCAAAATCTTACCCAAAACCCAAAACCAAAATCCAAGTTTTCTGGTTCTGGAAGTTCTGTTTTTCAGAACTCACAGTAACCGGTCGACCGGCCCGGTCGACCGATGTGCACAATACTGTGCACGTCTATATCAGTCGACCGACCCGGTCGACCGAAGTTCATTTACGTTTACAGGAGTTTTCGGTCGACCGACCCGGTCGACCGATGAGCCCCAACGGTCATATTTTTGACCGTTGGCGGTCGACCGACCCGGTCGACCGGAATCTGTCAAAAGTTCTGACAGATCCAACAGCTAGTTTTTCTGACTGTTTTTCTTTTGGGATTTGTCTCCAACGAGTTTTTGAGGCTGTTTTTGACCCCTATAAATAGAGGGTCACCTCATATTGATTAGACAACCATTGCAAAATATTTCATAAGAGTTTTTACAAAGATTTTCAAAGCTTTCCTTCATAAAAGATTTTCCAAAGCCTAAATTCCCAACACCCAACTTGTAGCCTATTCCTCTATCTTCTCTCTAGATTTTGCACACCACAATCCCAAGCTTTACATCTACATATTTGGTTCTAGGATTGTGCAAGTGAGCTTTGTAAAGTGATCAAGTGTGATCACTCATTTCTTCTTGGAGTGAAGTTGTAGAGGCATCGGCCTCAAGGGAGCTAGTGAGCTTCGGGTGGTGTTGCGGCATCACAAGTGTAAGGGACAAGTGTGTCCTTGTATTGGCGATCGGTGGGATCAACGATAGTAGTGCAAATCCTTCAAGTGTGAAGGCGGGGACGTAGAGCGTGGCTCGAACCTCGGAAACACATCCTTGCGTTTGCGTTTGATCAATTTTCTCTAACTCTACTCCTTTCAATTCTTGCACCTTAATTGTTGTATTTATTGCAAGTCTTTATTTGTGCTATTTGTGTGTGAAAGTTTTAATTCCGCAAAATTGCCATATTTCATATAGCCATCACCTATTCACCCCCCCCTCTAGGTGATTTCAGGCCCAAGGTTACAATCACCCATGATTAGTGTATTTTGATGATTACAAAACATATTAGTTATTTGTACTAATAATCATTATGAGAAAGGTGATATTGATATTGATTATGTTCTACCGATTTTCAACTTGCCGATATTTTTACTAAACCTTTAGACTATGCTAGATTTTCATTTATTTGTGGTGAGTTGAATGTTTGCATTATAGATTCTTAAAAATAAAATTTTTTCAATTGGTATTTTAACCCTTTTTGATGTATGACAAAAAGGGGAGAATAAGTTTAGTTTGATATTTAGTTTTTGATATTATTTGAGTTTTATTTTATGAAGAAAAAGAAAGTTTGTTTATTTAAGTTTTTGACAAAACTTTTGTACATTGAATGCTTTATGAATTGTGCTTTTTATACATAGCATTATTTGAGGGGGAGTTTTTCAAACTCCTCTTCCATGTTTATTTAAATAACCTATATGTTTTGTCATCATCAAAAAGGGGGAGATTGTTGGCCCAAGGTTACAATCACCCATGATTAGTGTATTTTGATGATTACAAAAAATATTAGTTATTTGTACTAATAACATTTGTTGTTTAAGTGTGTTTTCAGATTTCTATTCATACTAGAAGTCTTCTCTCACAAATACAAGGTTTTTGGACTCAAGTCAACTCCTATTGGGCTCAAGATGCAAAATTGAAGATCAAGTGAAGATAGCCCATCTTGAAGCATAGCCTTGAAGTCTTTTAGAAGTGTGTAAGTTTAGAATGTTAAAGTTTGAATATAGGAAATTTGGCTCTAGGATTTGCACTCACACTTGTTTCGTATATTTCCTATGTTTTGAAAATGTTTATTTCTAAGTTTTATGCCTTAGTTTATATGTACATGTACCAAAGCTTTAATCTTGAAAATCTTGTTTAAAACATGTGTATAAACTATTTTCTGCATAATACTTAGCTATATGTATTTTAAAATATTTTTCAAAATTTTTCTAATTCAAAACAGCCCAGTTTTTCTGTTTCAGGCAACTTCGGTCGACCGGCCCGGTCGACCGGAGATGTGTCTGGACATGCACTGTTTGTGCTGTCTGTCGGTCGACCGGACCAGTCGACCGACGGAGAGCAAATGGCTCTCGGGTTTTTCGGTCGACCGGACCGGTCGACCGGAAGAAGGAAACTGTGTTTCCTCTTTTTGGTCGGTCGACCGGACCGGTCGACTGAGAGCCAACGGCTCTTTGCTGCTGGGCTGGCGGTCGACCGGACCGGTCGACCGCCAGGCCTGCAACAAGCCTAACGGCTCTTTCCTCTTTGGGCAGTTCTGAAAAATCTGTTTCTTTTTCAGCTTTAACAGATTTTGGAGATTTGTTGGGGAGCTTTTTCAGAGAAAATAAGACAAAAAGAAATTGTTTTTAACCTATTTTTAAGCCTATAAATAGAGGAGAAGTCTCTCTTGCATATCACTTAGAAAAATCCTCAAGTTTGCATTGTTTTCAAAAGAGAAAAGAAAAGAGTTTAAAGCTTTCATTTCAATTCTTTTTGAGCTAGTTTTTCAGTTGTGTTTGATTGCTAATATCACTCTACAACTGAAGTTTTTCTCACCACACTTCATAGAGCCAAAAATCCTATACTCATTCTATAGTGAAGTTGTAATTGAAGTGAGAGTGTTTGTAAAAGAATTAGAGAAAGAGTGTAGTGATCTTGTTGTGATCACTTTGTTCTTGTAATCCTTTCCTTGTGGAGCAACCTCTTCGGTAGAGGTCCCTTGTACTCGGTGGAGCTCGGTGCTCGGTCTTCGGTAGACCAAATTGTAAAGGCATCCTCGGTGGATAGTGGAAACCCTTCACGGAGGTGAAGGCGGGGACTAGAGCAAGTGTGCTCGAACCTCGAAACAAATCATCTTGTTTGCGATTGCCTTTGCGTTATTCTTGCTTACAATTTCTCTTGCTTTATATTGTCTTGAATTTGCTTGAGAACTAACCCTTTACTTGTGCAATCTTGTCTTGCTCACTTTACTTGCTATATTGCTTGTGTGTATTTCATCATAACATTTCATCCTTTACTTGTTCGATCATATCTCATACAACACGGTTGCATTGCGCACCTCTAACCCATATCTAGGGGAATTGGGAGGAAGGAGTTCAGAACCTCGCAAGGGGTATTCGGCTCTTCGTCGTGTTTTGAGAGATCGTTGCATCACTCATTTTATTAAAGTTTAAAAAGATCATTAGATTAGCATTCACACCTATTCACCCCCCTCTAGGTGTTTTCAGTATTCACTGTCGTCCACCTCCAGAATGACATCTTCATGTTCTCCCGCCTTCATGGCTTTGTCAATCTTTCTATCCGATACTGGAGTTTGGAGATTTTAAACCGGCCCATCCACGACCAGGAACAAAGATTCTACTCAAGATTTCAAGTTGTTTACATTCTCATTACTGGGGTAGGCGTCGAGGCAAATGTAGAAGTGGCATATCAACTCTCTGTGCATCTCGTTTAGGGCCAGTTCGTCCTTCTCCAGTTGCGCCAACTCCTCGGTGCATCGAAAGTACTCCTCATATGGTTTGGAGCCCATAGGGAGATTGGATACTTCCCACATCTTATGGAGTGCCATCCCAAGCTCGCCGACGGGTGTGAAGAACATGCCTGACGTTGGGTTATATATCTCCAAGACGACAAAGAATCTAGGAACAATGATATTTATCCCAAAGCACGTAGCTTTGACAGCTTCGTGGAACCCCAACTGCTTCAGATCAACTTCGAATATGTCCAGCACATACATAATGAGACTGCTCCATCACTGCTGCTTGAAGGAGCACACAGACCCTGGTATCTGAAAATCTATAGCCGGATAGTTGCCTTCCACCTTCACAATCTGATTCAAGAAGGTCAGGACCTTGGCAGGATTTCCCCCACGGGCGCTTCACGACCGATGTTGCGTGGGTGTAGACCGACGTGATTGAGATAAACTTACACACATAAAAATATAGAGTTTAGAAAATGCTAGATTCCCAATCCTACCACTATAGCAAGTGTCTATGCGGGTCGTGATCCACAAGGAGGGACTATGATGGAAGCATTAAGTAAATTTATTTCTTTGTAATTTACAAAAACAACTTAAAGTTCTTATCAGTTTTAGAAAAAGTAAATAAAAGAGTTAAGAAGATGATATTGTTGATGTTTCAAAAGAAATGAAAAGCTAAGTAAAAGAAAGAATCAAAAGAAAGAAGAAATAATTGGTGTTTAGAATATGTTTCTAAACTAAGAAATAAAAAATAAAAACTAAAGAATACTTACCTCTTCGGTGCTTGCTTTACCTGTGATCCGTTGCAACGCCTTACCTTGACTTGAAGGCGATCAAAGTATGGCATATAAGATCTTTCCCATTCCCAATCTAAACTATAAATTAAAAGTGCAAGAGAAAATAAAACAGAAATTATCATCCACCACCATAAGCCATCAATGACACTTGCAAGGGCAAGGCATATTCAAGACTATTAGGTTCATTTGAATTTACAAGCACCTCAGAGGAAAATAAAACAGACACGAAAAAAATAACATTAAGTACAACTTTGATTCAATTAAGTAATAATAAAAGAAAAAAAGAAAGAAAACTTACAATGGTGTCACTTCTCAATACAGCCTTCACTTTGTTTCTATTATGAAACTCTTCTGTCATCTAAGTTACATAAAAAAAATGGAAAATTACATAAAAAAACAAAAATCTAAGTTAAATCTAAAGTATAAGTCTAATCCTAACTTTCTACTGGAGTGGTGCCCCTTTTCCTTTTGAAGTTGTGATATTTATAGGTTAAAATGGATAAGGAAGAGCATGCTTGAAGATACGACCAAATCGCTGGCCCAACAGAAAAGATTTTCTGATAAGATTGGAGATAAGGTTGGAGATATGGACAAAATCGCTTGTCAACTCTTGCATCTTAGGGCATGTGTCGAATTCGTTTATCTTTTAATTACTGTTGAAGAGTACTGGAGCAAATATATATGTGTATTGCATATAATTTAGAAAATATATTTTGAGTGATTCATATTGCTTAAGTGTTGCTTCTACTATATACTTTTATACTTGCATGAAAACGATTAAAGGCATATCCTTAAACAAGATAAGATGGGGAAGTCATTACCCTTCTGTAGCCCACAAACCATCTCTTCACTCACTAAAAAAGCCTAATTAAAACTAAGTAGACGTTGGTGAAATTACCTAGAGGGGGGTGAATAGGTGATAATGCTAATCAATGCACAATTAAAAATGTTATGATGCAACGATCACCCAAAACAAGACTAGAAGCCGAATACCCCATGAAGGGCTCTGAACTCCTTCCTCGTGATTCCTCTAGATAAGAGTTTGAGGTGCGTATTGCAATCTTGTTGTATGAGTATTTGATCGACAATATGAATATGAAACAAGTGTATATAGCAATGAATATGAAGAGCAAGTACAATGTTGCAATGAATATGTAGAGCAAGAAAATGAAGCAATGAATAAGAAACAATGAATATAAAGCAAAGAAATAAAGCAAGAAGCAAGTAAACCAATCGCAAACACCGAGAATTTTTCCGAGGTTCGAGCACCCAGCTCTACGTCCCCGCCTTCACCCAGAAGGATTTCTAACCACTATAACTTCACAAAGAATTACAATCACACCGGAGTACCTAACTCCACAATCTCGAATACAAGTATTCTTGGTGATCAAAAGACCACAAACTCTCTTTTGCAAAAGCCTCTTCCCTTACAAGAACCCTGTAGAACAATGGTTAGAATTGAAGCTCAAGTAATGTAAGTGAAAAAAGAAAATGAATTTGAGAGAGTTTAGAAATAAAAACTTCAGAGATGAGAAAGCTTTTTCAGCACAAAAATCAAGAACCAAACTCTTTTGAAGGCCTTTGAAAACTTTGAATATTTGCAAAATGCTTGTTATGAGAAACATAACCCTAATCACCCCTATTTATAGGATAGAGCTAGGGTTTAAAGGGTAAACTCATATAATAGTAATTAGGAAGTATTTGACCCATAAAATATCCCCTAAAGTCGTTTAGAAATGAAAAAGAATCAATTAAAACGTGTTTTAAAAAACTAGCCGTTATGGCAGAAAACCCACTCACGGTCGACCGGCCGACCGACCGGGTTTCAAATAAAAAGAGCCATTGCGGCTCCCGGTCGACCGCTCGGTCGACCGGCACAAACAGAGAGTTACTGCACTTCAGTAAGTCGACCGTTGCGGTCGACCGAGATTGGGTTCCGGCCCAGTCGACTGGGAAACGTGCACACATGCACGCACCCAACAGTCAGATTCCCGGTCAACCGGTTGGTCGACCGATCTGACCTGACATAGAGTCGGTCGACCGGCCGGTCGACCGGCTCAGGCCAAAAACTGAATTTGAAAAAGAATTTGAAGGAGATTTGAAGTTTTATAAAATAGTTTTATTTGAACTATGTATAATATACAAAATTGAGTTTATAAGCAAAAGGCTTTATTTAAAAATATTTTGTATATATTTATAGGGGAAATATTTAGAAATGACATGTGCGCAAAAACGTGTGTGTAGGAATTTTGAGCTTCAACCTCCACTATTCTTTAACAAAACTATAAAACTAAAAACAAATCTAATGAAGTCTCTTGAGCCATGCAATGCCTTCTCTCTATGAACATTCCTTCTTGTGCCATTTGCCTTATTTGCTCCATGAACTTAATAAGTCTTGCAAAAGCCAAGCAATGGCCTTCAAAATAGTACTAACCTGAAACTCATCTTGAACAAACTTATTAGTACCAATATAGCTCTTAAGTGTTTTGTTATCATCAAAACTCTAAACAAATGGAGAGTGTAATCTCTTAGGCCAACAGTTGGCCCAAGGGACATCTCAGACTCATTTAGAAGATTAACCTAAGGAGGAGTTATTGGAGTTTATCTCTTGTCAAGTTGGTGTCTAAGGCTGGGGATTGAGAGGTAAAATCTCTAAGGCTGGTGGTTGGCTTATTTAGGCCCATTGTTTTTGCATGGATACCTCCCACCTTGCCCCAACCTAGCTGATTAACTTGTAATCAGATTGCTACAATATACCTCCCGTGGATAGTCTAACCAGTTAGGAGTCGTCTAGGTCTAAGGTCTACCCTAACTTAGGCTAGATTTTTCTTTCTTTTTGTTTGTTTATTTGTTTGTTTGTTTTTGTTTTTGACATCTTCGTGATATGGATTACAATTATTGGATTACAATTATTCTAATGCATATAAGTGATCCATACTTCACCCCGACCTCTTTTGAGTCGGTATTATCAACCCGGTATTTTATAACTTTAACCAACAAAGTATACCGGATTGGTCTTTTCCGAATCAATATATGCCCTCGTCCTAATATTATGAACAAGACTGGAAAAATCATCTCTACTCTTCACAGAGTCAGTGGGGATATAATTCCCACGAGTCATATGGTCAACCACCTTACCAACATCCAGCTTCATATACTCCTTATCAAGATCAACCCATAGAACAAAATTCTGAATTGATTAATAATATAGAAGTCTTGATTGAGTCCCAAAACCAATTTCTAGACATGATGGACTCACAGTCCCTTCAAAATTTTTAAATCCAAGAGTCCTACTCCATTTTTCAAGTTCCACAACAACAAGAAGAACTTATCAATATAGGAAAGAGTATGAAACTTATGATTCAGTCCTAAAAATGATTCCTTCAATAGGTTAGAAGCACTAATGAATCAACTGACTAACGCTTATAGGTAGAGGAAGCTTTCTTATCAATATTGATCAATTCTGATTGCCCTAGCCATATTGATAAAAACCAATAATCATAGTGTCTTGGAGATTTTAACCAAGATTCAATTTCACTACAATATCTTGAACTTGACTAATCCCAATCTTTTGACAAATTGGAAAATTTTTCTTTCATTGAGATTGAACTTAAATGTGAATGTGAACCCGATCTCCAACTTTGTGATTCAATTTTAATTTTTGAATCTATATTGACTCTAGTATCCTTACCCAATTTGGACCCATTTTTCAAGCCAACATTGATTCCCGTACTCATAGACTTTGAAATTGAACTACCGATTTTGAAAAGTCACATTCCATTGATGGGAAAATAATGTAAATTTTAAATAGCCTTAGAGGCTGATCTAACTTAGCACGCAACATACAGATGCTATAGCGAAGCTAGTTTAGTCTCTGTCGAGACTGAGTTAAGCATGTAGGTGGCCTTATTCGTCTCATCAGAGACTTGCTTCCGAGCAATGGTTAGAGGAGATCTAGCTACAGAGATCTTCCTGTGCTCGTGCACATTGATGGGGCTTGAGCCGCCCTCTAAGAGAATTTGCTTGAATCTCTCTTGGTCAAACTGGATGACCAACTTCTCAGTAATAGACCCAAGAGTCTCATCATTGCACTGCGAGACCATCTTCTTATAGTGGAAAAAAAAAGTCCCCAATGGAATCGTCATCTTGTTTTCCATTGATGATTCAAAGGGGAAAGTTTACAAAATGACAGAAAATTACAAGTATAAGAATCTTCTATTGAGATTTTTGAAAAAGTGTGCCGGTGGAAGTCTAGTCGGCGCGTGACCACTTTGTCGTTAACGATGCGAGCGATCGACTTTTAGGTCTTCTGCTTAGGAATTTCCTTCCCGCCTAGTTTTGAATATCCTTCAAGAGAGGAAGATATTGAGGGTATTAGCACCCTAAAAGAGAAGTAGAATTCTCTAAGAAAGCTCAGAGGCTTAGAGAGTAATCTCATGTGAAAATTTAACCTTGCAGAATCAGCCTCTCTCCTTGATTTTTCCAACCAAAGATCAGCCCTGAGCCCCTCCTTGCAATGGGCTATTTATAGGCTTTATGGAAGGTAACTGCTCCCCTGAGATTTGTCAGTTTAGCTTCACATCTAAAGCTAAAATAGTTTCACTATGAAGCTAAACACAGTTTGTACGAAGCTAGAACTTGCAAGCAAAGCTAATCAGCCAGCTGGCTTAAGGTTGTTACACCAATCTCTTGATTTGCTTCAACTAATTAAGGGATTTTCCTTGATCTTCTCCAACTAATTGAGGGTGAAAAGATCACGGCAATTAACTATCCCAAAAGTGATATCAATCATATTAATCTCGTGTTGAAATTTAAAAGATAAAAAATGACCACAAGAGCCCACAGCGGAGCTAAGCTTAATGCGAAGCTAGAAAAATAAGCTCTCAGTGGAGCTACAAAAATATCTTCATGCGAAGCTGGGAGATGAGCTCACAGCGAAGCTATTCAAAGCTTGCAAGGAAGCTAAGAGATAGCTCTTAACAGAGCTATCAAAAGTTTCAGGCGAAGTTAGAAAATAAGCCCACAACGGAGCTACTCCTAGCTTGCTGGGATGCTAGGTGTTAGCCTCTTGGGATTTCTTAAAAAGGCAAGGCTTGGATCACTGTCTGCTTCACTGAATCAGTGGAGTCCAAGTCACTGGTTTGTCCATCAGGGATAGACAGGTCTTTAGCCTATCTATGACTTGTCTTTTAGAAGTATCGACAAGTTAGACATCGTTCGGACCGATTGCGGAGTTGCCTTGGAGTTTGCCTTTTTGGAGTATCAATAGGGATAAGCCATGGTAGTTGGTAGTGGGGATGAACCTTCCAGACAGTAGTTGCTCAACGAGATGAGCTGAGAGGGTGGCGGTTGTCTGATTTGGGATGAGCCTTCCGGAGGGCGGTTGCCCGATCAAGGATGATCCTGAGAGCGCCCTCAGGGGGAGGGTTGTAGAATCATTCTCGAGTGGGGGCGTCCCTCCTCAGAACACACAAATAAAAAATTAAGTCGTATAATTAAGTTATACGATTAATTGAATAGGGATGAGTTAGAGTGATACCAGAGGTAAATACTTGTATTACTGTTTCGAGTGGGGGCTTTCCTCCTCAAAACATACCAGCAGAAACTTCCGGGGGGATGCGCTCATGAGCTGGTCGCATGGGGCTGGTAAGCGAATTGAAGGTCCTGTGGAGGACATAGAGAGTCAGGAGTCGAACGTTGATGTTGGATCCCGTGGGGGAATCCTCCTCGGATACGTCTTGACTGCAGAAAGAAGAACTTATAGGCTGAGCAGGTTCCTCGGATCCTGAGAAGGATCAGGGAAGCCATTAAGAACTGGAATGTACTTTTATTGGATGATTTAATAAAGTACATAAAAATTGAACGAGATACATGAGCTTTTATCCATTAAAAGAACTTACATGCTCTTTATGTGTGGGGATGATGCTAGTCGACCGCCCTATACTGTGTGACCACATGTTGTGGTTGATTCGAAGACAGGGTCTCACACTGTCTTTCTATTTTAGAAGAGGCTCCGGGTACGAGGACGTACTCTTAGAGATAGTCTCATTTTATTAAATCTTCAAGGTACTTGCAGAGAGACTGGCATTGGGTAGGTCGATATCTGGGGTGGTCGTGGAAAGAGCAGTAATCCTTTGTTCCAGGATGAGAAAGATCATGTGGCTTCGGTTTCGGATGATTCACCCAGGGTGACTCTTGATGGCTTCAAACACGTCTGAAATTGGAGGCTTCACCAAGTGAAGCTATCGTCCCCTCGGTAAGTTCGGAATGGGCTCTGCTGAGGGTTCGAGAATGGCCGCTTCTTGAAATCGCCTTACCTACAACCGTGGTTGTCTACAGAGGGGTCTCTGTGTTGCGGCTTCAGTTTGGCTCCATTGTCGTCGCAGTTGAAAAATGAGTTGCGAAGTTTTTCATTGCTTCCTCTAATTAGATGTATGGTTGGCCTCGGATCAAGACCTTGCTCCAACATGTTATGTTGTACTTCACCAGATGTTTGTACAGTGGATGGGTGACCCACAGTCTGCTATATGAATGCGATAGTGGAGGCGTCTTTCGCTGTATTTGTGTACTTTGACTAGTTGATTCTGGAAGCAGCCAATGTACGCCTTGAGACTGTTGGAGGATCTCATCTTTGACGAAGAGAAGGTAATAGTTGTTCTATTTGAACTCCTGGTGGGAGGAGTATTGTGCGAGGAACTACTCAGTAGGCCCTCGAAGTTGTAGCTCGAGCGCGGTGGAAGAGAGTAGAACCACCAGCCAGAGGCTACTCCCTTAAGGTTGGTGGGGAAGATCTGGCACAAGATGGAGTTATTTCTGTCATGGATCACCATCTTATCCTGATACTGGCAGAGATCCCTTAAGGTTGGTGGGGAAGATCTAGCACAAGATGGAGTCGTTTCTGTCATGGATCACCATCTTGTCCTGATACTGGCGGAGATGCTGCATCGAGTCGCTTTGGCCGAAGTAGCACTCAAAGTTTGAAATTATGAATTTCTTGGGAAATTCTCATCCAAATATGCCCTCCTCTGAGAAGAGAGAGTTGGTTGCATCGGTGGCGGTGGCTCTGAGCCGTCGTCCGTAGACAGGCGCTCTTGCTTCCTCGACTCGCTTTTGTACAAGCTTTGTCGAGATCTTGGACATGGACGAACTCTTCGTTCTTTCTCTGAGAGTTGATCGTGTAGGGATGTGATGAACTCGATCTGTTGTTGGATTGCTCCAATAGAGTGGGGAGGCTACTTTATGATTGCCTTCAGCTTTGAGGGTACTCGCCTCTTTAGGTATTTCTGAAGGGTCATGATCTAGGAGAGGAGTTGGTCATTTAGGCGCTTCATTCTTCCTGTTCACATGCCGCATTTTCTCAATCATGTGCGCCGCTTGCTTTGCTCCTGCTCGCGGTCAAACAGGGCTTGCTGCTTCGCCATCCCCTCCCTCATGTCAGTGTATATTTATTTAGAGGAGTGCCCACAAAAAGGCACTTCAAAAAAAGTGAAACCTATCGTTCCTTTCCTTTTCATTTCATCTTTGACGCCCGGGCTTGAGTTGGCCAAGTGCAGAGGGCATTTTTCTTTTCTCACTTCTTGATCTTGATCATAAGATAAGCTATCAATCAGTAGGCGTCGGCTTATTTTATCTTGTTCTGGCAAGGGCGCAGCAAGTGGATTTCCTTCCATGATTGGAAATAGTCGTTTTCTTTTTTACTTTTTAGGGTCGGGGGAGGCAAGTCAAAAATCGGATTAGGGACGGGAGCATCCAGTTTCGACAATTCAGGAGATAGGTTGCATCCGTGCGCACGGGCCAACGACACTTTTTCATATAGGGCAATGGAATCTTCTGAACGTCCGAAATGTAGTTGCAAAGGGTTTTTTTTCAAACGGAAGAGCTCACTTCCGGCTAGCTGCTGCGGGAGGGTGTTCTCCAGTAGTCGCGTCAGTATTCGTCATTTAGTCATTTAGCTTGTTGACGAAGCATGGTTGTTTGCTAGTAACAGTGGCAAGCCTATCAATCTAAAGTGGCAAAGTCCTGCGGGAAAGGCAAGGGAAGAAAGCTTCTCGGGCTGGAAAGCGCCTTCAGTAAATTTTGTTAAGTATAGGCAAGAGTGATACCCGTCTTACTGGAAGACAGGACAGTCAGAGCCCCACATATAATGAGACGGGACAATCACCAGACCAAACCATCGGACCGACCCCTAAAGAAATGGGCCTTCCCATCGATCGTCAACTTGAATCATTGTTGATAGCTTTGTAAGTTGGCCTAAAATGGTATTCTCCCGAATACGCTGAACAAAGTGCCAGCGAACTGGAGGCACTTGACGAAACACCGTACCCAGGCATGGAGAAGGCGGGCAACCTACCAAGCTCGTCACGCTCGAGCTTATAATAAACGTGTTCGGTTGATAACCTTTCGGCTAGGGATTACATCGCCTTTCTTCAGCATGTGATTTGTAAGCCTTCTTCCCTGGATCAGCGGTTACCTCCTTTGCCTCTGGTCCTAGAACAAGCCTTTTGCTTGGGAAAAATTCATTTCTTTAACCACCGTCCCCGGGATCGAGTTAATAACTACGTCAGTTAGTGTCTGGAAGTAGCCCCCGCCTCAAAGAGGCAGGGCTCAAAAGCGCTATGCCTTTTGTGATCTCCTTGCCCACAAACTGCCCCTGCCACAAAAGATTCGTGAGAAAGGCCAAGATCTCCTGGGGACAAGAATGCTTCGGGTTTAAAAAGCCTGTTCCCTCTAAAGAACTCAAGCTAGAGGCTTTTCCGTCCCTCCTTCTTTCTTCCTGGCTGTCCAATTGTCACTTGCAGGTTGGCAGACTCAGAAAGATCCTCATTGATCCGCAGGGGGAGTCACCACTGGAGTGGGATAGACTGAGCCGGTGATGGTCGTGCCATTAATAGACTCGAAAGGTTCAGCATGGTCAGGCAATGCGATCTCCTGGAAGAGAAAGAAAGGGAAAGAGGATGAGGATGATGAGGCCCATACGTCTGCGGAGAAGGTTGAGTTGGAGCGAGGCGCTCAATGAGGCCGCGGATCACAAGCTGAGGGTCTCGAGATGTGCTATGTCGGTCGACTTTACTAGAGCAAACCTATTGAAGTTTTGCGCATAGCACCGGGTTTATGATCATGAGACCAATTACTGTTGGAACTTCCACGACGTTATTG
The DNA here is from genome assembly GCA_038442645.1 of Agave tequilana. NCBI lineage: Eukaryota > Viridiplantae > Streptophyta > Magnoliopsida > Asparagales > Asparagaceae > Agave > Agave tequilana. Next base: position 24,062 of record JAVJIF010001571.1, on the reverse strand, counting down.
AATTGAAAATCAAACAAGGGTCGTCGTTCGAATTCAACCAAGAACCCCAGACTCAGTCTCCTCCTCAAAAGCCTAACACGGGAATCAAAACCAACCCTCTTCCTAATCATGAGGTGCAGGCCCCCGTGGTATGTTAACATTATTCTGGGGCTCGAGGAAACCCCAATTAGCCCATCCAAGATCACCAGGTGAATCGCCCGAGGTTTCCCTTCTTCTGAAGCCTTTTTAATTAATAGATTGCCACTGCTATGGTGGTCCAGGAAGGCATAGTGGAAGCCCAGCCCGCACCACACGTTCTCTGATTGAAACGAAAATCTCCGCTCCGGGAATTCCAGCAGACGTGATACTGGTTTAGCAAACAGACTCAAGATTCACTTACGGAAATAGAAAGAGTGGTGAGGGCATATTGGAAAAAGCCTTTCAGATACAAGAATGAAGGAGCACTGTAGCACTTCCACGACATGGGAAAGGATCATGGGGGGAGGAAAAGAAAGAAAAGGTGTAAGGTGAGGAGATATCGAGAGGCGCTTGCGTAGGTGAAATAAGTTCAAAGGAATTAGTTAAGACACGCTTCTTTAGCATAGGCCACGAAGTGAGGTTGGAAGGAAAAGAAAAATGAGCTACGCGAGGGAAGATCTTAGGCACTATTGTTGCCTATATACAAGTGGCGTAGGCGAAGCTGTGGTGACTCGTGGAGTAGGCAGCGAGCTCTGCTTAAACAGAAAGCAGCAATCAATAGGATTTCCCTAATCCTCCCTTCCCGAAAGGGAGAACATGAAATTTTTTTCTTTCCGCAGGGACCAGGAGATTGGATCTAGCCATAAGAAGAATGCTTGGTATAAATAGCTCACTTCTTAGTCTTCGACCCCCTCAGTCATGGGTACTCCGCTTCACGAACCAGCGCCCAACATAGGCTCAACTCAAAGCAGAGAAAGATCCATCCCTCGGGCAGGGCAATCCTTTAGAAATATTCCGAGGTCAGATACGCGGAGTCAAGCTCAAGCCATCTAAAAAGTGACCTCGTCTCACCTTAATAGCATCGTTTAGGGCGAGCAGCCAATGATGAACCTTTCCTAATTTATATAGGAAGTCTGGCAGCGGAGGAGTAATGAGCGAAGCCTTCTATTGGGCAGATAGAGCAGATGTCACTACGTCAACGACAAAAGAAAATGTTGAAAAATTGTCATCGAATCATCGAAACGCTACAGCGTCTTACCTGTCACACTCACCGAGCGGGGTCAAAGTAGGTTGAGAAAGAGTCTCATCCAGCCAGTCATTCGAAAGGAAGCATGTCATCATAACGCGATATGAGCAAAACAACTAAACAAAATGGTACCGTCGGAGATAAAGCCTGAGAGCAAGGCGCTGTAGCGTGATCCTCTTTTCAATCTCTTACTTCCCCTCTCGTGCGATTCACTCTCAAGCCATAGCGAACAAGTAAATAAGGAATGACCGAACAAAGTCGCTAAAGGCAAGCATCCATCCTTCCATTCGATCAAAGGCATCCGAGCCGAAGTAATTCAATTCACTCAAAAGGAGAAGAGCGTCAAGCAGCCCCAACTCGGGATCCAGAGGGCTCCGTAGAGCAGGAGAATGCTCAGGTCCGTCTACGTGTGATTCCTCACTTTGTTCCTAAAACGTGAGGTGAGCTGCTAATTCTACTCTTGGAGTGACTCAACAAAATGCTTCCAGAGAAGGCAACCTTTTAACCGGAAACAAGAAAAAAGAATCAAAAAAAAGACCATGAAACGATCTATGATTAGCTCTCGGTCGGGATGGTCCTGTCAAAGAACTTGATCTTCCTCATCTTCCTCCATTGACAGGGGAAGGCGACATCACCCTCTTCCCCTAGAATGGCATGTACTGAACCCTCATTCGAAGGAGCAGGGCTTCCACCAGGCGGTACCGAATTGGCTGGCATCTTTCTTATATCCGATTCGGACATTGCGGCGGCGTTAGTTCCATACAAGGTGCTCTCATACGCTTCGGGATCAAGAGGAATTAGACAAAGCGAGACAGATGCTGGAAATGGATTTCATCCTCAAATGAGTAAAGCGGGGAAATTGGCTTGGCCTCTTTTTCACATTTAGACAGTATTCGGCGGATTAGATTACATCCCGGTCGCCTAAGACTTTCTATTCGGGTTGGGCATTGGTGCATCTGCTTTCGCTATTCATAAGTCCCTTTTTTGGTTGGGTTGGTTATTACTCCCTCGATCTCTATCTGTAAAGTAGGGGTTCTTGTATGCCCTTTGACGGAAGGGGTGGTTGCAGTGTAGCTAAACAAAAAAGCAAAGAAAAATCCTCGGTCTTTAGACCGACGTCCCCATCTCTATCAAGGGTGATCGGGCATAACACTATGGGGGGAAGGCTTTTCGAAAGCGATCGATTTATTGGATGGAAGAATGATGAATGATGAAAACCTACGCATTCCGTTGTGAAGTGGAAGTACTACACATGGTGGATGGTGGTGTGGCAAAAGGAAGAAGAGAATGATTATAAACACTCAAATTTTTTCCCTCATATCCAATGTGGGACTATTGTTTCCTCACAAAACAAGTTTTAAGTTTAGGTCGGATCTAAGTCATTCATTGTCGGATCCGATCGCTTGAGGTCGGATCTAGTTTGCTCCTCGCTCGATTCGATCAAAAGAGGCTGGATTTAGGCCATTTCTCATTGGATCGGGGCTCTATCTATTCGTTTCTTGAGGAGAAAAGCAGGACAAATTGCTGTTCGCAACATGTCTTGCTTGTACTATTTTAATTTGTTCAAGGTTTCAATTATTAATTGAGAATTTGCTGAAATGATGGTTGAGGCTCTAGAGCTCAAAACAACACAACAGGTCTTAAGGTTACCAAGAGAGCAGGAATCTAGGTTCCATTTGATGACTCTACGTGGTTCCCACTGATTATCATCAAGAAAATTTTCAATGGGTCCATTAACAATTCACCAATCATACTTTTGAGCTTGAGATTTGCATGGTTGTAAAGCTCTGTGCCATCTACTTCTATCATGGAGATGCATATGATCTACAATTTGAGTGTCTTCATTATCCTTGTAGTTCAACTTTTGAAATTTGAAAAAAAAATAATATATATTCTGCAATTCAATCAAAGAACAAACTGGCATGTACCTCAATAAAACTATAATTCTACGATCGTGCGCATGATTAACCTTTCAAATACATGTAGATTATTAATCATTAGATATACACCACCCAACACGAAACTATCATAAATTCTTATTCTCTTGAGGCCCTCCATTATTTCAAGGGCTCCTAATATATCAGGTTCGTATTCAGTAAGCATTAAATAAGAGAAGAACCTTGAATTTTGGAGGAAAAAAAATAACATGATAATTAGTGTATATACCTTTCTAATTATCAGAATTTGGTGTGAAAACTGATTCGATTTGTATCAAATGTTGGATTCAAAAAATAATCTCTGAAGGTTAATCTTTTATAATTATTATTTGTCATGGAATGCATACCTAATATCCTCTTCCATCAATTTGGAAGCAACATTATGATGAAACCAAATACATAAATGTGCTAACTATTCTATGTAACCACTTTACCCTTCGATTGAACATGACAAAAGCCTACTAAATCATCAAATTAAAAAACTAAAGTTCAGATTAAACTTTTAAGTCTTTTCCAAAGAAATATGCACAAGTATTAGATGCAGAGAAAGAGACACATCTTAGCTTACAAGTCTAGGAAGAAAATAGAGATTCTAATTATTAAACATATATAATTATTAGTCCAAAAATATTTCTCATGTCATATAGTTATGCAAAATTTTGCATCTCATACAGTAATTCTCAATAAGTTTGTTTTCTTTGTTTGAGTCCTTTAAAAGAAAATTTGAACAATAAAAAATTGTGAAGGTCACGTTTATGTGCCTTCACTTTGCGCACTGCTTGGAATTGAAAAAGTCATATGCAACTTCAGTGCTTCAGTGAATACTGCTAGAACTTTACTGTATATAGCATAAACTATTTACATAATGTTAAACATCAGATGACCAAAGAGCTTTTGTGTGTGTTATGGACTGAAATTTAACATGAATATTTAAAGTGGCCTAGTTTTCAAGTTACAACTGAGCCTTCTCTCAGCCCTCTCATTTTGGAATCTTAATCCTCTGTAGGGCCAGAAGCAACCATAACATAAATCTGAGCTTTTGTCAGGAGAGCAAGCTTACAGCTAAGTACTGGGATAAATGAAAGCAGAGGCAAGATGTCAAGAAGAAAGGGAGTATAGGCGACAACGGGAAAATCAGAAAAGAGAGAGAGATGAAAGAAAAATGCCCCGAAACGTTTGTTCATGTTAGTGCTACTTCAACTATAATTATTTTTGTAACAATTAGTAAAATGCACTTTCACTAAGTGCACATGAATTTTGAATTTCTTTTTTTAGTTTAAATTCTTTTATTTTTTTCAATCAAAATTTTTGTTGTTTTCTTTTCTAATTTTAACCTTTTGTTGCTTCTCCTTTCGATGAGAAAAGAACGTTTTAGAGGATTATATAGAGCAGAGAACTATTTGAGAAGTTGAAATCTAATAGGTTTGCCGTTAGAATCACGATTAAAGTATAAAGTTAAAAGGAAAAAATTTCTCTTTCATTTTGACTAATTGTGAAAAAAAAATTTTGAAGTAGTAATTAGAAGAAAAAATTGAGAGAATATAACAAGTAGGAGCCAGTTAGGAGTAAGAGTGGATCTTGGTGTAGGAGTAATCAATTTTAATTTACTTTTTTTCCCCCTTTTAGTTTGGTAGGATATTACATAATAGCAATTGGTTTTTCTTAATTGTAGGATATTCAAAATAAATTAAAAATTCGTTAATTTTCTTTTGAATTTGTGACAGTGAAAGAGATCTTTTTAGTTATTCTGAATTGTGAGTTGGTTTGATTCAAAAATATTTTTAGTAGGATTTTATTTGCAAATTAATGATGACGATTTGTTGTAAATAGCTCAATAAACCAATCAGATTATAATTGGAATTTTTTTACTTTAAATTTTTTTCCAATTAAAAATGAGGATTCGTTGCGATAATGATAATCTGTTATGAAATCTCTCTCGATAGAAACACTATTGGTGCTTTCATAGATAGTGTAGATTTATGTTTGCTACATCTTTGTGTAATTAACGCATACGCTCTAGTATTCACTTAGAATGGATATGTGGGATCTTTACAAAGAAGAGGTGAAATAATAAAAGAAAGAGTACATGGTGTTTTTTAATTTAAGAGACATGTATTATTCTTAGGGTCTGTTTGGTTGTCGTAATTGCCCATAATTCGTAAGTCGTAATTGATAAACTCTTTTATAAGTATAAATGAGTTACATGCATATAAGTTTTACGGTGTTTGTTTGGTAATATAAAGTTATAAGTGGGAAAATATATTGTGTTTTACGGTATTTAGTTGTCAAATGTTTAAGTCGTGGGTGAAAAAGTTGACCACAAAATTAATTATTGTGTGAGTTAAAAAATTTAAATATTGCAAATAAATGTTAAAATATTAAATATTAAAAAAATTAAATATTAATATAAAAAATAATACAAATTTTCATGACCACAAAATTAACTGTAAGTGGATTGTAAGTGAGTAGTAGTTAGGTTGCGTAAGTCTTTTACGAATTACAGTCCAAACCCTGTAGTTGTAATTAGGCTGTAAGTCATTTACGAATTACGGCCTTTTATGATCTTTTACGCGAAACAAACAGCCTCTTAGTATGCTTTTTTCCAATACCTAAGTTTGTTGCATGTTGAAGAGTGGGGGATGGTTGTGAAAGATGACAAAACAAAGTTGTCGCTTGATGGACGAGATAGTTTAGAGTTAGCACGGGATAAAAATAGATGGAATATTGCTGATGACAAGGACAGTTAAAAAATGGATGCAATTCATAGTTGTAGTGATCAGATTTTGACACTCGTCAAGATCTTGACACGTGTCTCATCGCATCAAGAGCGTCTCAAGAGAACAACAAACTTGACATACCGATTGGCCTATTACAGGTCCAAGGAGAAAGCCTCGGGTCATGTCCGAGTCCATACTTGACCTAAGGTCCTCTCCGATATCCGCAACTGCCAGGTCGCCGTCAGAGTCCACTTTACCTGAGGTCCCTCTCCGAATCCGCACTCAACCCGAGGTCCCTCTCCGACCCCCACAACAATGGCCCTTCGAAAGACTCTCCCCTCCGTGCTAGATACAGCTCAAAGATAGGGTTTCCTGATTCACAGAGTCCATTATGCAGTCAGATTGTCCCCACGTTCTAAATATGTCAACACCCTAGTTAAGTGGGGACAGTTACGGATAGTGGTAGATATCTCTGTATATCAATCCCAACAATCAGGCGTAGTAATCTATGCAGTTATGAGGAAATCGCAACGTGCGAATCATGCAAATATGGAGATCCGAAATATTCGCACCATTAGTCACAACACCACCGGGTATTTATCACCTGGAGGTCTATCGAGAAAGGGGATCAAACCCAGAGGATGAAACTTGTAATAGATTGTTGAAAATTCCTTATAATCTCTCTAATCTAGTGGAATCTCTCTATCCATCTTTGCCAGGTGGTTTCTTCCTCTTTGGGTTTTTTTACATAATTATCTGATATTTTTTGATTCATATACAATTTGAGTGCAGATAAACTCCCCTGTGGAATTACCTTTATATTTTGGGCTTTTATTGAGATCGAGTCCCAACGCTCAGATTTCTCTTCTACCAAACTCATCCTCAAAAAGTCTCTTCAGAAAGATATGGCCTCGAAGAAGAAGCCGACCACCGACGAAGCGACCACCTTCAAGGGTCTATTGCCACTGTTGGGGGAATTGTTTCCCTCGCTACCTCAACCTCAGCCTCATCATGGAAGAGACGGTCTTCGCACCTTCGCCAATATAAGGAAAAAATGGTAATCCATTTCGAAAATGACTCCATCTTGTGTTGGATCTTCCCTTCCAACTTAAAGCGAGTAGCCTCTGACTGGTTCTACTCCCTTTCATGATGCTCAATATAAAGAATCTCACCAAGCTGTTTCTCGCTCAATACTCTTCCCGTCAAAAGTTCAAGCAGAACCACCATCATTTTCTCTCCGTCAAGATAAGACCATCTGACGGCCTCAAGGCATACATTAGCTACTTTCAAGATCAGTTAGTCAAAGTATACAACTACAGCGAAGACGCATATGCCCTTGCATCATCAGTAAATTATGGTCACCCACCCGCTGTGCAAACATCTGGTGAAGTACAACATCACCTATTAAAGCAAGGTCCATACATTCAGTTAGAGGAAGCAATAAAAAGCTCCACCAACCTATCTTTCAACTGTAGTGACGAAGGAACTAAACCAAAGCTACAGCACGGAGAGCCCTCCATCGATATCCAGGGATGCGGACCAGACGCTTTTAAGAAGAAACCATTTTTGCACCCTCAGCAAAACCCACTCCGAACCTACTGGGTGGATGACAGCTTCACCTCGTTGAAGCTCCTGATCCAGGACGTCTTCTGATCGATCACTGATATTGCATATTTATTACCACAATCCTGTATTTATTGTATAATAAAATCTACTTTTTAATATTATTTTTATCTAAATGATGTGCAAGCCTTGTTTAATAAAGAACGAGAGAAAATGAGTCCAATAGCCTAATTATTTAGATTAAATTAAATCAACGATTGGGACAAGTGTTCAGAAAATAAGCTGAAAATCAGAGCAAATAAGATAAGATACAATAAATATAAACCGGTTAAACTTGAATTTCTATAAATCCATTTGGTTAACTTAAAGATCAACAGAATATCACCAAGTCTAGAGAGCAAATTGAAAAACCAAGCGGATAAAAGGAGATACACAAACGAGAGAAGTACACGATCCTTAAATCTGACAACATGCCAGATTCTGGCCAGAGATACGTGACTAAATTCGCGTTTTTGCGACTTTATGGTTGAATCTAGGGGAGCATTAGCTCCCCTATCTTCATACGCTCCTTCTCTCTTCATTTCTCCTATAAATACCTGCAAATTCACATGTAAAAGGGCACCATTCTAGCAGAGAGTTAGAATTAGACTTAGCCTTGTAGTTTAACTTAGATTTTGGTTATTATGTAATTTTCTATTTTTCTTTATATAACTAAGATCAATGAAAAGTTTCATGAGAGAGAGAGAGAAGAAGCTTGTATTTAGAGTGACATTAGTGTAAGTTTTCTTCTTACATTTATTGTTACCTATTTTAATCAAAGTTATTTCTTATTTTATTCTTCTTCTTCTTTTTTACTTTGCTTTTTGTGTGTTTGATTATTTAATCCAAGTGAATTTAGTAGCATCGGAATTGTCTTGCCTATGCGAGTGCCACCGATAACACCGATAGCTCATGATGATGGATTCCTCCTTAAGTATCTATATTATTTCATGCTTGTTCATTTTGATGATGTAATATGGATGGGGACTGAGTTTAATATTATGAGTTGTGCGTTGATCGTCTCTGAAGTAAAGTAAGCCTTCACAATGATCTGAGGTAAGTAATCGGCCAAGAGGTAAGTAAATATTTATTTATTTTTTTCATTTTCTAGTTTAAAAAAACACACTTCTTCTTTCTTTATTCTTCTTTCTTTTTAATTTAGTTTAGATGTACTTTCAAACACCAACACCATTTTTTCTACCATCTTATATTTTCTCTTCTTCTTAACTCTTAATACTTTTTCTTTTCTTTAAAAACTAAGAGGAAAGACTTTTAACAGGTTTTAAGTAACTTGAAAGAAAGGCTGCTCAAATGCTTCCGTCGCAGTCCCTCTTTGTAAATCACGATCCGCATAACCACTTGGTATAGCGGTAGTATCAAGCAACCAAGCGCATTCCTATCTTTCAATTCTAAACTTTACATTTTTTGTGCAGGTTCAGCCTCGGTCAAATTTTGGCATCGTTGCCGAGGAAGATGGTAAGTTTCCTTTATAAAGTTTATTTAACGTTAATTCTTTCTCCTCTATTTTTGTGTTAAGTTTCCTTTATAAAGTTTACTTAACGTTAATTCTTTCTCTTCTGTTTTTGTGTGAAGGGGCTAATTCAGCAAACCAGTAGCCACAGTGGACATACAACATACTTGAGCCTCTGCTCTAGAAAGCAGAGCTCAGGGACCTCTTAATTACTGTAGAAACACTGCAAAAGTCGCGTTTGTGCGGCATAAGAGAGAGGATTACTAACCTGATTTCTTGTAGGTTGCATGAAATTTAAGGATTTATCTTCATCAGGTATTACTTATTCTGTTAAACTTATGTACATACTTTTCTAACCTCAACAATAACATATTTATTGTTAATCTAAAAAATGGTTTAGACTCTTGCATCTTAGGGCACATATCTAATTCATTTTATTTTTATTACTGTTGAAGAGTATCGGAGCAAAGGTACATGTACATAGCATGTAGCATTAGGAAACACATTTGGGTTGATATATATTGCTTAAAATTATTTCTGCCATATACATGTACACTCGCACAAAAAAAATAAGGGCATAACTTTAAACAAGAAAATGTGGGAAGTCATCACTCTTCCTTATCGCGAAAATCATCTCCTCACTCACTAACCCAATCTTAATTAAAACTGAGTAGAAGTTGGCCCTATAGACATCTTAGACTCAATAGAAGATTGACTTAATGAGGAAGTTGTTAGCTTTAACTCTTGTTAAATCGGTGTTTAAGGTTGGGGATTGAGAGGCGAAATCTCGAAGAACAGTGGTTTAGTATACGGATAACTCCCACTGATCTTTCCCCTATCTGACCGATTAACTTGTGGTCAGATTGCTGGAATATACCTCTCGAGGACAGTCTAACCAGTTAGGAGTCATCTAGGTTTAAAGTCTACTCTAACTTAGGCTAGATTTTTCTTTCTTTCTTTTATTTATTTGTTTGTTTTTGTTTTGGACATTTCTTGATATAGTATAATCATAATTTTTCCAATGCAAATAGTGATTCATACTTCACGCTGACCTCTTTGACTCGAATAATATCAACCCGGCAATTCATAACTTTAACCAACTAAGTATGTCGGATTTGTCTTATCCAATCAACATATGCCCTAGTCCTAATATTATGAACAAGATTTGAACAGTCATCTCCACTCTTCACTGAGTCAGTGAGGATACAACTCTCCCGAGTAATTTTATCAACCACCTTACCAATATTTATATGATTCTTATCTAGAACAACCAATAACGGAAAAAATCAACTTATGATAAGATTTTAGAACTCGTGCGTGACTCCGAACGATAAGTCTAATAACTGAAAGACTCATAAGCCCATCAAGATTTTCAAATCCAAGATCCTAACTCTATTTACAAGTCCCAACACAACAAGAAGAAGAACTAATTAACTCGAAAGATAGGGTAGAAACCTTTATTCAATGCCAAAATGATTTCATACGATCATGTTTTGATTGTAACCAGTCTATCAATAACTAGAAGCACAAATGAGTCGTATAATTAATATAGTAAATGATAGGAATGAGAAAACTCTTCCTAACATATTTTCGATCATTCCTGATTGCCCTAGTCATATTGATAGGAACCAAGAACCACGGTGTCTTGTAGACTTTAACCAAGATTCAATTTTCTCATACCAACTTGAACTTGACCAGTTCCAAACCTTGAACGAATTGATAAGTTTTCACTTCAAGAAAATTGAACTTGATTGTGCATATGAACTCGATCCACAACTTTGTGATTCGGTTTCAGTTTTCGAATCTATGTTTACTCTGGAGTCTTTACACGATTTGGACCCATTTTCTGAGCCAACACTGATTCACGTACCCATAGAGCTTGAAACTAAACAATCTATTTTGGATAATCACATTTCTTTAATGGAAAAAGAATGTAAATTTCAATTTTTGATTTGGAACCAAAATTTTATTCAAACCGACTCTTGAACCTAAACTTGATTTAAGTCATATTCTCGAGTCAGTATTAGTTTTTGAACTTTTCATTCTTGAGTCCAAATCAACCATTTCTTCAAATCACATTATATTGTTGGACCAAGATATATACCATAATGACTCTGAGATGATATTCCAAAATTGGTCATATAACATGGAGGATTTTAATGTTTGGATCTTGCATGATCCTATTCAATTTAGGGATAAAAAAAATATAAATAGGAAAGATGTCATCAAAAGGTGGGTTCTTTGAAAATCCATGTTACTTAGATTGGGTAGCAACGCTTGGCCCAATCCGACCACCAACGGAACCACCACCTTGAGGTTATTTCCTTCTTTTTCATGTATATATGCATTCATTCATATATTGAGGGCAATGCATGAGATAGATATGGGGAGGGTTCTAACATAACATAGGTTTTCTTTTAATATATAAAAAAAATATTTTCTTTGCTTTTAAAAGTTTTTTGAAAAGAGAAATAGTATTTTGACTTTTTTTATAAGAAATTAAGTTAATTTTAAGGAATAGGAGAATCATAATTACGATTTCTTATGGCCAAAATAAGATTATTTGTTTGATTTCTAGGGTTAAGAAAAAATTGAAAAAGTAATTTAGTCTTGATTTTTACCTTAATGAAATACGCATACTTTATATACTTGCACACTTATGGTTTTAAAACAAAAATTCTTATGTCTTATAAAAAAAAAAAGAAGAAGAAAAGAAGAAAAGAAATATATATATATAAAAATTTTCTGATTAAGCTGGGTATTTGTGCCTCATAAAGCATAAGTATTCACGTCTAAAAGCGGTCCATATCACAAATAAAAAATCTTAGTTTTGTGGCCTGATTTGCTCGAGTCCTTAAAATCTTTGAGGTGTTTTCTCACGCAGTGCCATAAGATCATCTCGTTTGGTAGTCACCGACCTAAGGCTCATTACATGGGTGCATTAGGAAGTCTAATAGAACTAAAGGGTATTACCATCAAAATGTGAAAAATAAGGCATAAAAGTTAGAGTTGAAGAATCCTGAGTCAAATACTCACAGTCACGAAGGTGCATATAACTTAGGATAAAAATAAACTAGATAAGAAACACATTTTGACTCCTTACCTTAATTGATAACAAGTTTTTGAATAGAGACTAAGTTTAAGAATGAAAAGTTTGATTTTCCTATAACTTATAGGTTACTTAAATTTTTTCAAGGAGTACTTCAAATATATTTTCCCTTTATCAAAATATGTTTTCAAAATACTGACACTTTGTTTCCTTTATTTGCGGTTTTGCGGATATAATTCACTGAAAATCCTCATGAGACAAAATTCATCCTCTAAGGGTAACCTAGAGGTTTAACAGCTTGTTGTATGTGCTAGGTGCAGCCGTGATTCCTATGAAAGTGGCTTAGATTAGGTTATCTCTATTTGTTTTGCTCGAGGACAAGCAATAGGTATGGGGTCTGATCAATTACTGATATTGTATATTTATTGTATAATAAAGTCTGCCTTTTAACATTATTTTTGTCTAAATGATGTGCATGCCTTGTTTAATGGAGAAAGAGAGAAAATGAGCCAATGCCTAATTAAATTTAGAATTAAATCAAATCAAGAATTTGGGCAAATGTTCAGAAGAAAAGCTGAAGATCAGAGCAAATCAGAGAAGATAGCACCAAATGAAAATCAATTATACTCGAATTTCTATAAATCTATTTGGTTAACTTGAAAATCAACAGAATATCACCAAATCCAAAGGGCAAACTAAAAATCAAGTGGATAAAAGAAGATATCCAAATGAGAGAAGTACACGAGCCCTTGGATCTAGCCAATAGGCCCGATCCTGACCGCGAAAATGCGATTAAATTCGCGTTTTCATGGCTTTATGGTTTAACGCCCCCCCTATCTTCGTACACTCCATCCTCTTCATTTCTCCTATAAATACCTGCAAATTCAGAGGTAAAAGGGCACCACTCAAGCAGAGATTTAGAATTAGGCTTAGGCTTGTAGTTTAACTTAGATTTTTTTCCTTTACGTAATTTCATTTTTCTTTATATAATTGGAATCAGAGGAAAGTTTTATGAGAGAAAGAGAAGCAGGTTGTATGAGAGTGACACCAGTATAAGTTTCTTCTTTCTTTTATTGTTACTTTATTTTAATCAAAGTTACATTCTTATTTTATTCTTTTTTTACTGTACTCTCTTTGTGTTCGATTATTTAATCAGTGAATCTAGTAACATCGGAATTGCCTTGCCTTTGTGAGTGCCATCGATATCTCATGATGATGGACTGCTCCTCTTAAGTATTTGTATCATTTCATGCTTGTTCATCTTGATGATGTAATGTGGACAGGGACTGAGTTCAATCTTATGGGTTATACGCTGATCTAATATGAAGTAAGGTAATCCTTCGCTAATGATTTAAGGTAAGTAAATATTTATTTCTTTCTTTCATTTTCTAGTTTAGAAACACACTTCTTCTTTCTTTATTCTTCTTTTTTTAACTTAGTTTAGATACACTTTCAAACACCAACACCATTTCTTCTACCATCTTCTATCTTCTCTTCTTCTTAACTCTTAACACCTTTTCTTTTCTCTATAAAAACTAAGAAGAAAGACTTTTAACGGTTTTATGTAACTTAAAAGAAAGACTACTAAAACGCTTCCATCGCAGTCATCCTATTGGCACAGAGGCCCATCACTCTAGTTTTTAATGATGATTAACTCATATAGTTATAGTTTACTAATAATCTTGTGTTTAAATGGTTTCAGTGATTGACCAAGATATTAGTAAATGTTTAGCTTCAACAAAAGAGTTTTGGAGCTAACACGTGTTGATTCAAGAGCTCGCGCGTCATGATCGCATCTAGCACTCGATTGGAGTCAAGCTCGTGGATTGCGTTTGGATCGAGTCAGCTTGGAGAAAAGAAAATTTCGGTTTGTTTTAGTATGTTTAGATCTTGTGTAAAGATAGATAATGTGTTGATATGCTCAAGTTCACACACACAAAGTTCTATATGTTTGGTTTTCATTTAATGGTTTTGGATTTCATGTCAAAAATATAGACATATATTTTACATGTGTATTGGATTCTATCCATACACTCCATGCTTCAAATATAGTTTAAATATCTTATTTTGTATCCATTTGAGTTTAGGAGAAAACATGTTTTCTTTTCAAAAATTCAAGTTTTGAAAAATACAGATTTTGTGTTTAAACCAAATTTCAATATCACAAAAATGGTTTAAATTGTTTATAATATGTGTTGAATTTTAGTCACACATACTTTTACTTCAAAGATCTTAAACGAACTTATTTTGTGGAATTTATGTGTATTTTATGGGATTTTTTAGAAGTTAAAAAGACAAAGTTTTAATCCCTATAATTTGTTTGACAAGACTTTCTGCCGGTTGACCGGACGGTCGATCGAGTCAGAAGTCGGTCAACTAATCGGTCGACCGATGTGCACAAATGTGCACAGCTAGTTTTAGCTTGAGAGCCGGTCGACAGGGCGGTCGACCGTCCAGAGAGCTTTTGCTCTCTGGATCTGGCCCTGGTCGACCTCTCGGTCGACCGGCCAGAGAGCTCTGCTCTCTGGATCCGACTTCTTTCGACAGGGCGGTTGACCGGTGGCACAACGGTCGAAAATCTGACCGTTGGCCGGTCGACCGGGCGGTCGCCCGACAGCAGCATCAGCTGCTGATTTGGCCTGTAACGGCTAGTTTTTGAGAGGGCTTATAAATAGCCCCCTCTTGGGTTGTTTCTACAAGAATTTCAAGAGCAAATTTTCTATTTTTCATAGTGTTTTAGCAACAAGTTTTCAAAGAGTTTTTGAGTTAAAAAGATTTATCTTTATTTGTTTCAAAGGTTGGAAAAATCAAAGAAAAAAATAGAATATTGGTATAGGTTTTGATCTTCATTTCTATCTTATTCTAGTTGTTTTCCTAAGTATTTTCTTTGTGATTTGTTTTACAAACACGTTGAATTCTCACACTTAAGCTATCATATCTATCCTTTCTATAAGATCTTGTTTTTGTGGGAAAATTGGTTTATGGTCTATAGTGATCACCTAGTATTGGTTTGTGGTTTGTTGAGACCACCAAGAGTTGTAATCTTCTTTACTTTGTGTTTGTGGCTATCCCTTTTGTGTAGAGGTGATTGTGGAGGAGTTTGAGTTTGTTGGTATCCCTCTAAGTGTAGTGGTGATTTTGAGGTTGGAGTTTTGGCTTTGTGCCTATCCCTCTAAGTTTAGAGGTGATTGTTGGAGTTTTGGCTTAGTATCTTATCCCTCTAAGTGTAGAGGTGATTGTTGTTGCGCCTTGCCTGTTGTGTAGAGGTTGTTTTGTTGGAAAGAGGAGTTGTGTACTCCTAGTTGTATTTTCCAAATTCTCAGTGGAGATTCCCAGTGTAGGAAGTCATGTGTGACGTAAAATGAAAATCATTCTGCGTGAAGGCGGGGACGTAGAGCAGTACTCGAGCCTCGAAATATATCTCGGTGTTTGTGATTGATTCACTATCTCTAAACTCTCTCTTTTATACCTTGCATTGTTTCATATGGTTCATATCATACATATATGCTTGATATTGTTTGTGTGTGCCCATATGTGTGTTGAACCAAGAGAGCTTCAAATAGCACCCCAACTCTTATTTAGAGGAAGCAAGAGGAATTAGTTCAAAACCCTTCACCGAGAATTCGGCTACACTCTTTGGTTACACATAGTGTGTTTCATTTATTTTTTTTAATTCTGCATTATTTGTCATTAGATTAGCCATACACCTATTCACTCTCCTCTAGATGTATTTTCAATTGGTATCAGAGTTTACGCTCCTGATATTAGGTTTAACCACCTAGGAGTGAGATCTTGGTTAGCTAATCTACACTTACATTTGTACACATATAGTTATACACTTATGGACTTCATGATCCCTCCCAACATTGATGTTTGAAAATTAAGATGTCCATGTACCTTAAAACCCTAGGTATGCATGTTTACATTGCTACTACCAAGAAATTCTATCTTGGTAATAACAAGCATATAGAGGCCAATGCACAAGCTCTAGAGGCACTTAGATGCACTCTTAGTAAAGAATATTTATCTATAGTTTCTCATTGTGATTCCGCTTTTACAGTGTGGAACACTTTGACCTCTTCTAAACTTCAAACGATGAAATATGTGGAGAAGAAAATCTAGTGGAGATTAGTCCGAACAAGCGTGCTACATGACCCAAGGGAATGACTCCCTTGAGGTACACTCAGAAGCTCATCTTGATGATTGTGCTAGTTCTTCTGGTGATGATTATGTTGATGTTGATGCATTAAATGAAGAACTATCTATTGTGTGTGAAATTTGCTAAAAAAATACCAAGTTTTGAGAAAGAAAACTTTAAAATAAAAGAAGAAAATAAGAATGTCTTCTAAACTTGATATTGGTTTGCAAGAAAGGGATGAGATTTTAAATGAAAGTGACTCATTGAAATCCCAACTTAATCTTGCCCTAAATGAAAACAAAATTTTAAAAAGTAAAAATGATTGTAATGATATTTTAAAGAAAATTAGGTTTTGTCCTCAAAACTTCATTTTGTTATAAAGAAAATGAAGCTTTGAAAAAAAAATTGCTTGAATTTCAAAGAATTTGGACTTAGTTTCAAATGAAAATAAATCTTTGAAAAATAATTTTTCTTCACATGTTTGTCATGCTACTATAGTTTCATCATCTAGTGTTGCATGCTCCACTTTGTCTTCTAGTATTAAAAAAATATATGTACTTTGAAGAAAAGTGTTGATTGTTTGGGCTCCACTTTGAGCCAATGTGCCATGAACCACACACGTTTGGAATTCATGTTTCGCAAGAAACATGCTTCTCATATGCATGCACACCATACACGGCATACACATGCTCATCATGCTCACACATGATTCAAAGTATGTTCATGTGTACACTTGTACACATTGTGGACGTAAGGGTCACCTTTCTAAGTTTTGTTTATAATAGGATACATAATTCAAATTTTACAAATAAGTATGTTTGGGTTAGAAAAGATATTAACCCCTATAGACCCAATAAGGTATGGGTAACAAAAGTCACTCCTATTTTATTTGATATAGGTGTGGGCTCTCACTTGATATAAGAGTGTTGGTGTCTTGATGGTGGATGCGTTTGAGCTTGATGGACATTACTTTGGATGCATCACCTTCAAGGAAGCTTGGTGGGAGGACCATCATGGTTTGGAGATTTAGAGATTAGCCCTAATGATTTTGGTGACTATCTCTAACTCCTTATTAGTTTACATGCTTTCATATTATTGATTTTTAGCATGTATTGGTTTTTATATTTTCATGATATTATGTTATGTTAAATGCATGATAATTAGACTTGTGATATACATATGTAGTATTTGAGATACACCCATGTTTATATGGACCATTACTTTTGTGTTCTCACTATTGTTTAACCACTATAAATATGCTAGTTCTATGACATGTGAATTTATGTAACACCCCGCTCCTGGAATACGTACTTAGTTGCGTATCCAGATTTCTCGATCGTATTTTTTGATTTACTTCCTGTATTTTTTATATTGTGAATTATTAGTATGATTGTTTTGGGTTGGATTTGGAATCGTGGACTCGGAGTCAGCCCTAGTCCGAACCGGGGGCCCGATCTCAAGTTATTACTCGATTTAGTCATTCTGTTATTCTGATTTGACCGATTTCAGTTTTAAATACTGTTTTCCAATATTCTAGATTTTCTATAATTTTCTGGAATTTTCCTGAATTAAATTGTAAATCCTCAAAACCGGTTTCGGCCAGTCTCGTTGACCGATACCCGGATTTTTTTTACAAACGATTTGGAATTTCTAAAAGTGCCTTTTTACATTACTTCTTAAAATCATATTTTCTATCTAAATACTTTTCTGGGATTTATCAGATTTTATCAAAATCCGGCCAATCCGGTGTATACTGAGATTGACGGTTGACTTCAGGATTTTTATCTGGAAATGAGATTGAATCTTTAGAAACCGATTTCACCAAAAATCATTTTATAATATTTATTATTTTGAGAATTTTTGGAAAACTTTCCGAGCTATTTCATTTTTGACTTTTCCGGAGTTTTTGGTATTTTCCCATATACCGAGGAGATTGCCCCAATATTCCACTTTTGTCTTTTTTCCATTTTTTTTCCTTCTTCCTCAAACGCGGCGTTCACCTACCTGGGATTCTGCATTTAATGCAGAGATCCTCTCCTCACCTCCCCATGCCGCATTTAATGCGCTGCTAATCACTTCCATCAAGTCATCATGACTTTTGTCCTTTTGTGAAACGCAGCCTTTTGCATCTCCTCCTGGACGCAGCTTTCATTCCCGCGTCCAATTCATTGGCCTGGACGCAGCCCTTTTATTGCATGAAACGCAGCCCATCTCCTTCCAATGAAACGCAAGTTTCATTCCTTGGCTTCCAAAGTCAAACTTGCAATCATTACTTCCCCACTATATAAATCACCCCACTCCTTCTCTCTCTTTCATTTCTCTTCTTCTTCTTCCTTGTTTCCTGCAACCACCAACAGAGAAGCCACCAAGAGCCTCCTCCTCCCTCCTTTGGCCACCATCTCCTTCACCAACACCACCACTTCTTCCTTCTCCATCTCCTCCACCTTTCCAACAACAAAGGCACCAACTCCAACCATCCATATCACCCTCTTCTTCCTCTCTTAACACCAAGAACCCATCTCCACCACCAAACTTCACCACCATCTCTACCACCACCTACATCTCCGTGGCCACCACCAAGTATACCATCTTCACCTCCACGGCGAGCTCTTTCATTCTAGCCAACTCATCGCTCCTCGTGGCACAGTTTGCAAAATCCCATTTTGGCAACTTGAACTAGACTTGCACCATCAACCTCCCTCTCTTGTGAAGACCGGCCACTCCTCTTGGATTGAGGCCGCGTTCTTCTCCGGCGGCGCAAGACTTAGGGCCGGTACCCTCCTTTTGGATTGGGGCCGAACTTCCCTTCGTCGGACGCGGCAAAGGAACCCTTAGGCGAGTGATTTTCCTCGCCAAAGACTTGGTTAACTTGTATTTGCATATCAACAAACCATAACTTCCAAAGTTAGTCTTGCTCACTGTTGGCAGTATTAGTCGACTTGACCAATTCATAAGTCGACTAGCCCCTTTGAAACGCAGTCCTATTTCTGAGACGCAACTCTGTTAGTCGACTGCATGTTTTCCCCAGTCGACTAACTCTTTTCTGAAACGCGCCCTTCTTGGAAACGCAGCATTCCTAGTCGACTTGGCAATCACCCCTAGTCGACTAATTTTTCTTCTGAAGACGCGGATCTTTGAGACGCGGACTTTATTAGTCGACTATCTATTGTTCCCAGTCGACTAACGCAGCTCCCTTGAGACGCAGTCCTTTGAGACGCGACCCTGACTAGTCGACTATCCAAAATTTCCAAGTCGACTAACCTTTCTGCCTGAGACGCGGCTCTCTCAGACGCGGCTTTATCAAGTCGACTACCCATAACGCCCTAGTCGACTAACCTTCCCCTTGAAACGCAGCTCTCCCAAACGCAGCCTAGCTAGTTGATTGAGATTTTATAGATTGAAATAAAGTTCAAAATTCTTAGTCTCAATGCGAATCCGCTGTAGCAAGGGCTCAAGCGGGTCGTGATCCTCAGGGAAGGATGCGATGAAAGCTTTTCGACTCGATTCCTCTGTATGCTTCAAGTAAGAAAAGAGAGATTAGATTGGTGATGAAAATATGAGATTAAAGACGTGGTTTTGCTGATCTTCTACCACAACCCTATTGCAAATTAAAGAGCTTGATCTTCATCTTAAGATTGATATGATTCACCCTAGGTTATTACAAATATATCAAGCAAGAAAAATTAATACACGATTCTAACTAAGTTGCATTATTCAAAAAACCAACTATGGTTCATCCTAACATCTAGGTACAGCCTAATAGAGACTAATCTCAAATTTATGCTGTCCTAGTTCTTAAGTTTGAAGTCATGAAAAGTTCTTTTAACATGCAACCTAGATTAAGAATTTTAAGTATTTTTTTATCTTCTAGAATTAGTTGCCTTTAAACCTAGGGTTTCTAGAGATGTCATTAATCAGATCAAGTTTTAATTGCTCTAGGGTTGCTTTAAGAATCTCAGCAAACCACTAAGAGGATTAGTTCTTCATCATTATTTTTTTCTTTTCAAATTATTTATATTTTTTTTATTTTTTATTTAATGAGAAAGATTGCAAAATAAAGAAAAAGAAAGCAAGAAGAGATCACAGATTGAAAATCAAAGAGATCACAAAAAGAAATAAAATTTGCAGAAATTAAAAGAGAACAAAAGAGTGACCTTTATTTCAGATGAATCTCCAGTTACACAATCGTCTCCTTCTTCTCCACAACGAGCATGAAATAAAATTACAACTTTAAATAAAAGTGGCTAAAGAAAACCCTAATCGTCTCTGGATGCCCTGTACGTTGCACTGCAGGGGATATTATAGTGCAGTAGGTGATAGAGTCCCGGATAAGATCACAGACGAAATCTGGTAGTCTGGATCATCAAAAATGCAGCGGAATCCTGGGATTTGCCGCGCTTTTGCGGCAATTTGGTGAAGTTTGGCCACGCGCTTTGGCGCGTGGCCTCTCCTGGTCCGTCCATGTGGGCTTTTGCTTCTGGAAGTGTGATCCTGGCTCTCCATCTTGGGATTTCGAGATAACTTAGAAATCAAGTTACCTTGATTTCAAATATCCAAATCTTCTATCCACGAAATTTGGGCTTTTATCCTCATCCTGCAAGTGTTTAGGGTTGGGTAGAAGTCTATCCTTCCCTCATCTTTGATATTTGCAACTTTAGCCCTTTGTGTATTTACATTTTGACTTCTTGTAATTGCGCTTTTTCACCTGGGCTTCAAACATGGGCTTGGATCTGGGCTTTTGGGCTCTTTAAGCTTTATTTCTTATTAAAATAATACTTCGAGGCCTGCACACATTAAATAACGAAATATTAATAAATGTGCATTATAATATGAATAAATGTGCAAATGTGATGGTATATATGATGATAATTATGCATTTTTCACTACCTATCACACCCCCACACTTATCTTTTTGCTCGTCCTCGAGTAAAATCAAAAAGAAAGAAAAATCTAACCTAGTTAACTCACTTTCGTAGGAATCACGGTTGCACTTAGCATGTGCAACAAGCCGTTAAACCCCTAGGTTACCCTAGAGGACGAGTGTTGTCTCGTGAGGGTTTTCAGCGAATTACACCCACAAAATCCATAAAAAGGAAAATATTTGAATTATTATTGAAGAGACTAAGTAGTCTATAAGTTTTAGGATTATCATTTTTATTCATTCTTCAAACCTGGTCTTTTATAAAGTCAATTGTTATTCATTTTAGGTAAGGATTAAAATTGAATTTCTAATATAGTCTTTAACGTTACCAAAAGTCATACGCACCCTTGTGAATCTAGGAATTCCTTAACTTGGACTCTCATGCCTCTTTATTATTTTTATAACTCATCTAATTTTCTTTCGTATAAGTATCAAGGCTTCTTGAGGCCCTCATACCTAACTAATTGACTATTAGATGTGTTAATAAATTTTATTTTTTTTTAGTATGTATAACTCATCTAATTTTCTTCGTATAAGTATCAAGGCTTCTTGAGGCCCTCATACCTAACTAATTGACTATAGATGTGTTAATACATGTATAATATTTCTCAGTTTTCTTAGGCTTTCTAATCCACCATGTAGCGAACTTAAAGTCGGGGGCTCCCAAACCGGTCGGCTTTAGGGCACCAGGTGAGAAAACACCCCGCGGACTCAAATTCGAGTGAACTAGGCCCAAAAACTAAGGACTTTATTTTATTTACTCACCTTTAGGCATGAATACTTATGCTTCTTGAGGCACATGTATCAGCTTAATTGGTGATTTTTTTTTCCTTTTTTTTTTTATGAGGCACAAGGTCTTTGTCTTAGAATCCTAGATATGCATTTGGTATGCATACTTCATTAAGGTAAAAATCAAGACTAACTAATTATTCAATTTCTCCTCCTATACCTAAAATTTAAACAATTTATTTATTTTGACCAAGTTTTTAGAAATCCTAATCATGATTTCCTAATTCTTAAAACTAACTTAGATTTCTTTCAAAAAATAAGTCAAAGTATTATCCTTTTTATATATATTTTTTTTCATATATTACATACCCTTCCCCCACACTTGTTTCATGCATTGTCCCTAATGTATGAATGAAATGTATGGATGCATGAACTGGCAGAAAGATATAATCACCGATACAGTGGGTCAAAAAGACCCATCGCCGCATTAGCTTCCGGCACAGACTCCAAAAAGATTTTAAGACGTTGACCATTTACCTTGAATGAATTGCCATTTTGGGATCGTAGATCTCTATGGCTCCGTGTGGAAACACCGTCTTAACAATGAATGGTCCTGTCCATCGTGACTTCAATTTACCGAGAAAGAGATGAAGTCTAGAGTTGTAAAGTAAAACTTTTTGTCCTTGGACAAAAGTTTTTCTCGTGATGATTTATCGTGAAAAACCTTAACTCTATTCTTCGCAATCTTCGCATTCTCGTATGCATCATTCCTCAACTCCTCTAGTTCAGAAATTTGTAATTTCCGAAACTCATCGGCCTTATCTAAATCGAAATTTAGCTGCTTAATTGCCCAAAGGGCCGGTGCTCTAGCTCGACAGGAAGGTGGCAAGCCTTTCCAAAGACCAGTCTGTAGGGAGACATTCCTAGAATCGTCTTAAAGGCAGTCCTATATGCCCATAGGGCATCCACCAGTTTGGTGGACCAGTCCTTCCTATTCTGATTCACAGTCTTCTCCAAAATGAGCTTGACTTGCCTATTAGAAACTTCTACCTGCCCGCTAGTTTGAGGATGGTAGGGCGTAGACAACTTGTGGGTAATGGCATATTTTCGCATAAGAGCTTCAAAAGTTCTATTGCAAAAATGTGTGCCATTGTCGCTAATGATGGCTCGAGGGATTCCAAAGCGTGAGATGATATTATCTTTCAAGAATTTGACAACAACTTTGTTGTCATTTGTCTTGCAAGGGACAGCTTCTACCCACTTTGACACGTAGTCTGCGGCCAAAAGATGTACTGGTGCCCAAACGAATGGGAAGGGTCCCATAAAATCAATGCCCCATACGTCGAAAAGTTCTACTTCTAGAATGGGATTTAGGGGCATCATATTTCGTTTGGAAATTCTTCCTATCATTTGACATCTTGTGCAAGTTTTGCAATACTCAAATGCGTCTCTAAACACAGTTGGCCAATAAAAGCCACTTTGCAGAATTTCTCGGCAGTTTTGCAGGGACCAAAATGTCCACCGCAAGCGAACTCATGACAAAAAGCTAGCACGCTTCTAATCTCCTCGTCGGGGACACATCTCCTAATAATTGGTCGCTACAATATTTGAAAAGATAAGGATCTTCCCACATGTAATACCGAACTTGAGACAAGAATCGGTATCTATCTGTTTAGACCAACTAGGGGTGTTTGGTTTGTGACTAAGTAATTTACTATGTCAGCAAACCATGGCTCCTTAGAGATGGCTAGAAGTTGCTCATCGGGAAAATTGTCATTGATGGGCAGCTCGTCAGAAGGTGCGTTTGGCACACGAGAGAGATGGTCAGCTACGACATTTTCGACACCTTTTTTATCTCGAATTTCGAGATCGAATTCTTGAAGGAGAAGGATCCAACGAATGAGTCGGGCCTTCGCATCTTTTTAAGCATAAGGTATCGAAGAGCGGATATGGTCAGTGAAATCGGTGGTCTGGTCCAAAGTAGGTATGGGCGGAATTTCTCCAAAGCGAACACTACTGCCAAGAATTCCTTCTCGGTTGTAGTATAGTTCATTTGGGCGTCATTGAGCGTCCTACTCGAATAATAGATCACGTGTTTGCTTATCCTACGCTGTCCTAAGACAGCACCTATCGCAAAATCTGAGGCATCGCACATGATCTCAAAAGACTTGGACCAGTCCGGAGGTGAGATGATAGGAGCAGAGATAAGTTCCATTTTTAATTTCTCCATGCAGTATGGCACTTATCATCAAAGATGAAGGACACGTCTTTAGCTAGAAGGTTGTAAGGGGTCT
>JAVJIF010001570.1:0-238195 GCA_038442645.1 Agave tequilana | reverse complement strand
GTTGTGAGGCGGCCATGAGTAAGCCGCGTTCATGTGTTCCGGTGGCACTTGTTGTGCATAGAAAACAGGGCACTCTTCAAAAACATGATTTGGTGCCTGACAATATGAACAACCCGGATTGTGAATTGGTGGTGGGTTGATCTGGTTGACACTGGCAGGCTCTTTCGTTTCCAGAGCCTCTATCCTTCTCATTAGGGTAGCAATCTTAGCCTCGGCAGCTATGGATTATTCTAGAGATAGGAGCCCTCCTCTTGAAGCTATAGATTGTGAATTCCTAGGTTTTCTCCGAGGCTGGCTCCCATTGCAGGGTTTTTCTCAGCTAAGTCCTCAAATAAATCTCAACCCTGATTCTCGTCCTTCTGCAAGAACCCTCCCTGACACATCGTTTCTAACAGGGTCTTAGTCTGATAATCTAGACCATCATAGAGAATCTAGCACTGACGCCATTTCTCCACGCCATGATGAGGGCACTGAGCTAGGAGATCTTTGAATCGCTCAAAGTATCTCCAAAATGGTTTGCTCGGGTCTTGCTTAAACTGCATGATGTTCTTCCTAATAAGGGCAGTTTTGTGAATTGGGTAGAATTTCTGCAAGAAGGCCTTGACGAAATCATCCCAGGTCGTGACTGAATCCGCCGCCAAGCTGTACAACCACTTCTTAGTTAGGTCCTTTAGGAAAAAAGGGATGAAACGTAACCTAACGGTATCGTCTCCTAGCTGAGGTATACGCATCATGAGGCATACTTCTTCAAATTCCCTAACAAAGAAGTATGCATCCTCTGATTCTAAACCATGAAATTTGGGAAGAGTGTTAATGAAATGGGGCTTTAACTTGAAGTTATTTCCGTTTGCTTCAGGAAGTTTTATGCAAGATGGAAGTGAAGTTCTGATCGGGTAAAATCTATCCTAAAGTGACGCCATCACCGGTTTTGGATGCAAGGGTAGAGAAGTGTTTCTTGTTAATCTGAAAGTTGACGGATCTCTCACCCACTCTTGCATGCAGCACACCACAAACAACGCAAAAACAACAAACAATCGAAAAGAATGAAAAACAAACAAAAGAAAGAAAAACAACCACAAGCCTTAGTCTAAGGTACCTGGACCTAGACGACTCCTAACTGGTCGATTCTCCGGGGAAGGTTGTTGCAGGAACTCGACTACAAGCTAATCGGCCAGGAAAGGGCAAAGCTCGGGGGGAGGTATCCGGGCGGAGCCACGGGCCTAATTACACCAAACCACGGAGCTTTCGAGGCTTAACCTCTCAATCCACTTTCTTTAGACACCAATTTTGCAGGAGTATAGTTCTTACAATTTTCAACCTCGGTTAATCTCTTAGTGAGTCCGAGATGTCCCTAGGGCCAATGTCTATTGATTTTTAGTTAAGGCTTCGGAAAATGTGAGTGCACTTGGAGATGATTTTTGGGCTAAGGAAGGGTGATGAAATCCCCACCTTATCTTGTTTATTTGGGTTTTGCCCTTAAAGTCAATTGTGCAAGTGTGCAGTTTATTCACAACAAGGTAACACTCAAAGCGGTAATCACTTCAAAATGTTGATCCTATTCTGTATGAATGCACACGTACCTTTTCTCCAGCACTCTTCAACAGAAATTAAAATGAATTGAAATAGACACGTGCCCTAAATGCAAAAGTTTAATCCAAATTTCAATTAAGCAACAAGTGAATTTCTGTTGAGTTTATTACACATGCATAGGGTGAAGCATTCAATGGAACTAAAAATTTAGAAAGCAATTTTTTAGAGGCTTTCGGCAACCCTGCAAACGAGTTTGTTAGTACTTCAATCGGAAAAACTCGCTTTTACACGAATTTTTCCGAGGGCAAATGAATCCTCACGCAATGTCCTTGGCCACATCTTTCGCTTTCCGTGATAGTGTGCTCCTTGGTACTTCTCCTACACAAAAAAGAACAATTTTTAGTAGTGAACAATAAAGTCGTTCCCTCCCCGGCAACAGCGTCAAATTTGATCGACAAAAAGCAAGTACAAGAATATGTAAAAAGAGTGTGGGTTGATGTTTACTGCTTTTGTGATTCTTCTGTAGTAGCGAAGTGGCTATACGGGTCGTATCCACAAGGAGGGAGAGCGATGGAAGCTTGATGCGGCTTCAAAGTTCAAGAATAAAGAAAGTTCTTGTTTCCAAATAAAGAATTGAAAAGTGAAAACAAGTTGTTTTTAAGAATTGTTGGAAAAATGTTTTAGTGGTTTGTAAAAGTGGATTTTTTTTCTTAGATGTAAAAATGCATGGCTAACTTTCTACTAAGTGCTCCCACTAATTTCTAACTTTTTGAAGATAGCCTCACGATGGATCATAGGCAAACACAACCTTTGTGCATTGGAACTATTCACGTGGAAATCGAGTGAAAGTTCATTCTAAAACTTAGTCTTACACGGCAAAAACTCAGACATTCCCTTATCAAGATCCGATAGAAGGCGAGAATAAGGGAAGACTCGAGTGCACTATTGGTATCGGCAAGTTAAAAGGAAAAGTCTCTAACTTACAATAACAAGTAAAATACACAACTCATAGATCATCAAAACTCATTAAGTATGAAGTATAAGAAAGTAAATACTTATAGGTAAATTAGAGTTAGAACCCTCGTCTTAAGATGTCATAGCTCTTGTTTGCACAAGGCTTGTTTGACACTATTGACTCATTTGGGTTATCAATCAAGTGTTAGAAATTAGTGGGTTAGAAGTTAGTTAGCCATGCTATGAAAAGTTAGTTAGACATGGTAAGGAAGAAGCAACAAAAAGAAAAGAAGTAGAGAGAAGGAAAGTTACACTACAAAGGAGAGAAGCAAAGAGTAAAAAGAGTTACACTACAACAAGGAATTAAAGGCAAAAGAAAGCACAAGTAAATTGAAAGAAGGAAGAGAAGTAGTACTTGTATTAGCTTGTCACCCTTCAAATACAACACTTTACACACACTCTCTCTCTTTCACTTTAATGGCTAAAACTAAAACTAGAAGAAGAACAATAACAACAACTACAAACTAAAAACAAAACTACACAACTTGCTCTAACTCTGGATCTCTCAAAGTGAAGACCCCAGGGGGGTATTTATAGGCACCAGGGGAAAGGGGGCCACGTGGGAAGCACGTGGCCCAAAGCGCAGGCGCGCGCGCCCAAAGGGCCGCGAAAACGCAGCCAGGGCCGCGTTTTCGCGGCCCAGGCAGGGCGACGCGCGCCCCAGTTTTGGGCAGTGCGTCGTCCAGACTGTCTTCTGCCCACTTGAGCTCCTGGATTTGCGATTTGATGCTCTGGGCTGACAAAATCTTCACTCTAAGGTCAATGGCTAATTGGTAGGCCTTTAATCACTAATTAAATGGTGATTTAGGTCTTCTTCTTCATTTGCACACCATGGACCTAGGATCAAGCAAGCAAGGTTTTATTAGCAGAATTTTACATGAAATAAATATGAGAATGTGATGAAAATTATGCAAAATTAGAGACTAATCAGTAGTACATTTTGATGCCAATTGAAAGTGAACATATATCAATTGAAAGTAAACAAATAAGCATCTTGATACCAATTTAAAGTATTTTTCATTTTGAACATATGATACCAAATTGAAAATCAATATTCATTTTTTTAAATCATTTTCCATCATAAAGTATGGAGTATAAATTAACGGTAAACAAAATACCAATT
The DNA here is from genome assembly GCA_038442645.1 of Agave tequilana. Classification (NCBI taxonomy): domain Eukaryota; kingdom Viridiplantae; phylum Streptophyta; class Magnoliopsida; order Asparagales; family Asparagaceae; genus Agave; species Agave tequilana. The sequence continues at coordinate 234,528 of JAVJIF010001570.1, read as the reverse complement.
GAAAGATAAAAATACTAATTTTCTTCCCCTTTATGAACACCAAATAAAACAATGCATAAGCTTGTATAAGATACCAATTGAAAATTAATCAATTGAAACATGATAGACATTAAAAACTAAGCTTAGCATATTTAACATTTGTGCTCAAAGATATAGGGATATAGCAAGCACAAATAAGACATATAGAAGTGTATGAAAAATGAGTACCAATCAAACTGATGATACCAAATGAAAGCATACATACACAAAAATAATATATGAGTATACAAAAATGTCAATATTGATACCTATTGAAAAGATCCAAGAATACCAATGGAAACAAAAATAAGATCAAGTGTATATCTCATATTACCTACCACCCATTTCATGCACATGTTTAAAATGATTTTCAATGAAGAGCATACAAGGCATGGTCTCCCAACCAACCTCCCTTAGAAGGTAGGGGTTTTCAAAAATAGGTTTGAAAATATTGTATGTTTGAAAAACCTACCATATTAAAGAATACAAACTAGTTAAATGAAAAACTTGTAAACTAGTATGAAATCCTTCAAGCAAGGAATAAAAATATATTTTTCATGAAATATGAAATTCACATGATATCCAACACTCAAAGTCAATGAAGCATGAATATGACTCATGAAAACAAGCATGAGAAAAACAAAAAAGGTGAGTGTTCTAATAAAATGTGAAGAACATAATCATGAAAACTAGGCAATAAGCTCAATTGAAATTCCTTTAAATAAGAAAACATGAAAATCATGAAAACTAAATTTTCATTAAACAATTTTATACTTCAAGGCATATGTATATTTTGACAAAGCAAGAAGTATGCATACATATCCCTAAGCACAATTGAGTCCATAATAAAGATTTGCATGAAAAGCAAATGACTCAGGGGTATACATGTATATCTTAAGGTTTGGCAAAATAGACATATACATGAAGTGAAAACACATGATCATAAAACATGTCCAAAATGGGGAATACAAGTTTAAAATGCATGAATCATCAAAACTAGTCTATACTAGCACATCTAATGGGTACAAATAAGCGTTCAAGCACAAACATATAAAATTTATTTGTGGTCCATACAAGTATAAATCCTAGTCTTAATGAAAACTAACATTTAAACATATATTCAAAACTTGAAGCATAAAACGAGACATAAATCAACATGATAATCATGAAAAATGATCATTATGTAAATCCACATGCTATTAGAACTATGATATGCATAATAGCTAAGCAATGGTGAGAACACAACATATGGGTCCTTATAAATAAGGGTGATCTCAAAAGCTATACATGCATGCCAATGATCTAATAATCATGGCATTTAACATAATAATCTTTAAACATCAAAACATGAAGCATCAAAACAAAACAAAAATCATAAACATACATATGATCATTATGTATATGCATGTGCATTAGATCTAAGACATACATATTAGTTAAAACAAAGTGAGAACACATAGATATAGGTCCATATTAAACATGGGTGTCTCAAATAACTAAACATGTATATCACTAATCTAATAAACATGGCATAAGCATAATGAACAATAAAATATGACATGCTATGAATCAAAGACGTGAAAAGCATGCAAATATAAACGGGAGTTAGAGATCGATACCAAAACCGATGAAGGCACCTCTCTAGTTCTCCAAACTAAGGTGGTCTTCCCACCAAACTTTCCTTGAAAGTGATGCATCCAAATAATCCTCATAAAGCTCGGAACACATCCACTTCAAGGCACCAATGCTCTCACGTCATGCGAGAGCCCACACCTACATCAAATACAATAGGGGTGGTCTTTGGTACCCACACTCTTTGGGTCCATGGGGGTTAGTACCTTTTCTAACCCAAACAAATTTAGTTGCTAAATTTAAATCATGTAGCTTATTATAGCAAAATTTAGCAAGGTGGCCCTTACGTCCACAATGTGTACAAGTGTACACATGAGCATACATGTGATGGGTGTGACCGTGAGAAGCATGTGTATGCCGTGGTTTGTGTGCATGCAAAGATGGAACTTGTTTCTTTCGAAACAAAGATTCCAATCATGAGTGGTTCTTAGCACAATGGCTCAAAGTGGAGCCCAAACAATCAATATTCTTCTTAAGCATAGATATATCTTTTTCAATTAAAGAAGAAGTAGAGCATGCAATAAGTGAGTTATAATGTGAGGCTACACTAGCATGACAAACATGAGAATCTAAATCATTTTGCAAAGATTCATTTTTCTTTAAGCAAACTTCTAAATCCTTAGAAATAGAAACAATTCATTTTTAAAGAGTCATTTTCTTTTAAAACAAATTAACTTTTGAAGACAAGTTTTCATTTTTCTTCAAAATTATTTCACAATCATTTCTATTTTTCAAAAACTCATTTTCCTTTAGGGCAAGGTCTAGTTGAGATTTAAGTGAGTCACGTTCACTTGATATTTCTTCCTTCTCTTGCAAAACCAAATCAAGCTTTGAACATAAATCCTTGTTTTCATCTTTTAGTTCAAAACTCTTCTTTTTTTAAAAGATTATATTTTTCTAATAATTTTTCACATACAATGGATAGTTCTTCATTCAAGGCATTGGCATCAACATGATCATCACATGAAGAACTAGCATCGTCACTATCTAATTGAGTTTCCGAGTATACCTCAAGGGAGTGATTCCCTTGGACCATATAGCATTGTTGCTCGGATTCTCCACTAGATTCATTCTCCATGATGTTTGGCATTTGTAGCTCGGAGGAAGTCAACTTGTTCCACACTGCAAAGGCGGAATCATAGTTAGAAACAAGCATAAGATAATCTTTGTTTAGCGTGCTTCTAATAGCTTCAAGGGCAAGTGTATTGGCCCCTATATGATTGCGATTACCAAGATAGCATTTCTTGGTAGCGGCAAGGAAAACATGCAAGCCTAGGGTTTTCAAATACATGGACATCCTAAATTCCATGTGTCAATGTTGGAGACATCAAACATGGGAGGTGACAAGCAATCCATGAGTGCGTGCAAACAATATACGTGCAAATGCAAATGATAGATTAGCAAACCAGATCTCACTCCTAGGTGGTTAAACCAAATATCAGGAGCGTAGACTCTGATACCAATTGAAATCACCTAGAGGGGGGTGAATAGGTGATAAGGCTAATCTAATGAACTAAATGCGGAATTTAAAAACTAATTGCAACTACACTTAATGCAAGCAACGAGTGTAGCCGAATTCGCAGTGAAGGGCTCTGGACTAACTCCTCTTGATTCCTCTGAATAAGAGTTGAGGCGCTATATGAAGCTCTCGTGGTTAAGCACAAGTGAGGCACACACAAACAATCCAAGCATATAAATGATATGACAATTGAATCAATGCAAGGCATAACACAAGCATATAAGATATGACAATATGAATGATGCAATGCACAAATAAAGAGAGAGAGAGAGAGAGAGAGAGAGAGAGAGTTGAGAGTCAAATGATCAAACGCAAACAATAAGATGTGTTTCGAGGTTCGAGCACCGAGCTCTACATCCCCGCCTTCACCGAGAAGGATTTCCAATCCACTAGGAGTACCGAACTCCTCTCTCAACCAATACAACCTCCACCAAGGCAATACAAATGGTTTACCGAAGACCGGAGTACCAAACTCCACCAATCCAACAAATACAACCTCCACCGAGGCTAACCAATCCACCTCTACCAAAGAGGGATACAAATCCAACACCAACTCCACCTCACCAAGAGGGAGTAAACCACAACCTCAACCTCTACCAAAGAGGAGCACCCCACAATCCAAATCCACATCTACCAAAGAGGGATATCACTAATAAAGGGTGGTTACAACAAGGTGATCTCAAAGACCACAAACTCAAACTCTTTTCCCACAAATAAATGATCCTATAGAATAGGATAGAGTGATATAGCTCAAGTGGAAAAACAAGGTGTTTTTGGAAATCAAAAACTCAAAGAAAAATCCTTGGGAAAACTCTTTGAAGATGATGGAAATGAAGAACAACACAAATCTCCCAAATTTCTATTTTCTTTGATTTTTCTAAAACCCTAAAACAATATAAGGATAGATCTTTTGAAGCTCTAAAACACTTTTGAAATCTTGTAAAAACACTTCAGAAAGTAGGAATTTTTCTTTTTTTAAAACCTTACCAAAAACCCAAACAAATGGGGCTTAAATAACCCTCCAACAAAAACTAGCCGTTAGAGTAGATTTCTGCTCTTGGCGGCTGGCGGTAGACCGCCAACGGTTGGAAGCCAGCAGTCAACCGCCCGGTCGACCGTCCCAATCCAGAGAGCAAATGCTCTCTGGCCGATCGACCGTGCCAAGCCTTACGGTCGACCGCACCCCTCCCCGAGAGTGGGATGCTTGTAGTCGGTCGACCGCTCGGTCGACCGGCCCAAGTGGCAAACCAAACGTGCACGTTTGGTGCACGTCGGTCGACCGGTCTGGTCGACCGACTCTGGGTCTGGTCGACCGGCCCGGTCGACCGGCCCGGTCGACCGACTCTGGGTCCGGTCGATCGGCCCGGTCGACCGCCAGAGCCTGGCAGTAGGCATTCTGGGTCAGAAAAACTTGTTTTAAATAATTCTAAAAATTCCCATAAATCTTCTAAAATTTCACAAAAATAGTTTCTAACTTTATATATGATATACAAATATGTGTTAAAAATTTCAACACAAATAATAATCATTTTAAACCATTTTTGTGTTATGGAAAAATTACCGAAAGCCAAAAACCGTATTTTTTCAAACTTGGATATTTCAAAAGAAAATTGTCCAAAACTTATCCAAATACAAAAACATGATACTTAAACACTTTGAAGCATGTTGCATATGGATAGAAATCCAATATACAAGAAACATATATATATTCATGTTTTTGACTTTTAATTCCAAAAATATGTTTTGTTGAAAATACAAAACCTAAACCACATGAATAGGTAAGTCAAAATAAGTTTGTCTAGGAAGTTAAGCATGCATGTATATAGAATGAATCTGCAATACAAAACCATTTAAACTTGTTTTGATCTAACTATTCATGAAAACCAATATCGGTTAAACCAAAAACCGAAATACCGAATCCAAAACATAAAACGTGTGTGTACTGTGAACTTGAGCATATCACACTATCTAGTCTTTACAAATGGATCTAAACACAAAATAAACTATGGTACCGAAGTCTTCTTGACGAACTCCGTCTTCAAGTCGACTCGATCCAAACCCGTGATCCACCGAGCTTGACTCTAACGAGTGCTATATATGATCTTGATGCAAGGGCTCTTGAATCACCATGTGAAAGCTTCCAAACCATCTTTGTTGAAGCTAATCACCTACTAATATCTTGATTAAAGATCTAAAACTAAACATCACAAGATTATTAATAAACATAACTACATGAGTTAATCATCATCAAAACTAGAGTGGAAAGCCTCTGGGCCAACAGGGAGTTCTTCTATTCAATCCTTTTCCTTCTTCTTGTTGCTGGATATCTCATTCATATCCATCTTCTCTTTATTTTCTGAGCCTCTAGTGAGTTACAGACAGAGTTAGAAAAGCTCAAATCTTTGATGATTCCATCATATATGATTGAGTTGCAAAAACTTCTGCATAGGTATCATATATCTGAACTGAATTCTTTCTGGTTAAAGAATCTCTTTCTAGTTGCTCTGGAACTATTAGGAGATTCTCTATAAGAAATACGGGGTTCTGCTTCTGTTGGCAACATGCTATTGGGTAGTGGTCCCGCTTATGGGGTCAAATCAATACGTTCTAAGAAGAAATATTTGAATATCAATCTCATCGATCTCATAAGTATCATACCAAATCCCATCAATCGAATCACTTTTTCGAGAAATACGAGACATCTAAGTCGTACAAGTAAAGAGATCTATTCATTGATAAGGAAAAGAAAAAAAACGTGAACGGTGATTGAATTCATGATAAAATCGAATCCTGGGTCATGAACAGTGATTCGATTGATGATGAAGAAAGAGAATTCTTGGTTTAGTTCTCCACCTTAATGACAGAAAAAAGGATTAATCAAATTCTATTGAGTCTGACTCATAGTGGTCATTTATCAAAGAATGACTCTGGTTATCAAATGATTGAACAACCGGGATCAATTTACTTACGATGCTTAGTTGACATTCAGAAAAAGTATCTAATGAATTATGAGTTCAATAGAGGTTTCCGAAATAGTGTAATGTAAAATGAAGTACTTCGAATCATTGCTATTTGACTCGGACCTGTTCTGAAAAATTGAGGTATTTCGAATTGTTTGTTGACATGGACAAAGTAAGGGAAAACCTCTGAAATGATTTCAATATTGGACCTTGGACATATAATAGTTCCGAATCGAATCTCTTTTAGAAGATGATCTTTTGTCTCATGGTGGCCTGCTCGAGTCCCCTTACGAAACTTTCATTATTGGGTTAGCCATACACTTCACATGTTTCTAGCGATTCATATGGTATCATCAATGATACAAGTCTTGGATAAGAATCTACAACGCACTAGAACGCCCTTGTTGACGATCCTTTACTCTGACAGCATCTAGGGTTCCTCGAACAATGTAATATCTCATACCAGGTAAATCCTTAACCCTTCCTCCTCTTACTAATACTACAGAATGTTCTTGTGAATTATGACCAATACCAGGTATATAAGCAGTGATTTTAAATCCAGAGGTTAATCGTACTCTGGCAACTTTACGTAAGGCAGAATTTGGTTTTTTGGGGGTGATAGTGAAAAAGTTGTCAGATAAGTCACCCTTCCCTTCCTGTCACTCTACAGAACCGTGTATGAGACTTTCATCTCATACGGCTCCTCGTTTAATTCTTTCAAAGTAATTGGATCCTTTTCTTCGTTCGAGAATCTCTTTCCTTCTTCCATTCTGCCCCAAAGAATAACTAAGACCAATTCATTCATGTTTTCATGTTCTAATGGAACACTTTCCATTTATGATCAAAGGAAAAGAGAAGATTATTCTTTTTATCAAGCATATGCGGATCAAATCACGACCTTCTAATCTAATAAGAACAAGGAATCTTTCTCAATTAATCCTTTTGCCTCTCATTCTTCTAGAATCAAAAGATCCTTTTCGAGTTTGAATTTGTTCATTTGTAATCTAGGCTTTTCTATTTGATTTTTCGATCAAAAGTACTATATGAAATCTTCAATTTTTCCCTCTTCCTCTATCCCAATCCCATAGGTACAACATTTGAATTAATAGATAACCATTTCTTCTGTTGAATCGATATTATTACATTCCAATTCCTTCCCGATACCTCCTAAGAAAAATTCCGAATTGGCTCCAAAATTGACAGGTTAGTATGAGCTTATCTATGATATGATTCCGACTAAAAAATGAAAATTACATTATAACTTATGAGCTCAAGACTGACCAGGATGCCACTTGCAGGGGACTATTACTATGTGTTTAATGGGAAAAATTGTAAGCGTGTAGATTCTTTATTTGACTGTAAAGAAAGTTACAACAGATCAATAATCCGATTACAAGAGAGGGAGGTGTTGGCCCAAAAGGTTACACTCTCCATTTGTTTAGAGTTTTGATGATAACAAAACAAATAAGAGCTAGTTGGTACTAATAAGTTTGTTCAAGATAAGTTTCAGGTTTTGTATCATGTTTGGAAGCCATTTCTTAGCTATTGCAAGATCTTCTAGGATTCATGGAGTAAAGAAGTCTTATGGCACATCAAGGAAGGATCATAGAAGAGAAGGCTCTAGCAAGACTTTTTCATGGCTCAAGACTTCAAGATTGCTCAAGATAATTCATTAGTTTTGTTAAAGAATAGTGATTAGGATTGAAGCTCTATATTCCAACACACAAGTTTTTGCGCACATGCATTTCCTAAAAATATTCCCTATAAAGATATATAAAATATTTTAATAAAAAGACTTTTGTTTATAAACTCAATTTTAGGCATTATACATGTTTCATATCAAAAATCTTTTATTACATATCAAAATCTCCTTAAAATTGTGTTTGAGTTTCAGCTTTTGGCCTGAGCCGGTCGACCGACCGGTCGACCGTCACTATGTCAGGTCAAACCGGTCGACCGACCCAGTCGACTGGTATTCTGTCTGTTTTGATGTATCAGTGTGCATGTTTACCGGTCGACCAGACTGTCGACTGGAGCCCTTCGGTCGACCGGGCGGCTGGCAGACTGAAGTGGTGCTACTCTCTGTTTGTTTCGGCCGACCGGGCGGTCGACCGATAGCCTGCAACGGCTCTTTTTATTTGAATCACGGTCGACCGGCCGGCCGACCGAGGTAGCTGTTTCAGCCATAACAGCTAGTTTTTTAAACACATTTTAAATTCGTGTTTTTCATTTTTAAACGTATTTAAGGGATATTTTATGGGTCAAAATCTTCCTTATTGATATTATATGTGTTTACCTTTTGATCCCTAACCCTATCCTATAAATAGTGGTGATTAGGGCTATGTTTTCAACAACAAGAAAAACAATCAAGCTATATACAAAAGTTTCAAAGTCTTCAAAAGTTTTCAAGAGAGTTTGGTCCTTGGTTTTTGTGCTGAAGATTCTCTCATCGCTAAAGTTTCATTTTCTAAACTCTCTCTAGTTCATTTCCTTTTTCACTTACACTATTTTGAGCTTCAATTCTAACCATTACTCTACAGGGCTCTTGTAAGGGAAAGAGACGTTTGCAAAAGATAGTTTGTGGTCTTTTGATCACTAAGAGAGAATTTGTACTTGAGATTGTGGAGTTGGGTACTCCGGTGTATTTGTAACCTCTTTGTGAAGTTATAGTTGTTAGAAATCCTTCTGGGTGAAGGCGGGGATGTAGAACTGGGTGCTCGAACCTCGGAAAAATTCTTCGTGTTTGCGTTTGGTTTACTTGTTCTTACTTGCTCTTAATTCTTGCTAACTTTATATTCATTGCTTTATCTACTTGCTTCACATTTTCTTTGCAACATTGTACTTGCTCTTCATTTTCTTAGTTATATTCACTTGTTGCATCATATTTTTTTTAAAGTGTGCATTGATTAGCATAATCACCTGTTCACCCCCCCCCCCCCTCTAGGTGATTTTCAATTGGTATCAGAGCTTGGACTCTAGGTTTGGCTTAACATCCTTAGAGAGATCCTTAAAATTTGCTAATCAACATTTACATTCTTTCATTCATACACTAGTAAACATGGCTGATAACATCAAAACCCCTCCTAAATTTGATGGACTTAATTTCCCTATTTGGAAGGTTAGGATGACTATCTTTTTACAATCTTTAGGTAGCTTAGTTGCAAAAGCCTTGACTAAACCCTATGTTAGACCCGATAGTGATGAAAGCACATGGTCCGACTTTACCTTTAGAGAATATGAGGCTAATTCAAAAGCCCAAAACTCCCTCCTAACCGCCTTGAATGAGGATGACCTTACATGGGTAATACATTATCAATCCGCCTATGAGATTTGGCAACATTTGTTGGTCACACACGAGGGGACTTCACAAGTTAAGAGAGCTAAGATAGATCTCTTAAGGTCCCAAAATGAATCTTTTAAAATGATTGACGATGAAACCATTGATTGCATGATTACAAGGTTTACTAAAATTACCAATGCTCTTTCCTCTTTAGGTGATGATATCTCCAATGATCAAAAGGTGCGTAAAGTGATTCGGGCTCTTCCTTTATCATGGGAGATAAAAGCCACTACCTTGAAAGAATTAAACGACAAGGATGAAATGGACCCCATGAGTCTCATTGGGAACTTAAAGACCCATGAGATGGAAAAGAAGGCAAGAGAAGAGGCCGCTCCGCTAAAGAAGAAGTCCATAGCATTCAAATCGTCATCCACTCTTGAGGACGATGAAGAAGATGAAGAAGAAGATGAGGAGCTCTCCCTTCTTGTGCGAAACGTCAAAAGGATGTACCAGAAGAACAAGCTCAACTTCTGAAGAAAATTTGACGGTAAAGAGGAGAGAAGAATTATTTGCTACAATTGCCGAAAGCCCGGACATATCATGGCTGATTGCCCGGAGTTCAAGAAGAAGATGACTTCCTCCCTCAAGTCAAAGAAGCCGGTCGAAAAGAAGCCTACAAAGCCACATGGGATTCGGAAAGCGAATCCGAAGACGAGGTAGACACGGCGAACATGTGTTTCATGGCAAACACACCAAAGGTAACCCCACAACCTCTTGATGAAGATGATGAGTTATCTAAAGAAGTTATTGTACATGCTTTTGTTGAACTCTCCGAAACATATGATAATAAAAAGATTGAGTGTTCAAAATTGGAAAAGGAAGTTGCTTTTCTTAAAAATCAACTTGCTATGGTTTCTAAAGAAAAAGATGAAATTTCTTCCAATCTTATTTCTATTCAAAAAGAATTTAGTGATTATAAATTTGCTTGCAAAGCAAAATTTCCTAAGATTGATTAAAAAGAAATTTCTTCTTTAAAACTAAAATGGTTGATTTTGAGAAGGTTTTGAAAGATTGTGCTTTTAACACTAAGAAACTTGAAGAAAAGTTTTCTAAAAAACACACTACTCATGCTAAAGATTCTCATGCTCACACTTCACACAACACTCATGTTAAATCCACACATGCTCACAAGTCTCACACACACTATGCTTTTAAATATGGTAAAGTGTATAGATGTACTTATTGTGGTAAGAATGGACATTTGGCTAAGTTTTGTTATGACCAAGTAAATAAATCAAATAATCTTGTTTGGGTTCATGGCACTAACCCTTTAGGACCTAAGAAAATGTGGGTACCAAAATCAAGTCCTAAGCTATTTGATGTAGGTACACACCAAGGCTCCAAGAAGTAAGGAGCGGTGGTACCTTGATAGTGGTTGTTCGAGACACATGACATGGGATATCAACAACTTTACAACCCTATCAAGGTACATGGAAGGTGGCACCGTCACCTTCGGGGATGACTCCAAGGGTACTATCATCGGTATAGGTAACATTCAAATTGGTGCATCTCCTATTATAGAAAATGTTGTTCTTGTTGATGGTTTAAAACATAACTTGCTTAGTATAAGTCAACTTTGTGATCGTGGACTTAAAGTTGTTTTTGATGACTCTTCCTGCAAGATTTTTGATTGCGAAACCAATGATTGTATTCTCACGGATTTCGTGATGATAATGTTTATATTATTGACATGCTTAATTTGAATTGTTCTACTAAATGCTTGAATGTTTTTGATGAAAATTCTTGGCTTTGGCATAGAAGATTAGGACATGCATCTTTTGAACATCTTTCTAGGATTAATTCTAAGGAATTGGTGAAGGGTATTCCTTGCTTGAAATTTAAAAAGACCGCATTTGTAGTGCGTGCCAACGTGGGAAACAAACCAAGTCTTCCTTCAAACCAATCAAGGATATCATGTCAACAAGGCCATTAGAATTAATTCATATGGATCTTTTTGGACCAACTAAAACTAAAAGCTTAAATGGTAGTAAATATGCATTTGTTTTAGTTGATGATTTTTCCCGATTTACTTGGGTTTTCTTTTTGGAAAATAAAGATCAAACTTTTTCTCATTTCAAGATTTTTCAAAAAGGGTTGAAAAAGAAAAAGTTTTTTCGATTTTGAAGATAAGGAGTGATAGAGGTGGTGAGTTTGTTAACCAACTCTTCATGACTTATTGTGATGAAAAGGGAATTAAGCATGAAATGTCATGTCCTAGAACTCCACAACAAAATGGAGTTGTAGAAAGGAAAAATAGAACACTTCAAGAGATGGCTAGGACAATGATAAGTGAATATGACCTCCCTCAATATCTATGGGCCGAGGCCGTAAACACCGCATGCTACATATCAAATCGTATTTATTTGTGTAAAAATTCTTCCAAAACATCTTTTGAAATGTATCATTCTAGAAGACCTAATGTTTCATATTTCAAAGTTTTTGGATGCAAGTGTTTTGTTTTGAATACTAGAGATAACTTGGGTAAATTTGATGCTAAGGCTTATGAAGCTATTTTTGTTGGATATTCTTCTACTAGTAAAGCTTATAAAGTATTCAATAGATCTTCCCTTACCATTGAAGAATCCATGCATGTTAAATTTGAAGAATCTAATGTGGTTGTTGAGAATGTTGTAGAAATTGACCCATTAGGTGAAGACATGGAGAGACTATCCTTGAAGGATTCACCCGCTCAAGAAGAAAAGTAAGAACCCATTGGTAATGTTCATAAGGATGAAGTGAAAGATTCTCAACCACTTCCTAAAGATTGGAGATACGCTACAAATCACCCCAAGGAACTCATCATAGGTGATGTATCTAAGGGGGTAACAACTCGCTCCAAGCTCCATGACTTATGTGGTAACTTTGCATTCATTTCTCATTTTGAACCCAAAAGCATTCTCGAAGCCGAGACGGACTCATATTGGTTGCTAGCCATGCAAGAGGAACTCAATCAATTTGAGCGCAACCAAGTTTGGCATCTTGTTCCTAGGCCCCACGATAGACCAATAATTGGTACTAAGTGGATCTTTAGAAATAAGTTGGATGAGTTCGGAAATGTCATTAGGAATAAAGCTAGGTTAGTGGCCCAAGGTTACACTCAAGTTGAAGAAATTGACTTTGAGGAGACCTTTGCACCCGTAGCACGGCTTGAAGCCATACGGATAACACTAGCTTTTGCATCTTTTAAAATTTTAAACTTTTTCAAATGGATGTGAAAAGTGCATTTTTAAATGGTTTTATAAATGAAGAAGTTTATGTTGAACAACCTCCTGGTTTTGTTGATCATGTTCATCCAAATTTTGTTTTTGAACTTGATAAAGCTTTGTATGGATTGAAACAAGCTCCAAGAGCTTGGTATGAAAGGTTTTCTAGTTTTCTCATTTCAAATGATTTTGTTAAAGGCAAAGTAGACACATCTTTTTTACTAAGCATGTTGATAATGACATTTTAATTGTGCAAATTTATGTTGATGATATAATCTTTGGTTCTACTAATGAGTTTTTATGCAAGAAGTTTGAAAAGGTTATGCAAAGTGAGTTTGAAATGTCTTCCATGGGTGAATTGAATTTCTTTCTTGGACTCCAAATCAAGCAATTGCAAGATGGGAATTTCATATGTCAAGCCAAGTATGCAAAGGAACTCGTAAAGAAGTTTGGTATTGAAAGCTCAAAAGTTTGCAACACTCCCATGGTAACTACAACCAAGCTTGATAAGGATGACCAAGGTAAAAATGTTGATATTAAATTGTATAGAAGTATGATAGGTAGTCTTTTGTATTTGACGGCAAGTAGGCCGGACATAATGTTTAGTGTGTGTCTTTGTGCTAGATTCCAATCGTGTCCTAAAGAGTCCCATCTTATTGCGGTAAAACGCATTATTCGTTATATTAAGGGCACAATTGGAATGGGTCTATGGTATCCGAAAATCGGAGATTTTTCAATGACAAGTTATTCGGATGCTGACTATGCGGGTTGTAGAGTAGATAGAAAGAGTACTAGTTGGACATGTCAATTATTGGTAATTGTCTTGTTTCATGGTCCTCTAAGAAACAAAATTATGTAGCTCTATCAACCACCGAGGCGGAGTATGTTGCAGCGGGGGCTTGTTGTGCACAAGTCCTTTGGATGAAACATACTCTTCTTGATTATGATTTGCATTATGATCATATAAAAATTTTTTGTGACAATACTAGTACTATTCATATGACCAAAAATGCAAATCAACATAGTAAGACCAAGCACATTGAGATTAGGTATTACTTTCTTAGAGATCATTTTGAGAAAGGTGATATAGATATTGATTATGTTTCCACGGATTTGCAACTTGCCGATATTTTTACTAAACCACTTGATTTTGCTAGATTCTCCTTTATTTGTAGTGAACTAAATATTTGTGTTATTGAATAAAAGTTTTTTTTATCCTTTTTGATGTATGACAAAAAGGGGAGAATAAGGTTTGAGTTTGTATTGTTTTTGTTTTTACAAAGTGTTTATGATTTTCTTGTATTTAAAGTTTGTGTGTTTTGCAAGTGTTTTATAGTTGTGCAAGTGTTTTATACCTCATGATTTTTAGTTTCATGGTTTTTGCTTGCATATTGCATTGCTTAAATATAGCATAATTTGAGGGGGAGCTTAGATCTCTCCTTTATTTTTAAAAATAGCCTATTTGTTTTGTCATCATCAAAAGGGGAAAATTGTTGGCCCAAAAGGTTACGCTCTCCATTTGTTTAGAGTTTTGATGATAACAAAACAAATAAGAGCTAGTTGGTACTAATAAGTTTGTTCAAGATAAGTTTCAGGTTTTGTATCATGTTTGGAAGCCATTGCTTAGCTATTGCAAGATCTTCTAGGATTCATGGAGTAAAGAAGTCTTATGGCACATCAAGGAAGGATCATAGAAGAGAAGGCTCTAGCAAGACTTTTTCATGGCTCAAGACTTCAAGATTGCTCAAGATAATTCATTAGTTTTGTTAAAGAATAGTGATTAGGATTGAAGCTCTATATTCCAACACACACGTTTTTGCGCACATGCATTTCCTAGAAATATTCCCTATAAAGATATACAAAATATTTTAATACAAAGACTTTTGTTTATAAACTCAATTTTAGGCATATACATGTTTCATATCAAAAATATTTTATTACATATCAAAATCTCCTTAAAATTGTGTTTGAGTTTCAGCTTTTGGCCTGAGCCGGTCGACCGACCGGTCGACCGTCACTATGTCAGGTCAAACCGGTCGACCGACCCAGTCGACTGGTATTCTGTCTGTTTTGATGTATCAGTGTGCATGTTTACCGGTCGACCGGACTGTCGACCGGAGCCCTTCGGTCGACCGGGCGGCTGGCCGACTGAAGTGGTGCTACTCTCTGTTTGTTTCGGCCGACCGGGCGGTCGACCGATAGCCTGCAACGGCTCTTTTTATTTGAATCACGGTCAACCGGCCGGCCGATCGAGGTAGCCGTTTCAGCCATAACGGCTAGTTTTTTAAACACGTTTTAAATTCGTGTTTTTCGTTTTTAAACGTATTTAGGGGATATTTTATGGGTCAAAATCTTCCTTATTGATATTATATGTGTTTACCTTTTGATCCCTAACCCTATCCTATAAATAGTGGTGATTAGGGCTATATTTTCAACAATAAGAAAAACAATCAAGCTATATACAAAAGTTTCAAAGTCTTCAAAAGTTTTCAAGAGAGTTTGGTCCTTGGTTTTTTGTGCTGAAGATTCTCTCATCGCTAAAGTTTCATTTTCTAAACTCTCTCTAGTTCATTTCCTTTTTCACTTACACTATTTTGAGCTTCAATTCTAACCATTACTCTACAGGGCTCTTGTAAGGGAAAGAGACGTTTGCAAAAGATAGTTTGTGGTCTTTTAATCACTAAGAGAGAATTTGTACTTGAGATTGTGGAGTTGGGTACTCCGGTGTATTTGTAACCTCTTTGTGAAGTTATAGTTGTTAGAAATCCTTCTGGGTGAAGGCGGGGATGTAGAGCTGGGTGCTCGAACCTCGGAAAAATTCTTCGTGTTTGCGTTTGGTTTACTTGTTCTTACTTGCTCTTAATTCTTGCTAACTTTATATTCATTGCTTTATCTACTTGCTTCACATTTTCTTTGCAACATTGTACTTGCTCTTCATTTTCATAATTATATTCACTTGTTGCATCATATTTTTTTTAAGTGTGCATTGATTAGCATAATCACCTATTCACCCCCCCCCCTCTAAGTGATTTTCAGGAGGATATTCAAGCTCAAATCTTTTCTTTATTTAGTTCTGGGTTCTTGATGTAGAGATGAAAAGTGAACCTTATTCTCCGTTGACCGGGTGAACGTCATGATCTTCTGAGAATCTTCTCTTTGGACGGTGGATGAAGTAACCAGCTTCTGTCTAACAAAAATCTCAAAGAGACTTTGGCAAGAACAAACTTGAACTCAGTAAGTTTTTAGAAGAGTTTAACTATTTTGTATTTCTCAACTGGAAGCTCTGATCAGGATTCTCCAAAATCGACCAAAAACTTTCCCACCCTTCTTCAATAGCGAACTGAGCTATTTATAGGGGTTTCAGGGGGTAAAACTGTCCCCTTAAAACACTCCATGATGGGGATAACTCCCTCATTACGTGGGCAGTAATTGACCCAGTAATGAGGGCAGTTATAACCGAGACGCGGCCTTTGAGCCTCTCGTTTTGTCGTTGAGGTAACGCTTGAGAAACGCGAACTTCAAGTTCTGCGTTAAGCTTCATGTGAGACGCAGGCTTCGGGCTCTGCGTCTAGGTATTGCATGGATGTCTGAGACGCAAGTTCTAAGCTCTGCGTCTTGGCCATTACAGTGAAGCAAAGATGCGAGTTTCGACTCTTGCGTCCTGGTACTATAGTGATGCTGTGACGTGGCTTTCGAGCTCTGCGTCTTCATTATTGTAGTAACAATGAGACGCGGTTTTTGACCTTCGCGTCTTGATGTTGTGCTAGAGGCTCTGCTACCTTGCGTCTGGAGTTTGGACTCTGCTTTCTGATGACTTATCCTAGTGATTTTTGGACAGTCTACATAACTCCCTCTAAAGTTTTCAATATTTCGCGATTAATTGGGACGGATTTCGAAAGACTTTGGAATTTGGTTGCATTCATGTTTCTCATGATTGGACTGATAATCATTTGAGATGCTCTGAGCTTGATCCTGTCCGGAATATGGTCTTCATGAGTGAACTGTAAAACCCTTTGAAGCCACTAGAGATGATTGTCGTGAGTATCTAGATATGCAGTCCAGATTTCCTAGTGCTCTAAGTTGGTTTTTGGTGTACTATTGAACCGGGGTAAATAGTCGTCTGCTTGTACCAGTGTACTATTGAACTGATTGCAGAAGCAAAGACTAAATGCAAGTCTTGTAGAAACAATGGTCATGTTGCTTTAAAGACGCGGTCCTCATTCAAAGTGGAGACGCGTCTATTGCTTTGCTGAAGAGGTGCGACCTTTGAAGGAACGCGATCTTTGAAGTGAAGACGCAACTCTCACTCTGTTGAATAGACACACCTCTTACTTTATTAAAGAGACGTAACCTTTAGAGGGACACGGCTTTATTAAACACGAGACCCACATTCTGGGCGCGTTGCCATGTGTCTGACGGAGTTGAGGGGACGTCCTTCCTTTAACGCGCGAAATTTGTGTCCGTTCAATACGCATGCCACGAGTCGGGCGAAGATTAGGCCTCGAGACACGCGTCGCGTATCTCTGCAGATCACCGTGTCTATAAAAGATAACAGTCTTTCAAGAGTCATCATTAGACTCTTCTTTTTTTTTCGCTAAGCCTTGTGTTGAGATTTAAGAAAAGCTTACAGCTTTTTCCATTTTCCTTCATCTTTAATACCAATTTCACAGTTGAAATGGCACCAAAGGCCAAACCTGCTGCCTCGTTTTCGAGCGTTGTCGCTCCAGAGGCTCAAATGGGCGGTCCTTCTACATAGGAGGCCCCCATTTCAGGTAATAAAATCATCCGAACTGGTTTCCACAATTAAAGGGGCTTAAAGACTTCTCTTAAATCTTAAGTCTCTTTTGAATGTGAACCGCCAATGCGAGGCTCATGCATGTGTTTGATTTTCAGACACGGCTCTTGCATTGATAGGAAAGACGCGGGCTAGATGACCTCCGCGTCTTCACTTCATTAGCTTGAGTCCGTACCTGCCTGTCGAACGTGGGCCTCGTTGAGCCTTGCATTTTGATCCCAATACTCAGAATTTCTAAGTGAGGAAGGTTCAGACGCGGACTTCATGTGATCCTCACGTCTTTAAGGTCACGCGCGGGTTTCACTGAGTCTCACGTCTGAGTCCAACACTTAGAAAATTTTCTAAGTTGTGGATTTTGAAACACGGTCTTCATGCAAGCCTCGTGTTCTTGAGCTTAAACGCGGGTTTTGTTGATTTCTGCATCTGGATTCATTTTCGCGTTTGAGTTTCAAACACTTAACCATTTTCTTTAGATTTTTGACTAAGTATTGTTTTCTTTGCAGTGTGATATTCTTCTAGCCCCTTGTCCAAGAAGTGCCACTTTGGGCACATAAGTGGTGCTGATCAGAACTTGACCTTTGTGCTCTCGAGGACTACTCATATGACTACTGGTAAGTCAAAGGAGCGAAAAGATAGGATCAGCCAGGCCAGCATGCTCACGCTTCAGGAGATCCTTTCTGATGTCCAGTTTGAGTCGAATTCTCGCATTCTGCTAAGGAAGCCCGCCTTATTCTTTGGTGACTTAATCGAAGAAAATGAAGCTGCCCATTATGACGGGAACTACAAATGGCTCCACCGAATTGGCGATAGAAAGTTCTTCCTTCCAAACATGGAGAGGACATATCCCCTGGCCTATCTGCAACATATGTCTGTGCGTCAAATAATGGATCGGGACTTGGTCAAGCCATACTCTGGAGTCTCTTTGGGCAAGATAGGTACACCATTAGACATGCGGGGTGTGTGCTGGGGTTACACCCTGGCTTGGTTAGGACTGAGTACCCAAAGGAAGAGACCCCCAGCTTAGAGCCACCTTCATTCAACAATTCCTAGAGGTGGAGGGTGACTTCCCTCCTGAATTTTGTGCCACCGGCTGGATTCATTCTACTGATAAGCACTGGTGGTGTAGAATGGTAGGGTTCATCTTGGCAGAACTTGGTGACCTTCTGCTACAGGCTAGGCTGTATGAGGCTGTTAGAGTTGTTCAATACGGCCTTCCGCAGAGCACACAATATTTTTATGCTGTCCTGGAGTGTTACAATCCAGAAGCTTGCAGCTTCTTCACCCCCTGGGGGAAATGGGACTCGTCCTCCATGAGATGTATGAAGTCTATGGATTGGTGATTGGAGATGCCCCTTATAAAGAGTATGTCCTGACCTCTGAGGAGCTTCACCTCTTAGGGAAAGAGGATCCTCAGGTGTACGAGACATATTGGAAGTGCTGTGCCACTTTCACATCTGTGGGGCAGATATCCTCTTGGAGGAACAGGGGCGTTCAGCAGATGTCCTAGATGAGCTATCTGTTCAACGACATAAATAAAAAAGCTAGCCCAGTAACTCGTCCCTTGCACTGATGAGGAAATTGCTAAGAGGATCAATGCCTCCACAAGCTCCTACACCACCGAATTCCCATCTATGGCCAGGCTCTATTGGCGGGTTTTCTCATGCTATGGCTAAAGCATTACAGGGTGCCAACGCTGCCGCATGAAGTTATCATTGCTGACGTAGTGTACCAGGGGTCTTGCTAGCCCACGGGAAGTCTATCGCCCTCCTTCCAGCGATGATAGCCGGGATACAGAGCGGGCTGCGCCCATTAGCAAAGAGCTTCTGCCAAGTGGAAGCCATTGTGGACGCAGAGGGCCACCCCTTACAGATTCTAACTGTCGTCCCTTGGTCAAGACTCCCAGTTCCAGGGTCGAGCTCCTATATACGTACCTGATACGTACCTGATAGCCTGGTACATCATGCACAGCCCTTCATTAATGACGGCGGTATATAGCTCCGAGGGTTTCACACCCTACGTGCAGCGATTGGAGAATTCAAGCTGGCTGCAATATTATATGTTCTATATTCGGAAGACGATTCTGAACGGGAACAACTATCAGTTGGACAGGTGCTTCCCTGAGATTCATGATGCATCTTACGAGGACAAATTTACAGATTCTGAAACCCCATATGGCTTCACTCGATTATCCTCCAGTGTCTTTTAGTGGCTGATCAACATCCGGCCCGGTATTTGGTGTTTTAGCAAGGGAATATCTACACGTTGGAGCCTTATATGCCTTACCAGTTTTCCCGACAGTTTGGTTATGACCAGCTATACATTGGCAACCCAAATCTACGCCTTCGCCTCAATGGAAATCTATTTGAAGGAGCCTGGCCAGATATTACAGCATAGCGGGGGAACCGGAGCTGTCTTTACCCTTTCTCACAAGACTCCCAACTTTTATGCCAGTTTTGGCTTTTGTTTGTGGTACTTCATAGTGAATTAGGTGCTCGAGTTTGGAATAAATACTTCGTGTATCAGGGGCATCAAGTCTACGTACAAAATCAAGTTAGGGTCCAAGGGTTTCCAGACGCGGGGGATGAACGAGTTCCAGAAAGTAAAGAAGGAGGAGAGGGCGAGTCTAGGAGGGAGGCAGCCGAACAGGATAGCAGTTGCAGAGCAGGAGCATCGGATAGTAATGACTAAGGAGCAACCCACCAAAAGGAGTCAGCGAGCCATGGCCAAACGTTCTCGTGACTCTATTTCCTAGGGTGAGCCCATCCCGAAGAAGGCCAGGAGAGAATCTGAGGCTAAAGCTTCGATGCCCGAAGTAGTCCCACCTGGTGTGCTGAGGAGCAGGAGGAGGAAGAAGAAAAAGAGGAGGAAGTCCCCACTCTTCACTCCTGCGATATGTGATCGAGCAAAAACCGTGCACAAAATATGTCATTTTGAAATCAAGAGTTAAAGTTCGTATGCTTTGGCTTCCTCGATACTTCCGTTATAGCATAGAGGCTAAAACGAGTTGAATCCACAAGGACAGGAGGCGATAGAAGCTTACACGGTATGTTCACATCTATGTTAAAAGTTTTTCAAAGTTTTAAAGAATAAAAAGAAAAGAAAGCAAAGAATGAAAAGAGAAGTACGGTGAAAACAAAGAAGTGGGAAACATAGAAAAGAATATGTTTGTAATTTTTGTATGTCTAAAACAAAGTAAAAAAGAAAGAAAATTCACGGCTACTAACTATTAATGACTCCACCAATATGCTAACCTCTTAGTGATAGTTGCCTCACATGTATCATTAGCCATCACTAGTCCTTGGTTCAAGAGCGATTCAAAGCATGACCCATATGCAACTCATCACAACCCAACTCAACAAACAAGTGCAAGCTACACTTAAACTATTAAAACTGAACGTAAGCATAGAGTAAAGTAATGTTAGCTTATTAGTGGTTAGGAACTTAGAGTGTTAGATCCATCATCATGAGCCATCAATGGCTCTTGCAAGAGCAAGGCCAAGTAGAGGCTATTAGATTCATGTGGATTATCAAATAAGAAGTTAGACTAGTTTGTGGTTTGTATTTAATTGCCATGAGAGAAAAGTTAGCTACACATGTAAAAGAGATTAGAGAGAAGAAAACAAAGATAAGGTAAGAGAGCACCTTTCATTGATTGTCACCTTCTATTACAAGCACTCTTACTTCCCAACATGTAATCCCTATTACAAGATCTACAAAAATGGAAAATACAAGTGAGAAAGAAGAACTACCCTAAACTAAACTATCCTAAACTACAACATGGAAATTGTAATATCTCTATTTTGAGATACAAGATTTAATAAAAATAATAATATTTTAATTTTGTGCACATGTATTTCATGTTGATTATTACTTATTATGTAGTTATTATTGCTAATTATTATTAATTACCATTAGCATTTTTATTAGTGTTATTACTATTAATATTATTATTATTGTGAGTGTTAATTATGGTTATTATTATTATTATTATTATTTCCTTTTCTTCTCTGTCTTTTTCAAGTCCAGCCATTTCTCATTCTTCCTATTCATTCTTTTCTCAATTGTTTTTCCTCTAGCCCAACTGAGCCTAACTCTATACCTATTAGCCCGTTAGCCCATTCATATCCTAAATCTTATCCTAACAAATAAATCCTAAATTCTAACTAAAAATCTTATTAAATCCTAATTAACCAAATCAAAATCCTAACTAAATAAATCCTATCAAAATCACATTTAACCCTAACCAAACTCTTAGCAATCCCATATTCTTCATCTTCTCCCTGCCCCACCATCTCCTCTCCCTCTCCCTCTCTCTATCTCCGTTAGCACCCATCTGCATCTCCGCGATCTCTGTTGATCACCGCCGGAGCTTCCCACCTCCACCTCCTTTATGCGGCGCTGTCAGAATTGAGCATCACCTCCGCCGGAGCTGTTGATATCCTCCACAGTCTCTGCCTTGCTGCCGAGATCCACGCACTCATGTCTAAGTGAGTGTTGTCTTCTCAAGTCATTCTATTATTAGAGAACTTTCTGTTTAAATCCCTGTGGTTATAATTCTCATCCTTCCATAATTACAATCATACTGGATTCATACACCTGTGACCGCTTCTAGTGAATTATATAAGAGTTCCTTCTCTCTGAACATATAGAAATCAAAATTCTACGCATTGATGATGTGCCATGAAAGGTCCAAGCTAAACCAGTTTACCCAATACAGCACATGGCTCTTAGATTCTTCCTGGTTATGTAAGTCGTGCATGCCAAATACAATAGTGTTGTCTGGTATTCCTTCCCTAATTCAGATTATGACCATAGCTTCTCTGCAATCTTAATTTCCTATGCACTGTTTCTCAAAATGCATCTTTATTGACATACATATATTGACAATGAATTTGCACTTTTTCCTGTGCTCGTATATCACTGTCATGAGAAGGATATAGCATGAAACTAGCAGACATGTTAAATAGTTATAAATTCTTATCATAAAATCTCTGAGCAACCTAGAAATGTAAGATCTCATGGTTTAGCATGGGAAGCTGTGAATTGTGAATAAAGTTTGCTTGAAGAGGAACCGAGCTATTAATGTCAATGGAAAGGGTCAAATTTCTACGTGTAAATTGTAACCAGCTATCAACCTGACTTCTACCTCTATTTTGGTTCAAATTTCTAGCTCAGGATTATATGGGCAAGAGAAGGCCAGAGTTGAGGCATTATATATTTTTTTTTATTCAATTTGATCTTCTTCCTTGCTTACTTCTAGTCTCTTCACCGGTCTTTACTGTTCCTAATTGTTTAAGCTAGTCAACATCTTTACAGCTCTAATAGAATTGGAGGTGGAGTGCCTTACATTTCAAGCACTTTGTTCTAACATCCAGAAGCACTAAGTTTTACAGGATTTTAGATACGTCTTTCACTGCATTTTTATTAAAACTCCTGACTATTTAGTTTTCCTTGTTATGATTTCTTGTAATATCCGGCTAATTGTCAATACCTTTCATCTTTGAACCCTTAAAATAGTTGATGGTAGTTTACTTTGTCTAGCTTTTTCATGTGACATTGTGACTTGCGCCATGTGAAATGTCCCTTGCCATTACATTTATTTGGTTAACTAAGTGCTCTGCAGAATAACTGGAAGTGAGGAAAATATTTTCTTGGAGTTAGTGGCATGAACATTAAATTAAAGGAATGTAGTTAATGAGACTATGGCCATGAAAAGTCTCAACCCAAAAATCGGTTTGGTTAGAGCAGTAAAGGGTGAACAGTTTGCCTTATGAGAATGCACCTAAATTTTACTTAGCAATATGGTTTGACTCATGCACCATCATATTGATTGTCTTAACTAAATTAATTAATAATGTAAATGAACAACTTACACCAGGATTCGAGAAATTGATGGAGGAGACAACGTCTGTATTTTGGGTGGACTTAGGATACAGGCTGCGCAGTCGACTGAGGGTTCCACTGCAGAGTTCCTAGGGATGACTGACATCTCATCTGTACTGTTATTGTTCCACTATTTTCACAGTGAGATTACTGTTATTGTTACTGAGTACCTAGAGGTACGGCCTGGTTCAGCGCTAGGAAACTGAGGCCGTGGTCTCGGGTATGTACGGACCCACCTAAAGCATAGACAATCTCTATTCTATTAACTTCAATAACTTAGAACTCTGATTGACACATGTGATAGACGTAGTATGGGATGCGTCGATTACAGGTGACAATTCGTGTTCGCTGACATAATAAATAATAATGAACAGTTTATAGTGTATTGTGACTGATTATAATCACCTGACTGTACATAGATAAGCTATGATAGACACATGATTGTATACATGACCGGATTGTACTCCAGACTAGTGATGTATGCTAGGTTATACTTTTTGACATTAGTTCTTTCCTTTTGTCATAAGATCAATTATATATATCGTTCATATCTTGTTCTTGCCATTGATTATCTTATTATCCTTCATTTCAGTTATTATGTTTTCATTGCTTATGTTATTTTTATGCACGAGCATTCCTCTTTACACACACACTCATTAGGTCACTTTTGACGACCCTGGATTCGCACGTCCAGGGCATTAGACATCTTATTATATTGTTCAGGTGTTTGTTGAGCTCGTACGCTTTGCAAGGAGTTGGAGGTTCTCTTTTTGATTCGGGTATTCTTTCCTTTCTTTATTCCTGCTATTATTCTTTGATACATACATATCACACTTAGCTTCTATTTCATTCCTTATTTCATCTGGGATAATGTGTAGTCATTATATGTATTATTGTAATGATCGTTGATTATTATGATTAAGATTTATACCTTATTCAGGTTACTTTAGGCTTAGCGTGTATACGTGGGGTATTTTCCTCGCGTATATACGTCGCTGACTCTCGTCGCGACTCTGTTTCCATGTATTTTAGGAAGCGGGGCGTGACAGAAATAAAAACTACCCTAAACTCTGTATATCTTCTGCTCTGGAACCCCAAGGGGTATTTATAGGTACCAGGGAAAGGGGGGCCAGGGGGACAACCCCTGGCCCGAAGCCAGGCGCGCTTCGCGGCCATGTGGTGGCCGCGCGTGTGGCGCTTCGAGCCGCGCGCTGTCCTGTTTGTCTCCAATCAGTTTCTGTGCCCGGTTTCTAGTTTGTAGCCCTTAGTTTTGACAGAATCAGCCTCCTAGGTCAATGACTATCTTAATAGACCTTTAATCACCAATTAAATGGTAATTTAGGGTCTTCTTCTTCATTGCACACCATGGACCTAGAATCAAACAAGCAAAACTTTATTAGCAGAATTTTATACCAAATAAATATGCAGATATGATAAAAATTATACAAAATTAGAGACTAATCACACCCCCACACTTATCTTTTTGCTCGTCCCGAGCAAACCAAAAAAAGAACTAAGGAAATTATTACACCACTTTCGCAGGTGACGCGATTGCACTGAGCATGTGCAACAAGCCGTTAAACCTCTAGGTTTCCCATAGAGAAGGAGTTTTGTCTCCTGAGAGTTTTCAGCGGATTATACCCACAAAATCCATAAAGAAAGAAATCAAATGTTAGTATTTTGAAAACACATTTTGAAATAGAAAAAAGTGTTGAAGTATTTTTGCGAAAATATAAGTGATCCAAGGTCATAGGTTAACCAGAAATTATCCTTTCTTAAACTAAGTCGAAATGCAAAAAATCTTGTTATAAATTAAATGTAAGAATTTTAAAATTGAATTGACTCTTTTGACCTTTCATAAAACTCTTAGAAAAATATGCACTTTGTGGACTGTGAAGATTTTTGGGAATTGACTCAAACTTTCATTCCATTTATTTATATTATTATATATATTATTATTATTATTTTCTTTTTTTCTTCCCTTAGTTTTCTTAGGCTTTCTTATTTACCCGGGTAGTGAACCTTTAGCTGGTGACTCCTAAACCAGATGGTCTTAGGGCACCAGATGAGAAAACATCCCTCGGACTTAAGGACTCGAGTAAACAAGGCCACAAAACTAAAGGGAATTATTTTATTTTTGTCCACCGTTTTAGGTGTGAATAATCATGCTTTCTGAGGCATAATTACCCAACTTCAATAAGTGATTTTATCATCATTTTTTAAAATATATTTTATGGCATTTTCAGACTTTATTTCACTCCCAAAAATTGTGTAAGTGTGAAGTGCATAAATCTAAGGCAAAAAATTCAAGATCAAATTATCTTTTCGTTCTTACTTTCTTATCCTAAAATTTAATAAGATCTATTATTTTGACTTGGTTTAAAATTTCATAATTTTAGGTCTTCCTAATTCCTAACATAATCTTAATTTTCTTAAAAATGGATCAAAACTATTTCTCTTAATTCAAAAAGTTTTGTAAAAAGAAAAGAAAAGAGTTTTTATATATAAAAAAATTATTTAAAAAAGAAGTGTAAAAGAAAGAAAATTTAAAACTACCTATGTTAGTAAACCCTCCCCCACACTTATCTCATGCATTGTCCTCAATGCATCGTGAATGTGTATATACATGAAACAAATGGGAAGGGAAGGAAAATTACCTCATGGTGGTGGCTCCGGTGGTGGTCTGATTGAGCCAAGCGTTGCTACCCAATTAGGATAATGTGGATCTTGAAGGAACCCACCAATGACCTCTATAATATGACCCAAGAAAAAAATGATTGACTGAACGGTCTTATTTAAAAACTTATCCCCATCTAATTTCCAATTTTTAAAAATAATTACTGAGTCATTTCTTCAACATCTTGTCTAACAATGAAGTGTGATTTTGAGAGATGATTGTTTGGACTCAAATAGAACAAGAATAAAAACTGATACCAATTTGGGAATTTGACTCAGATCAAGTCGAGATTCAAAATAAGGAGTCAAAATTGGTTCAAAAATGGGGTCCAAACTAAAGAATTGATGTTCACACACTTTCCCCATCAATGAAGTCTAATCATAAGATATTGGTGATTCAATTTCATGGTGTACTGGTACAGGATTCAATGTTGACTCCAGAATAGAGAAAAATCTGGTAAAGATACCGGAATCATTATTGAATCAAAAAGTGAAAAGGAACCACCAACTTGAGATTCAGGATCACTTTCAAGCTCAAGTTCAATTTCGAGAAAAGGATAACTTGTCGAAATGTCAAGGAGGTGATGTTGGTCAAGTTCAGGTTGGTATGATGAAATTGAAGCTGGATTTTCAAAATGACATGATTCTTGGGTCCAATCAGTAGAGCTAAGGATATAAGGATCGGTCAAAGGTTGACAAGAAAGACTTTCCTCGCTCTCATTGGTCAATTCGCTCATAAGTGAGGCTAACCTACTGATAAGCTGGGTAATAGAATTTGGATTTTGAATCATGTCTTCCATACTCTTTGCAATTGATTCTTCTTGAAAAGATGAGTATGGAAGTCGATTTTGGAATTATGGTGAAACTGTGAATCCATCGGATTTTGTGATTGCTGCTCGGACTCACACAAGGGTTCCATACTTAACTCCAGTATTGAAGTTTGTTCATTTTGAATAGGTGAGACTGGAAAAGGTGAGTAGGACTCTTGAAAATTTGGTTGAGATGATGAGTCCAACATGGTTTGCATTCTTTCACAAAAGACTTCCAACGCTTTTCTAGCTCAGATTCTTCTTCGATTGGATGCTCTAGAAAAGGAGTATGTGGATTTTGATGTGGGAAGGATTGTGAATTGAGCAAATTTTGTATTTGTTGTAGGGACTCTTCCATACTCCTTTCCAAATCAGATTTTTCTTTGATTGGTAGAACAGGAAAAGGAGTATATGAACCAAAATCAGGGAATGAACTTTGTGAAAATTGTGGACAAGGCAGTTGAAAATTTGACTCAGGGGAGGTGAATCCCCATTGACTCTTTGAAGAGTTAAAATTATTTTGAAAATTATAGTCATAAGATTGAGGATATGGTCATATTGAGTCGGATAATCCCAACTCGGCATATATGGTTGGTTCATGTTGTACATAGCCGGGTCAGAGTTATCCGAGTCAAATGAGGTTGGAGTGAAATATGGTTTCATATTTTGATTAAAAGAATTATTGTTGTTAAAATCCATTTCACAATATACAAAAAAGAAAAACAAACAAACAAACAAACAAACAAAGATAAAGAAAAAGAAAACAAGCCTATACTAGGGTTGACTTAGACCTAGACGACTCCTAACTGGTTAGACTGTCCACGGGGGGTATATTGTCGGAAGCTGACCACGAGTTAATCGGTCAGGTAGGGGCAAGATCAGTGGGAGGTATCCGTGTCAGAGCAACGGGCCTAATTATGCCAAACCACTATTCTTCGAGGTTTCGCCTCTCAATCCCCAACCTTAGACACCAATTTGAAAGAGTCAACTTCTAACAACTTCCTGTTGGCCCAAAGGCCTTCCACTCTAGTTTTGATGATGATTAACTCATGTAGTTATGTGTACTAATAATCTTGTGTTATTTAGTTTCAGATCTTTAATCAAGTTATTAGTTGGTGAAAGCTTCCACACATCTTTCACAGTTGATTCAAGAGCCCGAGCGTCAAAGATCATATATATAGCACTTGCTCGATGGATCAAGGAGTTTTGGATCGAGTCGGCTTGGAGATTGCGCTCTACAAGAAGACATCGGTACCATAGTTTAGTTTTGTGTTTAGATCCAAATTGTAAAGATTAGAATAGTATGATAATGCTCAAGTTCACAACACACACGTTTCATGTTTTGAATATTGTTTTTTGGTTTTTCGGTTTTAGGTTTAACCGATCTTGGTTTTCACGAATAGATAGATTCAAAACAAGTTTACATGGTTTAATGTATATATGATTTGTTCTATATACATGCATGCTTTAATTTCCTAGACAAACTTAGTTTTGACTCCCTTATTCATGTGTTATATGTTTTGGTATTTTTGACAAAACATATTTTGGAATTAATGACAAAAACTATGATATATATTTGTTTCATGTATATTGGATTTCTATCCATATGCATCATGCTTCAAAGTGTTTAAATATCATGTTTTTGTATTTGGAAGAGTTTTGGACAAAACGTATTTTCTATTCAAAATCCAAGTTTTTCGAAAATATAGTTTTCGGTTTTTGGTAAAAATGATAAGACACAAAAATAGTTCATATTGATTGATATTTGAGCTAAACTTTTTACCACATGTTTATATATCAATGCAAAATGATAAAACTATTTTTGGTGATTTTTAGAAAAGATAAAAGAATTTTTAAACATGTTTTTAACCCAGTTTTCTGTTCCAGGCTTCACCAGTCGACTAAGTCAACTGACCAAGTCGACTAGGATGAAGTCGGTCGACCGGGCCAGTCGACCGACGTGCACAGATCTGTGCACGTTTGGAGACACTGGGACGGTCGACCAGCCGGGTCGACCGGGACTGAGAGCAGAGCTCTCTGTTTGTTTGGGTCGACCGGGGCAGTCGACCGGCAGCTGCCAACGGGCAAAAATTGACCGTCGGACAGTCGACCGGACCGGTCGACCGGCAGTGTATTTCTGGCATTTCTGCTGCCAACGGCTATATTTTTCTGGGGTCTATAAATACCCCATTGAAAGAGTTTTTCTCTAAGATTTTTTGTGCGAATTTTTCCTTACTCTCTGGTGTTTTCACAGCAATTAAAAGAGGTTTTTGGATTCAAATTGAACAATATTTTTGGTGTTTTTATTAGGGTTTGAAAAACCAAAGAAAAGGGATTTTGGGAAAAGTTTTTGTTTGAACTTCACTATCTTCATTTCTATTATTTCCCAAAGATTTTCTTTGAGTTGCTGGTTTCAAATTCCTTGGTTTTCCCCACACTTGAGCAAAAATCTACTATCTTTTCTATAGGATCTTTGTGTGTGAGAAAGAGATTGTTTGTGGTTGTTGTTTAGACCACCAAGTTAAAAACCCTATCTTTGTTTGGCTTTGTGCCTTGGGTTGTATCCCTCAAGTTGTGAGGTGATTCTTGTGTTTGCTTTGTGCTAATCCCTCGAGTTGTGAGGTGATTGTTTTGTTGGATTGGAGCTTGTCTCAAGGAGGAGGTTGTAATTGTAAAGAGAGGAGTTGGGTACTCCTTGTAAGAGTCCTAGGTGGACTAGCTAGTGGATTGGAAATCCTTCGTGTGTCGAAGGCGGGGATGTAGAGCTGGGTGCTCGAACCTCGAAACACATCTTGTTGTTTGCGCTTGATCCATTGACTCTCTCTATCTCTCTCTTTACTTTGTACCTTGCAAATATTCATATTGTGCATTCATAATTGCTTGGCTTGGTTGTGTGTGCATCATTTGTTGATTGCACTTGAGTGTATTGTACTTAGTTTTTAAATTCCGCATTGAGTTGACTAGATTAGCATAATTACCTATTCACCCCCCTCTAGTTGATCTTTCAATTGGTATCAGAGCTAGCGCTCCTGATATTTAGGTTTAACCACTTAGGAGTGAGATCTTGGTTTGCTAATCTTCATTTGCATTATTCATTTGCACTCATTTAGTTTGCACTCATGAATAGCCCTCCTATGTTTGACCATATTAGACTTGATGTTTGGAAGGCCAATATGAGTAGCCATTTGAAAAGACTAGGACATCTAGTTTATCAAGCCTCCACTATGGAATCATTCCCAAATAGTAGCAAGCATAAGAAGGCAAATGCATTAGCACTTAGAACACTTAGAGCATCTCTTAGTGAACATCTTTTACCGGTGTTTAATCATTATGACTCGGCTTTTGCAGTTTGGAGCTTATTGACGTCTCCCGAGCTTCCAAGGATTATCAACAAGATGAGGAGATCTAAGAGAGAAAAGTCCGAAGAGCGTTGCCTCATGGTCCAAGGGAATAACTCCCTTGAGGTACAATCGGATTCTCAATTAGATGATAGCTCTAGTTCCTATTGCCATGGTTGTTTTGAAGTTCAAACTTTAAATTTGGAACTTGCTCAAAAGCTTGAAAATTTATTGGAAAAACACAATCTTTTGAAAGAGGACAACCTTGTTTTGAAAAATGAATTAAAGGATTTGTGTTCTAATTTTGAATTGGTTTTGCGAGAAAAGGAAGAGATCACTAGTGAACGTGACTCACTAAGATCTCAACTAGACCTTGCCCTTGATGAGATTGAGATTTTAAAAACAAAAATGCTTGCAATGATGTTGTGAAAAACAATGAGGTTTTATCTTCTAAATTAGATTTTGTTTTAAAAGATAACCTTATTTTGAAAAATAAAATTGATTCAATTACAAAAGAATTGAATTTGGTTTTGAAGAAAAATGAATCTTTGCAAAATGAGATTGATATTCATGTTTGTCATGCTAGTGTAGCTTCTTGTTCTAGCACTCCTATTGCATGCTCCACTTTATCTTCCACTATTGAAAATGATATAAATATTTTGAAGAAAAGTGTTGAATGTTTGGGCTCCACTTTGAGCCAATGCACATTGAATCATACACGTTTGGAAACCTTAGTTCGCAAGAAACAAGGTCCATCTTTGCATGCTCACCCTTCACGGCATACACATGCTTTCCACGGTCACCACCATCGCACATATGCTCATGTGTACACATGTACACATTGTGGCCGAAAAGGCCATCTTGCTAGATTTTGTTATGATCATATCTATCATGAAAATTTAGCAACTAATCTTGTTTGGGTTAGAAAGGATACTAACCCTCGTGGACCCACAAAGAAATGGGTACCAAAGACTACCTCTATACTTTTGATGTAGGTGGGAGCTCTCGCAAAACGTGAGAATGTTGGTGCCTTGGAGTGGATGCGTTCCATGCCTAAAGAGAACCATTTGGATGCTTCACTCTCAAGGAGATTTGGTGGGAGGACCACCGTGGTTTGGAGAATTAGAGATGCACCTTCATCGGTTTTGGTATCATTCTCTAACTCCCATTTTTATTTGCATGCTTTTCATGTTCATCTATTTATAGCATGTCATGGTTTATTGTTCATTATGCTTATGCCATGCTCATTAGAATAGTGTTATACATGTTTAGTTACTTGAACACCCATGTTTTATATGGATCTATATTTAGTGTTCTCACCTTGTTTAAACTAACATGTATGCCCTAGTTCTAATGCACATGCATATGCATTATGACCATTTGGATGTTTATGATGTTTATGATTTTCGTTTTGTTTTATTGTTTCATGATTAGTATGATATTCGCCATGTTTATTAAACTTATGCTTTACATGATTAGTTGTTGAGAAACCCATGTTTAGTATGGACCCATATTTTGTGTTCTCTTTATGTTTTAGCTATCATGTTTTTAATGCACATGTCTTTGTCATGCAAATCATATGGTTGACTATGACTTTTTGTTTTAATAATTCATGTTTTGATTATTGTGTTTATCATATTGAGTTATGATTCCCGTTTTATGCTTAATGATTTGATTACTTGTTTAGATGTTAGTTTTCATTAAGACTAAAATTTATACTTGCACATGTAGTGGGACACAAATAAATCTTTATATATGTTTGTGCTTGGATGCTTATTTGTACCCATTAAATGTACTAGTATAGCCTAGTTTTGATGATTCATGCATTTTAAACTTGTATTCCTATTTTTGGATTTGTTTTATGTATATGAGTTTTCATTTCATGTATATGTTTATTTTGCCAAACCTTAAGATATACATGTATACCCTTTGAGTCATTTGCCTTTCATGCAAATCTATATATATGGACTCAATTGTGTTTAGGGATATGTATGTATACTTATTGTGTTGACAATTCATACATATACCTTGAAATGAAATTAGTTTTGGTGAAAATTTAGTTTTTCTTGATTTTGGGTTTATTTGTTTAACTTCATGTATATGTCTATCCTATCCAAACTATTGATTATACATATATATCCTTGAGCCACGTGTCTTCATGCATATACTTTTGTGGACTCATTATGTTTAGGATATGTATGTATACTTTAGTTTGTACATGACATACATATGCCTTGAAGTTTAAATCGTTTGGATGAATTTCATGTTTGCTAAGTGATTTCACATTTATAATGAATCTCTTGTTTTTAAGATGATTTCAATTGGTGATTTCACATCTTAGATGAATTTCTTTTGGTAATGAAAATCTAGTTTTTCAAGTTTTCATGTTTTCAAGGAATTTCATATGAGCCTAATTGAATATTTTCATGATTGATATGTGTCACATTACACTTGTACACTCACTTTATTAGTTTACTCATGATTTGTTTTCATGAGAATTTGAATGAGCTTTATGGACTTTGAGTGTTTAGTGATCATGTGATTTACATGTGTTTCATGAAAAATAATTTTGTTTTATTCCTTGCTTGAAGGATTTCGTACTAGTTCTAAAAGTTTTTCCTATAACTAGTTCGTATTCTTCACTATGGTAGAGATTTTCAAACATACTACATTTTCAAATCTATTTTTGAAAATGCCTACCTTCTATGGGAGGATGGATGGGAGATCATGTTCATGTATGCTTTAAAATGAAAATCATTTAAATCTTGAACCATGATTGGGAGGTAGATAATATGAGATATACATTTGATATTATTGTTATTTCAATTGGTATCATTGAATTCTTTCAATTGGTATCAATCTTGACATTTCTTGTATACTCATATATATTTTGTATGTATGTCTGCTTTCTATTCCAAGAATATCAATTTCTATTGGTATCTATTTTTCATACATATATATGTTTTATTTGTGCTTATTATATCTCTATATCCTTAAGCACAAAATCTTGTTTATGCTAAGCTTGAGCTTCAATTTTGTTTTAATTGATTACTTTTAAATTGGTATCAAGCCTATGCATTACTTTAGTTTGTATTTCAAAAAGGGGGAGAAATATTTAATTGATTTTTCAATTGATATTGGTTTTGCTTTTACCCCTTATTGAAGATTGACTCTTTGTATTAAAAAAAAAGGAAAGAAGATTTTGTTTTGTTTTGTTTTTACCCCTTTGTTGATGATTGACAAAAAGGAGGAGAAGAATTTGGGTTTATATATGCATGTTTTTGTTTTGCATATATTAAGTTTAATTTAGTTTAATTTTAATTGGTATCTAATGCATGTTTTGTAATTGGATGTTTTGTAATTGGTATCTCTAGAGTGTAATTGGTATCTAGAGCATGTTTTATTTTAAACATTTCATTGGAATTGGTATCTAGAGCATGTTTATGCATAGATATGCATGTTTCATGTTTCATGTTTAAGAACCTTCATTGCATATTCATTATGTTTATTTGGTTATGCATGAGTTAAGGGGGAGCTTCTTTGAAGCTTAACTTTAATCCATGCATATATAACTCCATGAGTTTTGTCATCATCAAAAAGGGGGAGATTGTTGGCCCAAAGGCCTTCCACTCTAGTTTTGATAATAATTAACTCATGTAGTTATGTGTACTAATAATCTTGTGTTATTTAGTTTCAGATCTTTAATCAAGTTATTAGTTGGTGAAAGCTTCCACACATCTTTCACAGTTGATTCAAGAGCCCGAGCGTCAAAGATCATATATATAGCACTTGCTCGATGGATCAAGGAGTTTTGGATCGAGTCGGCTTAGAGATTACGCTCTACAAGAAGACATAGGTACCATAGTTTAGTTTTGTATTTAGATCCAAATTGTAAAGATTAGAATAGTATGATAATGCTCAAGTTCACAACACACACGTTTCATGTTTTGAATATTAGTTTTTAGTTTTTTGGTTTTAGGTTTAACTGATCATGGTTTTCATGAATAGATAGATTCAAAACAAGTTTACATGGTTTAATGTATATATGATTTGTTCTATATACATGCATGCTTTAATTTCCTAGACAAACTTAGTTTTGACTCCCTTATTCATGTGTTATATGTTTTGGTATTTTTGACAAAACATATTTTGGAATTAATGACAAAAACTATGATATATATTTGTTTCATGTATATTGGATTTCTATCCATATGCATCATGCTTCAAAGTGTTTAAATATCATGTTTTTGTATTTGGAAGAGTTTTGGACAAAACGTATTTTCTATTCAAAATCTAAGTTTTTAGAAAATACAGTTTTCGGTTTTTGGTAAAAATGATAAGACACAAAAATAGTTCATATTGATTGATATTTGAGCTAAACTTTTTACCACATGTTTATATATCAATGCAAAATGATAAAACTATTTTTGGTGATTTTTAGAAAAGATAAAAGAATTTTTAAACATGTTTTTAATCCAGTTTTCTGTTCCAGGCTTCACCAGTCGACTAAGTCAACTGACCAAGTCGACTAGGATGAGTCGGTCGACCGGGCCGGTCGACCGACGTGCACAGATCTGTGCACGTTTGGAGACATTGGGACGGTCGACCGGCCGGGTCGACCGGGACTGAGAGCAGAGCTCTCTGTTTGTTTGGGTCGACCGGGGCGGTCAACCGGCAGCTGCCAACGGGCAAAAATTGACCGTTGGACCGGTCGACCGGCAGTGTATTTCTGACATTTCTGCTGCCAACGGCTATATTCTTCTGGGGTCTATAAATACCCTATTGGAAAGAGTTTTTCTCTAAGATTTTTTGTGCGAATTTTTCCTTACTCTCTGGTGTTTTCACAGCAATTAAAAGAGGTTTTTGGATTCAAATTGAACAATCTTTTTGGTGTTTTTATTAGGGTTTGAAAAACTAAAGAAAAGGGATTTTGGGAAAAGTTTTTGTTTGAACTTCACTATCTTCATTTCTATTATTTCCCAAAGATTTTCTTTGAGTTGCTAGTTTCAAATTCCTTGGTTTTCTCCACACTTGAGCAAAAATCTACTATCTTTTCTATAGGATCTTTGTGTGTGAGAAAGAGATTGTTTGTGGTTGTTGTTTAGACCACCAAGTTAAAAACCCTATCTTTGTTTGGCTTTGTGCCTTGGGTTGTATCCCTCAAGTTGTGAGGTGATCCTTGTGTTTGCTTTGTGCTAATCCCTCGAGTTGTGAGGTGATTGTTTTGTTGGATTGGAGCTTGTCTCAAGGAGGAGGTTGTAATTGTAAAGAGAGGAGTTGGGTACTCCTTGTGAGAGTCCTAGGTGGACTAGCTAGTGGATTGGAAATCCTTCATGTGTCGAAGGCGGGGATGTAGAGCTGGGTGCTCGAACCTCGAAACACATCTTGTTGTTTGCGCTTGATCCATTGACTCTCTCTCTATCTCTCTTTACTTTGTGCCTTGCAAATATTCATATTGTGCATTCATAATTGCTTGGCTTGGTTGTGTGTGCATCATTTGTTGATTGCACTTGAGTGTATTGCACTTAGTTTTTAAATTCCGCATTGAGTTGACTAGATTAGCATAATCACCTATTCACCCCCCCTCTAGGTGATCTTTCAATTCCCTCTTAGGTCAATCTCTTAGATGAGTCCGAGATGCCCTAGAGGCCAACGTCTAGCAAATTTTATTAAGGCTTGGGTTGTGTGAGTGGGGAGGTGATTTTTGGGCCAAGGGAGGGTAATGACTCCCCACCTTATGTTGTCTTAGGTTTTGCCCTTAAGTTTAATTTGTGCAAGTGTGCAATATAGATAAGATGAACTCAAAAAAGCGAGTAAATCACTGAAGTGTTTGTCCTAACTATATGCAATGCAATATGTACACCTCCTGTAAGATCACAACAACACAAGAATAAAATACAGTATATTGGAATGAAAATTGACACGTCCCTAGATGCAAATGTCTAAACCATTTTAAAGCATCCAACTTCCGTATTTTAGTTCTTAAAATAATTTACAATGTACAGGTAATATAAAAAAATAGCAGCAGAGTATATGAATGTACAAGAATTTACCCAACCACACAAGACAAAGTGTGGACTTCTGCAACGCTAAAAATTTAACCTGCACACCAAAAATAAAGAAGAAAAGTTAACAAAAATATTAAATCAAACCGTTACCATCCCCGGCAACGGCGCCAAAATTTGATCAAGGAAAATCGTGCACAAAATATGTCGTTTTGAAATCAAGAGTTAAAGTGTGTGTGCTTTGGCTTCCTCGATACTTCCGTTATAGCTGATTGGTAGTGAAAAGTGCATATTTATCATTACATTTACCATCACATTTTCATATTTATATCTATAATTCTGCACGTTTATTAATATTTTATGATTTATTGTGTGCAGGCCTTGAGAAATAAAAATAAAGCAATAAAGCCTCAAAAGAAGCTCAAAAGCCCATGTTTAAATGCAAAAGTTGCAATTATTAAATGTCAAAATTGCAATTACTAAGGGCAAAAGTTGCAAATTCTAAAAGAAGAGGGAAGGATAGACTTCTATTCAACCCTAAATACTTGCAGGATGAGGATAAAAGCCAAAGAAGAAGAGTGCAAGGATGAAATTCGTTTTAAAAGAGATTTGGGATCTAGGTAACTTGCTTCCCAAGTTATCACGAAATCCCAAGATCAAGAGTCAGGATGCAGCTTCCAGAAGGAAACGCCCAGATGGACGGACCAGGGGAGGCCACGCGCCAAAGCGCGTG
This sequence comes from Agave tequilana, assembly GCA_038442645.1. Classification (NCBI taxonomy): domain Eukaryota; kingdom Viridiplantae; phylum Streptophyta; class Magnoliopsida; order Asparagales; family Asparagaceae; genus Agave; species Agave tequilana. Next base: position 197,617 of record JAVJIF010001570.1, on the reverse strand, counting down.
GCCAGCCGCCATAACTTGGCCGCGGAAACGCGGCCCAAGCCGCGTTTCCGCGGCAATCTGGACGAGTCTGGGGATCAGCTTTCGTGGGAGAGTTGTATTGGGACTTTATGTCTTTCAGCACCTATAAATACCCCTGTAGAGCAACAGAGAAGGTCGTCCAGTGCAATACAGAGCTAAAGCTAGGGTTTTTTTTAGGCTAACTTGTAATTTAGGTTAGGTTTTTCTTTTTGTAATTTTTGTAACTGAGAGGAGAGGATGTTTTCATGGAGGAAGGAGATCTACTTGTACTGAGGGTGACAATCGGTGTAAGTTTTGCTCTTCTTCCATTGTTAAATAAATCGACTCGAGGTTCGTTTTGTTCTTTTATTATTTTAGTTCTTTAATTCTTGTGTTATTCTATTGTTTCTCTCTATTGTCTTGCAAACCATGAGACCAAATTGCTTCGAGACTGCTTACCCGAAGAAGAGCCTTGATGGCCTATGGAGATGAACAAGCCTTCTTTTGCTAGTCTTTTATTTTTGTAGTGTAGATCGCAAAGGTGGAAGATCCTATACGCCATACTTGCAAGCCTTCAAGGACAAGGTAAGTCGTCGCAAAAGGATCAAAGGTAAGCAGGACTGAAGAGGTAGGTACGTGTTTATAGTTTTTCTTTCTTTCTTGTATGTGTTTCTTTCTTTCTTCTATTTCTTTAGATTAGATGACAAACCCCACTTCTTTCTAATTTCTTTCACCTTCTCATTGTAAATACCATATGCCATTGTAAATAATAAAAAAAAAAAGATAACTTACTTAAACGCTTCCATCGCTAGTCCCTCCCGGAGGATCACGACCCGCATAGCCCATTGCTACCGCGGATTAGAATTGAGCACCTTGCACATCTTGTCCTAAATCTAAAATTCTATATTTTGTGTGCAGATTGTACCTCAATCAACATTTTGGTGCCGTTGCCGGGGAGGGACTGTAAGTTTTTCTCTAAAATAAAAAATAATATTAACTAATTCTTTTATTCTTTCTATTTGCAGGTTTGGAAAACAGGAAACATAACAGCAGAAGTGGACATATAGCAACTCTGTGCCTCTGCCCTCGAAGGCAGAGCAGCAGAGCCTACTACAGTGCCGCGGTTCCGCGGCAATAGCCGCGTTTCCGTGGCCTGAGTAGTGAATTACTGACAAATTTTTCTGTAGGTTGCTACGAATTTCAAGATTTGTTTTCTACTCTGTTAAATTTTCTCTGTGATCACCCTGCAAACTGCTAATTAATCAACAGTAAAATATTTGTTGAAAAAGATAAAAAATTGATTAGATGTTTGCATTTTAGGCACGTGTTTTTTCAATTCATTTATTTTTACTATTGAAGAGTGCTGGAGTAAGGTACGTTCGCATTGCATGTAGAATAGGACTCATCTCTTGGTTGATTTTCATTGCTTTGAGTGAATCTTATTTACATATCTTGTACACTTGCACAAACTTATCTTAAGGGCACTAACCCATAACAAGATAAGGTGGGGATTTAATCACCCTTCCTTGGCCCAAAAATCATATTCCAAGCACTCACTAAACCAAGCCTAACTAAAAATAAGTAGACGTTGGCCCTAGGGACATCTCGGACTCAATTAGGAGATTATCCTAAGGGGGAACAGTGTTGGAATTTGACTCCTGCCAAATCAGTGTCTAGGAAGGGGATTGAGGGCCGAAAGCCCGAAGATTGGTGGTTATTTAATTAAGGAACATCTTTGACGGAAAACCTCCCACCACTCTTGTCCTGACCTGGCTGATTAACTTGTGGTCAAAGTCTACACCCTACCTCCCGTGGACAGTCTAACCAGTTAGGAGTCGTCTAGGTCATAGGTCTACCCTAACTTAGGTTAGAATTTTTTTTCTTTTTTGTTTGCTTATTTGTTTGTTTTCTTTTTCTTTTGTTTTTGTTTGTGTGATATGGCATACAATAATAATTTTCCAATTTTAATCCATATTACACACCAACCTCTTATTCGGATATTACCAACCTGGCATATCATAACTTTGACCAACCTAGTGTGCCAGATTGGTCTTATCCGAATCATTACATGCCCCAGTCCCAATACTATGAACAAGATTGGAATAATCATCACTACTCTTCACAGAGTCAATGGGGATTCAATACCCCTGAGCCGTATGGTCAACCATCTGTTCAACCATTATCTTCATATACGTCTCTTCCCACATCACCAAGATTTCAATCCACCATTGATCTATTCGATGGGTTAGAAGAAAAAGTGGATCGGTTGCAAGATATAATGAATGATCAAATTTCTAGACTTTCCAACATTCTTGAGCAAGTTGATAGGAACCAAGAATCATTCTGTCTAGAAGACCTTGATCAAAATTCAATTTCATCACATCAATATGAACTTGCTCAATCCCAATCCTTGGACAAATTGGCTAGTTTTAATTTCAATGAGATTGAATTAGATTGTGAATGTGAACCCGATCCCCAACTTTGCGATTCAGTTTCCATTTTCGAATCTATGTTGACTCCGGTATCCTTACCCAATTTGGACCAATTTTCTGAGCCAATATTTATTCCTGTACCCATAGATCATGAAATTGAATCACCTATTTTTGATGATCATCATATTGAACTTGACCAATTTCATACTTTTGAAAGTCCCATTGACAAATTGGCAAGTTCTCATTTTTATGAGATTGAACCGAATGAGATATGTGACTTTGATTCTCAAATCTGTGATCAAGTTCAAATTCCGAATCAATATTGACTCCTGTTTTGTTACCCGACTTAGGTAATCTTTTAGAGTCAGATTTGATTCCCACACCTATCATTCCTGAACTTGAATCACCAATATTGAGTCACATTCCATTGTGGGAAGATGATTGTGAACTTGAGTTTCAACTTCTTGACTTGGACACACTTCTTGAAACAAGCTCGACTCCTGAACCCTTACTTGATTTAAGTTTCTTTCCTGAGTCGGCATTCGTTCCTGAACCTCTCATTCTTGAGTCCAAGTCAACCATTCTACCAAGTCACATTCTTTTGTTGGACATAGGTATAGACCATGACTCTGTGATGATTTTCCAGGACTGGTCATGTAAAGGGAGTAAGTTTCACGAGAGGATCTTCCATGATCCTATTCATTCTGGGGACTGTAAATATGTAAATAAAAAAGAGGTCAATAAAGGTAGGTCCCGTGAACTACCACATTATCTTGATTGGGTAGCAACGCTTGGCTCAATTAGACCACCTCCGGAACCACCACCTTGAGGTAACATCTGCCTTCCCTTCTTCTTTTTCATGCATACATTCATACATTGAGGACAATGCATGAGATAAGTGTGGGGGGAGGCTTTACTAACATACTAACATAGGTAGAAACTAACAAAATTTTCAAAAAAAAAACTTATAAAAAGGACAATACTTTGACTTATCTTTTGAAAGAAATCTAAGTTAGTCTTAAGAATTAGGAAAATCATGATTAGGATTTCTAAAAACTTGATCAAAATAAATAAATTGTTGAATTTTTAGGTATAGGAGGAGAAATTGAATAAGTAATTAGTTTTGATTTTTACCTTAATGAAATATGCATACCTAATGCATATCTAGGATTCTAAGACAAAGACCCTTGTGCCTCATATATATAAAAAAAAATTACTAATTAAGCTGAATACATGTGCCTCAAGAAGCATAAGTATTCACGCATAAAGGTGAGTTCTAAATAAAGTCCTTAGTTTTGTGGCCTAGTTCACTCGAATTTGAGTCTGCAGGGTGTTTTCTCACCCGGTGCCCTAAGACCAACCAATTTGGGAGCCACCGACTTTAAGTTCGCTACATGGGTGGATTAGAAAGCCTAAGGAAACTAAGAAATATTATATATGTATTAACACATCTAATAGTCAATTAGTTAGGTATGAGGGCCTCAAGAAGTCTTGATACTTACACGAAAGAAAATTAGATGAGTTATACATATTATAAAAAAAAGAAAAAAATAATCATAATAATAATAAAGAGGCATGAGAGTCCAAGTTAAGGAATTCCTAGTAAAAATTCACAAGGATGCATATGACTTAGGGTAACGAAAAAGACTATACAAAAATTCAGTTTTGATCCTTACCTAAAAAGGATAACAATTTACTATATAAAGACTAAGTTTAAGAATGAATAAAAATGATAATCCTAAAAACTTATAGATTACTTAGTTTCTTCAAACATATTTCAAATATTTTCCTTTTTTATGGATTTTGTGGGTGTAATCCGCTGAAAACCCTCACAAGACAATACTCGTCCTCTAGGGTAACCTAGGGGTTTAACGGCTTGTTGCACGTGTTAAGTGCAACCGTGATTCCTACGAAAGTGAGTTAGCTAGATTAGTTTTTCTTTTTCTTTTTGATTTTTACTCGAGGACGAGTAAAAAGATAAGTGTGGGGGTGTGATTGGTAGTGAAAAGTGCATTTTTATCATTACATTTACCATCACATTTTCATAATTATATCTATAATTCTGCACATTTACTAATATTTTATGATTTATTATGTGCAGGCCTTGAGAAATAAAAATAAAGCAATAAAGCCTCAAAAGAAGCCCAAAAGCCCATGTTTAAAGCCCAATGCAAAAGTTGCAATTATTAAAGTCAAAATTGCAATTACACAAGGGCAAAAGTTGCAAATACTAAAAAAAGAGGGAAGGATAGACTTCTATTCAACCCTAAACACTTGCAGGATGAGGATAAAAGCCAAAGAAGAGAGTGCAAAGATAAGGAAATTCGTTTAAAAAGATATTGGGAGATTTGAGATCTAGGTAACTTGCTTCCCAAGTTATCTCGAAATCCCAAGATAAAGAGCCGGGATGCAGCTTCCAGAAGACAACTCCCAGATGGACGGACCAGGGGAAGCTACGCGCCAAAGCGCGTGGCCATCTGCCACTACCAGGCCGCGGAAACGCGGCCCAGGCCGCGTTTCCGCGGCAATCCAGTCGAGTCTGGCGATAAGATTTTTTGGTAGAGTCGTCCCGGGACTCTACCTCCTTCTGCACCTATAAATACCCCTGCAGATGCAACACAGAGGGCGTACAGAATTTAACAGAGAGTCCAACGCAATACAAAGCTAAAGCTAGGGTTTCTTTTAGGCTAACTTGTAATTTAGGTTAGGTTTTTCTTTTTGTAATTTTTGTAACTGAGAGAAGAGGATGTTTTCATGGAGGAAGGAGATCTACTTGTACTGAGGGTGACAATCGGTGTAAGTTTTGCTCTTCTTCCATTGTTAAATAAATCGACTCGAGATTCGTTTTGTTCTTTTATTATTTTAGTTCATTTATCCTTGTGTTATTCTATTGTTTCTCTCTAATGTCTTGCAAACCATGAGACCCAATTGCTTCGAGACTGCTTAGCCGAAGAAGAGCCCTTGATGGCCTATGGAGATGAACAAGTCTTCTTTTGCTAGTCTTTTATTTTTGTAGTGTAGATCGCGAAGGTGGAAGATCCTATACGCCATACTTGCAAGCCTTCAAGGACAAGGTAAGTCGTCGCAAAAGGATCAAAGGTAAGCAGGACTGAAGAGGTAGGTACGTGTTTATAGTTTTTCTTTCTTTCTTGTATGTGTATTTTTCTTTCTTCTATTTCTTTAGATTAGATGACAAACCCCACTTCTTTCCAATTTATTTCTCCCACTTTATTGTAAATACCTTGTAAATAATAAAATAACTAAAAAAAGAGATAACTTACTTAAACGCTTCCATCGCTAGTCCCTCCCTGAGGATTACGACCCGCATAGCCCTTGCTACCGCGGATTAGAATTGAGCACCTCGCACATCCTTTTCCTAAATCTAATATTCTATATTTTGTATGCAGGTAAAATCTCAATCAAAATTTTGTTTGTTTTCTTTCTTTTGTTTGTGTTTGTGTGATATGGCAGGTTAGAATTTTTTTTTTTTTGTTTTCTTTCTTTTGTTTGTGTTCGTGTGATATGAATTCATACATTGAGGACAATGCATGAGATAAGTGTGGGGGGAGGCTTTACTAACATACTAACATAGGTAGAAACTAACAAAAATTTGCTAAAAAAATTTTAAAAAAAAGGACAATATTTTGACTTATCTTTTGAAAGAAATCTAAGTTAATCTTAAGAATTAGGAAAATCATAATTAGGATTTCTAAAAACTTGGTCAAATTAAATAAATTGTTGAATTTTTAGGTATAGGAGGAGAAATTAAATAAGTAGTTAGTCTTAATTTTTAACTTAATGAAATGTGCATATCTAATGCATATCTAGATTCTAAGACAAAGACCCTTGTGCCTCATAAAAAAAATTCTAAAAAAAAAATTTTCACCAATTAAGCTGGATACATGTGCCTCAAGAAGCATAAGTATTCACGCCTAACGGTGAGTTCTAAATAAAATAAAAACCTTATTTTGTGGCCTAGTTCACTCGAATTTGAGTCCGCGGGGTGTTTTCTCACCTGGTGCCCTAAAGCCGACCGGTTTGGGAGCCACCGACTTTGAGTTCGCTACATGGGTGGATTAAAAAGCCAAAGAAAACTGAGAAATATTATATATGTATTAACACATCTAATAGTCAATTAGTTAGGTATGAGGGCCTCAAGAAGCCTTGATGCTTACACAAAAGAAAATTAGATGAGTTATACATATTAAAAATATATATATATAATAATATAGAGGCATGAGAATCCAAATTAAGGAATTCCTAGTAAAAATTCATAAGGATGCATATGATCTTTGGTAACGAAAAAGACTATACACAAATTCAATTTTGATCCTTACTTAAAATGAATAACATTTTACTTTATAAAGACTAAGTCTAAGAATGAATAAAAATGATAATCCTAAAAACTTATAGATTACTTAGTCTCTTCAAACGTATTTCAAATATTTTCTTTTTTATGGATTTTGTGGGTGTAATCCGCTGAAAACCCTCACGAGACAACACCCGTCCAATAGGGTAACCTAGGGGTTTAACGGCTTGTTGCACGAGCTAAGTGCAACCGTGATTCCTACGAAAGTGAGTTAGCTAGATTAGTTTTTCTTTTTCTTTTTGATTTTTACTCGAGGACGAGCAAAAAGATAAGTGTGGGGGTGTGATTGGTAGTGAAAAGTGCTTATTTATCATTACATTTACCATCACATTTTCATATTTATATCTATAATTCTGCATATTTACTAATATTTTATGATTTATTGTGTGCAGGCCTTGAGAAATAAAAATAAAGCAATAAAGCCTCAAAAGAAGCCCAAAAGCCCATGTTTAAAGCCCAATGCAAAAGTTGCAATTATTAAATGTCAAAATTGCAATTACTAAGGGCAAAAGTTGCAAATTCTAAAAGAAGAGGGAAGGATAGACTTCTATTCAACCCTAAATACTTGCAGGATGAGGATAAAAGCAAAGAAGGAGAGTGCAAGGATGAAATTCGTTTTAAAAGAGATTTGGGATCTGGTAACTTACTTCCCAAGTTATCACGAAATCCCAAGATCAAGAGTCAGGATGCAGCTTCCAGAAGGAAACGCCCAGATGGACGGACCAGGGGAGGCCACACGCCAAAGCGCGTGGCCAGCCGCCATAACTTGGCCACGGAAACGCGGCCCAAGCCGCGTTTTCGCGGCAATCTGGACGAGTCTGGGGATCAGCTTTCGTGGGAGAGTTGTATTGGGACTTTATGTCTTTCAGCACCTATAAATACCCCTGCAGAGCAACAGAGAAGGTCGTCCAGCGCAATACAGAGCTAAAGCTAGGGTTTCTTTTAGGCTAACTTGTAATTTAGGTTAGGTTTTTCTTTTTGTAATTTTTGTAACTGAGAAGAGAGGATGTTTTCATGGAGGAAGGAGATCTACTTGTACTGAGGGTGACAGTCGGTGTAAGTTTTGCTCTTCTTCCATTGTTAAATAAATCGACTCGAGGTTCGTTTTGTTCTTTTATTATTTTAGTTCTTTTATTCTTGTGTTATTCTATTGTTTCTCTCTAATGTCTTGCAAACCATGAGACCAAATTGCTTCGAGACTGCTTAGCCGAAGAAGAGCCCTTGATGGCCTATGGAGATGAACAAACCTTCTTTTGCTAGTCTTTTATTTTTGTAGTGTAGATCGCGAAGGTGGAAGATCCTATACGCCATACTTGCAAGCTTTCAAGGACAAGGTAAGTCGTCGCAAAAGGATCAAAGGTAAGCAGGACTGAAGAGGTAGGTACGTGTTTATAGTTTTTCTTTCTTTCTTGTATGTGTTTCTTTCTTTCTTCTATTTCTTTAGATTAGATGACAAACCCCACTTCTTTCTAATTTCTTTCACCTTCTCATTGTAAATACCATATACCATTGTAAATAATAAAAATAAAATAAAAAAAAGAGATAACTTACTTAAACGCTTCCATCGCTAGTCCCTCCCTGAGGATCACGACCCGCATAGCCCATTGCTACCGCGGATTAGAATTGAGCACCTTGCACATCTTGTCCTAAATCTAAAATTCTATATTTTGTGTGCAGGTTGTACCTCAATCAACAGCATAGAGGCTAAAACGAGTCGAATCCACAAGGATGGGAGGCGATAGAAGCTTACACGGTATGTTCACGTATATGTTAAAAGTTCTTCAAAGTTTTAAAGAATGAAAAGAAAAGAAAGCAAAGAATGAAAAGAGAAGTACGGTGAAAACAAAGAAGTGAGAAATATAGAAAAGAATATGTTTGTGATTTTTGTATGTCTAAACAAAGTGAAAAAGAAAGAAAACTCGTGGCTACTAACTACTAATGACTCCACCAACATGCTAACCTCTTAGTCATAGTTGCCTCACATGTATCATTGGCCATCACTAGTCCTTGGTTCAAGAGCGATTCAAAGTATGACCCATATGTAACTCATCACAACCCAACTCAATAAACAAATGCAAGCTACACTTAAACCATCAAAACTAAACATAAGCATGGAGTAAAGTAATATTAGCTTGTTAGTGGTTAGGAAGTTAGAGTGTTAGATCCATCATCATGAGCCATTAATGGCTTTTGCAAGAGCAAGGCCAAGTAGAGGCTATTAGATTCATGTGGATTATCAAATAAGAAGTTAGACTAGTTGGTGGTTAGTAGTTAGTTGTCATGAGAGAAAAGTTAGCTACACATGTAAAAGAGATTAGAGAGAAGAAAACAAAGATAAGGTAAAAGAGCAACCTTCATAGATTGTCACCTTCTATTACAAGCACTCTTGCTTCTAACATGTACCACTCTCTCTCCCTATTACAAGATCTACAAAAATGAAAAATACAAGAGAGGAAGAAGAACTACCCTAAACTAAACTATCCTAAACTACAACATGAAAATGAAAACTACCCTAAACTCTGTATATCTTCTGCTCTAAAACCCCAAGGGGTATTTATAGGCACCAAGGGAAAGGGGGCCAGGGAGACAACCCTGGCCTGAAGCCAGGCGCGCGCTACAGCCATGTGGTGGCCGCGCGCGGGGCTTCGATCCGCGCGCTGTCCTGTTTGTCTCCTGTCAGTTTCTGTGCCCAGTTTCTGGTTTGCAGCCCCAGGTTTTGACAGAATTAGCCTCCTAGGTCAATGACTATCTTAATAGATCTTTAATCACCAATTAAATGGTGATTTAGGGTCTTCTTCTTCACTGCACACCATAGACCTAGAATCAAGCAAGCAAAGCTTTATTAGTAGAATTTTATAAATAAATATGCGGATGTGATAAAAATTATACAAAATTAAACACTAATCAGTCTCCGTAGTAGGGGCCTTGCGGTCCTAGCGGAGGGAGAGCCTATGGATGAACCCGTCATGGCTGAAGAGGTCGAACGACTTGAAGTTGACTTGGTGGAGAGGGATGATATTAATATTCCAGGAGTCTCAACTCAGTCTAGACCTTCTTCAGCTCATAAAATAAGGGTGGGGTGCAGTAACCTGGGTCCACCAGTGTTTTGATGCCTTCTTCACGGGTTATTGAACCCAGCCTTACTTCTAGGGACTCAGTGGTAAAGCCCTGATCACTGAGGCTTCTTTGGTTTAATTATCGTCTTCGTCATCTGAGGAACATGAATATTATTTTGGCGAGGAAGTCAACTTCGGCGATGAACCTGTTCTTCCTGACACGAGCAAATTCTCGCATTTATCAGAGGAAGAGATACAGGGGTATGTCCCTATGATGGTTCGCCGACAGCAAAAATTGCCACTACTGAGGTTATTTCCTTTGTCCTACTTAATTGATTCTCCATCAAGTTGGGATAATGTCTTAACCCTTTCTTAATTTTCTTTTACAAGGGTGGATACCAGTGGCGAAGCCATAACTTCTTCTCACATTGAGGAGATGATTCAGGAGCTGGCCCAGCATGAGGGTCTTGAAGTTCCCGCTGCCCGGGGGCCTCATGAGGGTGCGACCGCCAAGCCGGGAAACCCTTGTCCCCAAGTGGCTTATCTAGGAATTTGCCATCTTCATATCCTCAACTTGGTAAGACAATACAGACATGCTGAATACTCTCCTTTTCATCATCACCATTGACATTAATGTTATGGCTGCAGAGAGCACTGGGGTAGCTCAAGTAGAGGATCCTGTGGCAAGCATTGACGCAGAGGATAACGTAGTTCAAAATTTGGCCGGTGAGCCCAGTACCGTAGAGTTTATTGCTGCCTCTGTTGCTATGGAAGCTACCACAACAGACGTCCCAGAGGTGTTAGCCTTGGCCGCGTTGCCAGAAGAGCCTGTTCTCAGCCTCGTCCCTGCGCAAGTTAAGTCAACTCATGTTTCTATGGGTGTTACTTGTCCCGTCATAGAGATGAGATCCGGGAGAGCACTGGCATGGTTATCTCCAGCCACTGGCATCATGGAGGAACTTGCGCGTCAAATGGTGCAACAATTCTTCGTCTCCATGAAGTCCTGTATTGAGTTGGTCCTTTCTGGGGGTAGTTCTTTCGAGTTTGCTCGGATGCTTCTTGAGAATCAAATTGAGAACATCCGTCACACTGGAAGCCCTGCGCAAGCTAGGGCGTATCTGGTGCTGGTTGAATAGCTGGGGATATATCTGAGGGAGCTAATGACCCTGGAGAAGGCTAGCTCGATGGATGAGGCTCGGTTGACACTGAGTAAGCTCCTCGCCGCTCAAGAACATGAGCAAAAAATGATGGAGGAGAAAATGGTTGAAAAGGCCCATCATCTCCACAACTTCCAAATCGACTACCAAAGATTGGTTGATGATTCGAAGGAATCCGAGATTGTCATCCAAAGTGCGGAGCAAGTTATCGCCACTACTCAGGCTGCTATTGCTAGAGCGCAAGCCTTGGTTGAAGCTAAAGAGTAGAAACTTGTTCTTGCTAGAAAGAAGCTAGAAGAGCTGAAAACTGTCAAGGCGCAAGTTCAAGAAAACCTTACTGTTCATTCCTTTAGGTTGGAGTCTCTTCAGACATAGCTGGCTACGAAGAGATTCTTATCAGAAGAAGAGTTACGGGTCCAAATTTGATGGAAGCTGAGAAGGCACGCCAGCAGGAGATGCAGCGCATTCGGGAATGGATCCATTCTTTGGCGGAGCAGGATTATTAGCCTTCTTCTCCTTTTTGTATTTTCCTATTTTTCTATAACACTCCATTTATCAAATAAGAGAGTGTTCTGTGTTACTTTTATCATTTTTGATTCAAATAATAAAAGTTATCAAATTCTTGTCTCGTCTTTATCCTTTCTTTGTCTTTGAGAATTAGGACTCTTTGTTGCTTGGATGAACTCAGCTTTCATAGTCGCAAACCTTGACTATTGGTGAAAACACAGTGCTTAGTCATTTTGTTAGGGCACGACCATGAATAATAAACTCAGGCTGCACTGAATTCGTGATTGAGATCCGACTCTCATTTGTAGTGGAGATGCGAACAAGAGAAATGCAACTTTGAATTGCTGATGGAGACACAGTTCTGGCTCATCAAGAAAGATGCGTGAATCTCAGCTGTTTGGTAGGGACGCGGCTCCAGTTCATCAAGAAAGAGGCGACTCAGGCCCCTTGAAAGGACGTGACTTCTGAAACGCGAACATGCGTTCATGGTAAAGGGGACGCGGCCTTTAGGTTTGTGAAAGGACGTGGCCTTATGGACACGGCTCTTGAGTCTGGGCAAGAATGCAGACTTTGGGACGCAACCTTCAAGTCTTGTGAATGGACGTGAACTCCAGGATGCGGCTCTGGATCATTAAGAGGACGCGGCTCTAGATCGCTTAAGGAGACGCAGTTGTGGTTTCTTTGGTTAGACGAAAGTGAAAAAACACCTAGAGGGGGGGTGAATAGGTGTAAGTGCTAATCTAGAACTAAATGCAAAACTAAGTGCGCTAAATGCGGAAGCTAATGCAAATTTTGCAACACACTTAATACAATCAACAAGTGTAGCCGAATTCCCGTGAAGGGCTCTGGACTAACTCCTCTTGATTCCCCTTGAATGGGTTGAGGTGCTATGTGAAGCTCTTGTTGATTATGTACAAGTGAGGCACACACAAACAACCAAGCATATACAAGATATAGCAATATGAAATATGCAAGGCACAACACAAGCAAATAGATATGATATGACAATATGAATTATGCTCAACACAAGCAAATATGATATGAATGAAGTATGATGCTTTGCACAAAATAAAGAGAGAGAGTTAGAGACAAGTGGATCAAACGCAAAGGCCAAGATATGTTTCGAGGTTCGAGCACCTAGCTCTACATCCCCGCCTACACCACCGTATAGGATTTCCAATCCACTATAGGAGTACCGAACTCCTCTCTCAATGCCACCAAGGCAATACAACCACAATCCACCTCTACCGAAGAGGGATAAGGCCCGTAGCCAATACAACCAACACAATCACCTCTACCGAAGAGGGATCCAAACTCAATACCACTCCGATCAACCTCTACCAAAGAGGGATACAACAAAAGCAAGGAGGGTTTACAACTTAGAGGCTTAACCTCAAACACTTCTCTTTTTCTCTCTTTTCCACAAAACAAGGATCCTAATAGATTAGGATAGTATGATAGCTCAAGTGTGGAAACAAGGTATTTTTGGAAACAAGCAACAAAGAAAAACTAATTGGGAAGTCTCTTGTAAAAGATAGAAAATGAAAGATCAAATCAAAATCCCAAAACCTAGTTTTTTTTATTTTCCAAAAAACCAAAAACAAGAAAGATGAAATCTTTTTGGCTCAAAAACTCTTTTGAAAACTTGTTTAAACACTAAACAAACTCTGAAAATTTTCTTGTCAAAAGTCTTATCAAAACAGCCCAAGAGATGGGGTATTTATACCTCCATCAGAAAACTAGCCGTTAGGCTGATGTGGCAGCCTGACAGGCTGACGGTCGACCGGCCCGGTCGACCGCCAACGGTCAGAAATGTGATCGTTGGGCAACCACGGTCGACCGGCCCGGTCGACCCAAACAAATAGAGAGCACTGCTCTCAGACCGGTCGACCGTCCGGGTCGACCGTCCCAAAGCTGCCAAACGTGCACAGATTTGTGCACGTCGGTCGACCGTCCCGGTCGACCGACTTCAGCCAAGTCGACTAGGTCAGTTGACTTAGTCGACTGATTGAAGCCTGGAACAGAAACTGGGTCAGAAAAACAGTTTTAAAATATTTTGAAAAACCTTTTAAGTCTTCTAAAAAATCACCAAAAATAGTTTTATCATTTTATATGGAAACACAAACTTGTGATAAAAATTTCAAGACATATATCAATCATATCAATTCATTTTTGAGTCTTGCAAATTTTATCAAAAACAAAACTTGTATTTTTATCAAACTTGATTTTTCAATACATGAATAGGATAGTCAAAATAAGTTTGTCTAGCAAGTTTAAGCATGCATGTATAAATAGAAAATATCTACTATACATAGAAATAGAGTAAACTTGTTTTGATCTATTATTCATGAAAACCAAATCCAAAACATGAAACGTGTGTGTTTGTGCACTTGAGCATATCAACTATACTAAGCTTTACAAGTGGATCTAAACACACTATCTAAACTATGGGTACCTAAGTCTTCTTGATGATCTTCATCTTCAAGTTGACTTGCTCCAAAACTCCATCCATGGGCTAGGCAATGTGTGATCTTGAAGTTTTGGCCCTGAAATCACTATGAAAAGCTTCTAAACACCTTGTTGAAGCTAATCACCAACTAATATCTTGCTAATGATCTGAAACTTAAAATCACAAGAATATTAGTAAACATAACTACATGAGTTAATCATCATCAAAACTAGGGTGGAAGGCCTTTGGGCCAACAATCTCCCCTTTTTGATGATGACAAAACTCATGGAGTTATATATGCATGGATTAAAGTTAAGCTTCAAAGAAGCTCCCCCTTAACTCATGCATAAACAAATAAATAAAATATATGCAATGAATGTACATAAACATGTATGCATCAATATGCATAAAACACATTCTAGAAGCTCTAGATACCAATTAAATTAATAAAACATTAACAAAACACTAGATGCTCTAGATACCAATAAAACTTAATATATGCAAAAACAAAAGTATGCATATATAAACCACAAATTATTCTCCCCCTTTTTGTCAATCATCAACAAAGGGGTAAACAATCAAAATAAAATGAAGGGTAAAAATCTTTCTTCCCCTTTTTGTCAATCAAAACAATACAAACAATGTTCTCCCCCTATTTGTCTAAAAAAAAAAACAAGGTCAATAAGGGGTGACTATAATCAACATGATATCAAATAGAAAAATATGTCAATGAAGCATCTTGATTCAATTGAAAATAAACAAAGATCAATAAATGTTATATGCTATATACATTCATGAAGAGGAAGACGCTAAGTTAGCTTCCCTACACATATGCATTACATGAAAGAGAGATGTTAAGCCCTAATTCACATAACACACATTATGTAATGCATAAGAGGAGATGTGAAGCTCCCCCTACACACGTGCACCACACAAAGAAGAGATGTTAAGCTCTTCAATACAAGATACACTCATCATGAATCTATATGCATATAGTCAATACAAATCAAAACTTTTGTATTTTTCTTTAAACAGAAATTTTTAGATACCAATTTAAAACATAAGACATCTTGATATCAAAAGATAGTAATTTTCTTTTTAAGTCATATAAACAATTGAAATGACTATTTTCTATCATAAAGCAAGGAAGTGAAAAACTAAATATCAATTGAAATATGAAAATCGAATTTTCTCCCCCTTTATGAAATACCAACACAAACTATGCGTAGGCTTGAAATAAGATACCAATTGAAAACTAAATCAATTGAAATAAAGTTGAAGCTCAAGGTGTTGGGTTATGCTAGAGCTTGAGTAAACAAAAACTAAAATTTGTGATATTTTTGAACACAAATAAAACATATATGTATGAAAATTAGATACCAATAGAAATTGATACCATTGAAATTGAAGCATACATACATAAACAATATATGAGTATACCAAAAATGTCAAAATTGATACCAATTGAAAGAGTTCAATGATACCAATTGAATCAACAATAATAATCAAGTGTATATCTCATATAATCTACCACCCAATCATGGTTCAAGTTTTAAATGATTTTCACTTTAAGGCACACATGAACATGATCTCCCATACAACCTCCCATGGATGGTAGGGGTTTTCAAAAATAGATTTGAAAATAAGCTTAGTTTGAAAAACTCTACCAAAATGAAGAATATCGTAACTAGTTAAATGGAAAATCTTTTAAACTAGTACGAAAACCTTCAAGTAAGGAATACAACAAAAATAATTCATAAAACATGAAATCCACATGATATCAAACACTCAAGTCAATGAAGCATAAATATGACTCATGAATACAAAACATGAGCAAGCAATAAATGTGAGTGTACAAATAAAGTGTGAATATCATAATCATGAAAATATTCAATTAAGCTCAATTATTCCTTAAACATTGAAAACACGAAAATCATCAAAATTTATTTAATCTTCATGGCATATGTATGTCAAGTACAAATTAAAATATACATACATATCCAAACACAAAGAGTCCACAAAGATATATGCATGAAGGCACGTGGCTCAAAAGGATAAACATGTATATCTAATAGTTTGGACAAGATAGACATATACATGAAGTTAAACTAAAACACATGGAAACATGAAAAACTAAATTTTCATTAAAACAAATTTCATTTCAAGGTATATGTATGAATTGTCAACACAATAAGTATACATACATATCCCTAAACACAATTGAGTCCATATATAGATTTGCATGAAAGGCAAATGACTCAAGAGGTATACATGTATATCTTAGAGTTTGGCAATAATACACATATACATGAATTGAAAATTCATAAAACAAATCAAAAATGGAATACAAGTTTGAAATGTACGAATCATCAAAACTAGACTATACTAGCACATCTAATGGGTTCAAATAAGCAATCAAGCCCAACATATATAGATTTATTTATGGCCCACTATATGTACAAGTATAAATCCTAGTCTTAATGAAAACTAACATCTAAACAAGTAATCTTAATATGAAGCATCAAAACACAATATAAAAAAAATCATCATGATAAACATAAACATGATTATTATGAATATCCACATGTTATTAGATATATGATATACGCAATAGCAACCAAATAGTGAGAACACAAAAGAATTTATCCATATAAAACATGGGTGTCTCAAAACATGTATATCACTAATCTAATTAACATGGCATTTTCATACTAATCACTAAACAATGAAACATGCTATAAAACATGAATATTAAAAGCATGAAAACAATAAATAAGGAGTTAGAGATTTGATACCAAAACCAATGAGGGCACCGCTCTAGTTCTCCAAAACATGGTGGTCCTTTCCACCAAATCTTCCCTTGAAAGTGATGCATCCAATTAATCTCCTTTAAGCACGGAATGCATCTACTCCAAGGTGTCATCACTCTCACGTCATGTGAGAGCCCACACCTACATCAAAAATAATAGGAGGGGTGGTCTTTGGTACCCATATCTTATTGGGTCCATGGGGGTTAGTACCTTCTCTAACCCAAACAAAGTTCTTTGCTAAATTTGAAGTATGTAATCTATCAAAGCAAAATTTAGCAAGGTGGCCCTTACGTCCACAATGTGTACAAGTGTACACATGAGCATACATGGTGTGATGGTGTCCGTGAGGAGCATGTGTATGCCGTGGAGGGTGTTCATGAATAATAGATGGAACTTGTTTCTTTCGAAACAAAGATTCCAAGCGTGTATGCCCAACAACACATTGGCTCAAAGTGGAGCCCAAACAATCTACTTCTTCTTTAACATACAAATATCATCATTAATCTTAGAAGAAGAGGTACATGCATTAGGTAGACTAGATGAAGAAGGTACACTAGCATGACAAACATGTGCATCTATATTATTTTGCAAAACAATATTTTTCTTTAAACACACATCTAAATCATTAGAAATAGAAATTATTTTGTTTTTCAAAGCAACATTCTCTTTTAAAACAAAATCAATTTTTGAAGACAAATTTTTATTTTTCTTCAAAAGTGTTTCACAATCATTTTTAGATTTTAAAAAATTATTTTCTTTAAGTGCAAGGTCAAGTTGAGATTTTAATGAATCCCTCTCATTAGCAATCTTCTCTTTCTCTTGCAAAACAACATCAAGTCTAGCAATCAAATTTTTATTATCATTGTTAAGCCCTAGACTTTTCTTTTTCAAAATTTTATACTTTTCAATCAATTTTTCACAAACAATTGATAGTTCTTCATTCAAAGCATGGGGATCAACATAATCATTTGAAGAACTAGCACAATCATTACTATCTAGTTGAGGTTCCGATTGTACCTCAAGGGAGTCATTCCCTTGGATCATTAAGCATTGAAACTCGGATTCTCCACTAGATTCCTCTTCTTGGATTTGCACTTGAAGCTCGAAGGTGGTGGTGGTTGTCAACAAATTCACACTGCAAAGGCGGAATCAATGTTAGAAACACGTAAAAGATAATCTTTAGGTAAAGTACTTCTAATGGCCTCAAGGGCTTGTGCATTGGCCCCTATATGATTGCTATCACTAAGGAAGGATTCCTTGGTAATGGCAAGGTAAACCTTATGTCCTAGGGTTTGTAAATAAACGGTCATCCTAATCTTCCAAACATGAATGTTGGAAGGGTCAAACATAGGTGGGGTCATGAAAGCCATGGTAAACTATATGAGTGTGCAAACAAGCAAATGCAAACAATAGATTAGTAAGCAAATGGATCTCACTCCTAGGATGTTAAGCCTAATATCAGGAGCACTAGCTCTGATACCAATTGAAAAAAACACCTAGAGGGGGGTGAATAGGTGTAAGTGCTAATCTAGAACTAAATGCAAAACTAAGTGCGCTAAATGCGGAAGCTAATGCAAATTTTGCAACACACTTAATACAATCAACAAGTGTAGCCGAATTCCCCGTGAAGGGCTCTGGACTAACTCCTCTTGATTCCCCTTGAATGGGTTGAGGTGCTATGTGAAGCTCTTATTGATTATGTACAAGTGAGGCACACACAAACAACCAAGCATATACAAGATATAGCAATATGAAATATGCAAGGCACAACACAAGCAAATAGATATGATATGACAATATGAATTATGCTCAACACAAGCAAATATGATATGAATGAAGTATGATGCTTTGCACAAAATAAAGAGAGAGAGTTAGAGACAAGTGGATCAAACACAAAGGCCAAGATATGTTTCGAGGTTCGAGCACCTAGCTCTACATCCCCGCCTACACCACCGTATAGGATTTCCAATCCACTATAGGAGTACCGAACTCCTCTCTCAATGCCACCGAGGCAATACAACCACAATCCACCTCTACCGAAGAGGGATAAGGCCCGTAGCCAATACAACCAACACAATCACCTCTACCGAAGAGGGATCCAAACTCAATACCACTCCGATCAACCTCTACCAAAGAGGGATACAACAAAAGCAAGGAGGGTTTACAACTTAGAGGCTTAACCTCAAACACTTCTCTTTTTCTCTTTTTTCCACAAAACAAGGATCCTAATAGATTAGGATAGCATGATAGCTCAAGTGTGGAAACAAGGTGTTTTTGGAAACAAGCAACAAAGAAAAACTAATTGGGAAGTCTCTTGTAAAAGATAGAAAATGAAAGATCAAATCAAAATCCCAAAACCTAGTTTTCTTTGATTTTTCAAAAAATCAAAAACAAGAAAGATGAAATCTTTTTGGCTCAAAAACTCTTTGAAAACTTGTTTAAACACTAAACAAACTCTGAAAATTTTCTTATCAAAAGTCTTGTCAAAACAGCCCAAGAGATGGGGTATTTATACCTCCATCAGAAAACTAGCCGTTAGGCTGATGTGGCAGCCTGACAGGCTGACGGTCGACGGTCGACCGGCCCGGTCGACCGCCAATGGTCAGAAATGTGACCGTTGGGCAACCACGGTCGACCGGCCCGGTCGACCCAAACAAACAGACCCAAACAAACAGAGAGCACTGCTCCAGACCGGTCGACCGTCCCAAAGCTGCCAAACGTGCACAGATTTGTGCACGTCGGTCGACCGTCCCGGTCGATCGACTTCAGCCAAGTCGACTAGGTCAGTTGACTTAGTCGACTGATTGAAGCCTGGAACAGAAACTGGGTCAGAAAAACAGTTTTAAAATATTTTGAAAACCTTTTAAGTCTTCTAAAAATCACCAAAAATAGTTTTATCATTTTATATGGAAACACAAACTTGTGATAAAAATTTCAAGACATATATCAATCATATCAATTCATTTTTAAGTCTTGCAAATTTTATCAAAAACAAAACTTGTATTTTTATCAAACTTGATTTTTCAATACATGAATAGGATAGTCAAAATAAGTTTGTCTAGCAAGTTTAAGCATGCATGTATAAATAGAAAATATCTACTATACATAGAAATAGAGTAAACTTGTTTTGATCTATTATTCATGAAAACCAAATCCAAAACATGAAACGTGTGTGTTTGTGCACTTGAGCATATCAACTATACTAAGCTTTACAAGTGGATCTAAACACACTATCTAAACTATGGATACCTAAGTCTTCTTGATGATCTTCATCTTCAAGTTGACTTGCTCCAAAACTCTATCCATGGGCTAGGCAATGTGTGATCTTGAAGTTTTGGCCTGGAATCACTATGAAAAGCTTCTAAACACCTTGTTGAAGCTAATCACCAACTAATATCTTGCTAATGATCTGAAACTTAAAATCACAAGAATATTAGTAAACATAACTACATGAGTTAATCATCATCAAAACTAGGGTGGAAGGCCTTTGGGCCAACAGAAAGGAGCACAGCCTTCAGGTCTATGAAAAATTACGGGCTTATGGACGCAGCCTTTGAGTCTGTGCAAGAATGCGGACTTTGGGACACAACCTTCAAGTCTTGTGAGTGGACGCGAACTTCACGACGTAGTCTCTGAAGCATCACATGCCGTCTTAAAGATCTTATTGGATCTTTTAATGCCAAATCGGCGTTGATGGTTAGGGACTTGTGTCATTGGTGTTTCCCGGAGCGACAATCCACGTGTCAGCTCCGCATTGGACTTGATGTCCGTGCAGATATTAAGGCTGATGGCTTTGATTTTTATGCCATTAATTATAAGCCTTATGGCTTGCCTATAAATAGGCCTCTGCCTCTTAACAGTCCTTTATCTAGACTGTTTTCCTTTGCGAGCATACGCTCTAAAGGACTTTGTCTTGATTGTCTATCTTCCCTTCAAGGGTATGTGTTCTGATGAATAGCAAGAACTTAAAGCTTTAATGCTTTCCTTCAATCTTCTCCAAAGATTATCACTATCAACTAATTTTAAGATAAAAAAATATTGCTTTAAGTACTTTTACGGCCGTGCCTTGATGAAAGATGTCTAATTTCTAGAGAATTCTTCCCCGGGTAGGAACTATCTGTCACCATGAAATACTCAGTCCCCATGAAGTTCTGTCTTCCCCGTCCATTGATGAGATTCCATCTCTTGATTTCTTCTTAAAATCTGATTGATGCGCCCGTGTTTAGTAGACGCGTCTTTCAGACTTCTTGATGAAACGCGAGCTTATTGACTTTAAAATCTAAGTCACAAGTTCTTCGAAAGCGAGTGTAATAAACTCTGTGTTTGGATTTTAAAACGCGAGCTTTGTATATGAAGCTCGTGTTTGGGTTTCTTGACTTAGAGAATTCTAGCTCTTTTGAGACCTCTCGATGTAGACGTGGCAACCCCTGCGTCTCAGACGCGATTGTGGCGACCTTTGCGTCTTGGAGTTACTTCAGGTAGCTTTTAAGACCCGCGTCTGCGTTCTTGATTTATGTCTCGCGTCTCACAGCTCGGACGCAAGTTTAAAACCAAACTGCATTTGGATTCATATTCTCTGCATCAGATAACTTCGCGTCTAGAGTTCATGACTTCAGTCTCACATTTGCACCTCAGATTTTCTATTCCTGTCTTCGCAGAATTTTAACCTTTTGATTTTTTTCCTTGCAGGTTTTGGCAGCCTCAGTCAGTCTTCTGCGTCTTTGCTGGGCTTATGGGAGAACATTTCGACTGGCTAGCCTGTTCAGTCAGCGAGCGCTCGAGAAATCAAAGCTCCTATTCATAGGCAAGATTGGTCATGGGAGACTATTTGGACCAGCCAGCCCGTTCGAGCACTCGGAAAGTCAGAGCTCCTGTCTATGGGGAGAAAAATCTGTGCAGTTACTGATACCTGTCAAGGCCTTATTGGACATGACGCGCCAGCAATGCTCTGGGTTCATCGTGGCCATAGTAGGTATGGTGGTGGGTATGACGGCCTTGAAGGTCACAGGAAAGAGGACATCATCAGTAAGGACTCGAATTCTCCCTTTGCTAATTTTGATTAAGGAAGATCCAGCTTTCTGGTGGCAAAACCTGCCATTAAGCGAAGGATTACGGCCCACACCAGTTGGTAGGGTGGAATCAGAATGCTCCCCTACATTTTGACCTCGAGAAACACCATTGTTCTCAGTTAGCGATGAGCTTCTTCAATGATCACATCATGCATCATGATGTAACTAGCACTCGATTGACTCAACACTGATAAATTATGATATGATCCAGTGGAGGAAGAGAGGAACCTTTCTTTATGCGTTCTCCCAAACATCTTGGATCTGGAGCAGTATAGATATTTTGAGTGAGTGCAACCTTTCACTGAGCGAGAGGGACTTCTTTATACTTTCTTTATTGTAACACTCAATCTTATTATATAAGAGAGCTCCTTGTATCACTTTCATCTATTTGAATAATAAAAGTAACACCTTTTTCTGTCTTCTTATATGTCTTGAATTCCTTTTTGCGTTGAAAATCAGACAAATAGAGGTAGGAACTCTTGACTTGCTAGAAGTGCGATAATTATCTTGGCAAATCAAAGTTAGGGAAAAATTCCATTTTAGGAATTTAACATTACTGTCAGAGGTGTGATATTAACTTGACAGGAGTGGGGCAGTTTCTGTGAAATTGCCATCCACGAATGAGAATGACAAGTGAAGTTTTCATCCCACAGTGGATTATGACTGAGTATTCATCAGAAGTTTAGTATTAACGTAATTAGGACTCAGTTGGGGATTTGATGGAAACACTGTTAAAGGTGTAATATTAACCTGACAGTGCTTTTAGGTGGACTTGCTATTCTGTTGACGAAAATAATAAGTGAGACTAGACCCGTTGGGGATCTAGGAGAATTTTTACCATTAGAGGTGTAATATTAACTTAACGGGCTGAATCAGATCTTATCAGAGGTGTGATATTAACTTGACAAGAATGTGAGCTAGAGGTGTAATATTAACTTGGCCCAACGGAAATTTTAGCTTCATTTGGGAAAACTAAAACATCACTGTCATAGGTGTAGTGTTAAACTTGGTGGTGAAGGTAATGCTAGAGGTGTAATTTTGAACTTGGCATTAATCATCTCGACTTCGATAGGGAAATTCGAGGGAAAGTCATTGTCATAAGTGTATTGTTGAATTTAACAATGAACTGGATGCTAGAGGTGTGTGAAATCACACCTAGAAGGGGGTGAATAGGTGTAATGCTAATCAATGCACAAATTAAAAATGAGATGATGCAACGATCACTCAAAGCAAGATTAGAAGCTGTATACCCCGTGAAGGGCTCTGAACTTCTTTCTCGTGATTCCTCTAAATAAGAGTTTGAGGTGCGCAATGCAATCTTGTTGTGAGAGTATAGATCGACAATATAAGAATGAATGAATAGAAAGTAAAAGAAACAAGTAAATCAATCGCAAACATAGAGATTTGTTTCGAGGTTCGAGCACCCAGCTCTACGTCCCCGCCTTCACCCAGAAGGATTTCTGATCTACTAGAATTTCCACAAAGGATTACAATCACTAGGGAGTACCCAACTCCTCAATCACACTCCTCTAGTCCAGAGGTAGTGTAGCCACAAGTACAATAATCACTTGGCGATCAAAAGACCACAAACTCTCTTTTGAAAAAATTTTCTTTACAAAACCCTAAAGAATAATATGTAGGATTGAAGCTCAAGGTTTGTAAGTGAAAAATAAAATAAAGTAGAAGAGAGATTTATTCAAAAACTTCAGAAATAAAACAAAGATTAGAGCACAAAAACTGAGAGTAAAACACTTCTTTCAAGAATACTCAAACTTTGAAATCTTTGCAATAGTTGTTGTTATTCACCTCAACCCCAACCACCCCTATATATAGGATTTAGGTAGAGATTAACGGGTAAACATCTATTTGGACTAAGCAGGTATATTTTGACCAAAATCCAGCCTAATCCACGTTTTAAGATAAAAATCACGTTTTAAAACAGATTTAAAAAACTAGTCGTTTGACCAGAAATGCAGAGCACGGTCGACCGGTTTTTAAATATTATGACCGTTGGCTGACTGCGGTCGACCGCCCGATCGGCCGTCCCAAGCTGAGAGTTTGGGTCTGTCAGTCGATCGACCGCTCGGTCGACTGTAATGGGGTCCGGTCGACCGCTCGTCGACCGGGAAACGTGCACACATGCACATCCCATGGGTTAGGACTGCGGTCGACCGCGGGGTCGACCGTTCTGACCTGTAACAGAGCCGGTTGACCGCCCGATCGACTGTAACAGACCATAATCAGAAAACAGATTAAAAATTTGATTTGAAGATATGTTATTTTCAAAGAGATTTTTGTAAAGGCTTTGTAAAATACAATAAGCTAAGTATGCATATACTGAAACAGGACTTAAAGTATTTTATCAAGAGTCAAAAATAATCTTTTGAAAACACGTGCAATTTTGTGTATGTAGGGTATTTGAGCTTTAATACTATATACTATCTTTAACAAACTAATAACACAATGATCCATAGGTAGGCGTCTTTAAACCACACTCTTATCCTATGAGTGAGTCATCTTGAGCAATCAACCTTGTAACATACTTGAGAACTCTTGAGCCATCAATACCTGTATCAACCTGAAATTCATTTTTGAACGTCTATTAGTACCAAATAGCTTTATATGTTTTGTTATCATCAAAATGCATAAACCGAAGAGTGTAACCTTTGGGCCAACAATCTCCCCCTTTTTGATGATGACAAAACATATAAGCTATAACACAAGATATAGAAGGGAGGTAAAAACTCCCCTCAAATAATGCTATATTAAACAAGTAAGATATACTAAAACATGAAACCATAATGAAAGAATAAATATGAAAACATATTCTTTGATTTAAAACAAACTTATTATTTGAGAACAAAACACAAACACAAACATATAATGACAAACATATTTCTCCCTCTTTTTGTCATACATCAAAAAGGGGTATATTAGTATGAAAACTTCTTTAGTCAATAACACAAACATTGAGTTCACCACATATAAAGGAAAATCTATTGAAATCAAGTGGTTTAGTGAAAATATCGGCAAGTTGAAAATCAGTAGAAACATAATCAATATCAATATCACCTTTCTCAAAATGATCTCTAAGAAAGTGATATCCAATCTCTATGTGTTTGGTCTTACTATGTTGATTTGCATTCGTAGTCATATGAATTGTACTAGTATTATCACAAAATATTTTAATATAGTCATAATGTAAATCATAATCAACGAGAGTATGTTTCATCTAAAGGACTTGAGCACAACATGCCCCAGCCGCAACATACTGCGCCTCGACGGTTGAGAGGACTACCAAATTTTGTTTCTTGAAAGACCATGAAACAAGACAATTACCAAGAAATTGACATGTTTCACTAGTACTCTTCCTATCCACTCTACAACCCACATAGTCGGCATCCGAAAAACTCGTCATTGAGAATTGTCCGGTCTTCGGATACCATAGACCCATTCCAGTAGTGCCCTTAAGATATTGAATAATGTGTTTTATCACAATCAAGTAGGATTCTTTAGACAAGATTGGAATTTAGCACAAAGACACACACTAAACATAATATCCAGCCTACTAGCTGTTAAATATAACAAACTACCAATCATGCTTCTATATAATTTTATGTTACACTCTTACCTTGGTCATCCTTGTCAAGCTTGGTAGTAGTAGCCATGGAAGTGTTGCAAGTTTTTGAGTCTTCAAGTCCAAATTTCTTGATGAGTTCCTTAGTGTACTTGACTTGACTTATAAAGATCCCATCACTCCTTTGCTTGATTTGGAGTCCAAGAAAATAGTTCAATTCACCCATCAAAGACATCTCAAATTCATGCTACATACATGATTCAAACTCCTTGCAAAGTAAATAATTAGTAGAACTAAAGATTATATCATCAACATAGATTTGTACAATAAGAATGTCACTACCAACATGTTTAGTAAATAATATGGTGTCTATTTTTCCCTTAACAAAATCATTTGATAGAAGAAAAGTAGAAAGTCTTTCATACCAAGCTTTTGGAGCTTGTTTTAAACCATACAATGCTTTATCTAGTTTAAAAACAAAATTTGGATGTATATGATCAACAAAACCGGGGGGTTGTTCAACATATACTTCCTCTTCAATAAAACCATTTAAAAATGTACTTTTTACGTCCATTTGAAAAATTTTAAATTTTTATAGGATGCATAAGCTAGTGTGATCCGTATGGCTTCTAGCCGTGCTACGGGTGCAAAGGTCTCCTCAAAGTCGATTCCTTCAACTTGGGTATAACCTTGGGCCACTAACCTAGCTTTATTCCTAACAACATTTCCTGACTCATCCAACTTGTTCCTAAAAATTCACTTAGTACCAATAATTGGTCTATCATAGGGTCTAGGAACAAGATGCCAAACTTGGTTGCGCTCAAATTGATTTAGCTCTTCTTGCATAGCAAGCAACCAATATGAGTCACCCTCGGCTTCGAGGATGTTTTTGGGTTCAATATGAGATATGAATGCATAATGCCCACACAAATCATGGAGTTTAGAGCGAGTGGTTACCCCTTTGATACATCACCTATGATGAGATCTTTGGGATGATTTGTAGCATATCTCCAATCTTTAGGAAGTGGTTGTGATGGTTCCACTTCATCCTTTTGAACTTCACCATTTGGTTCTTACTTGTCTTCTTGGATGGGTGAGTCCTTTAACGATATTTTCTTCATATCTTCACCTAAAGAATCAATCTCTACAACATTCTTAACAAATGCATTATAGTCCTCAAACTTAACATGCATAGATTTCTCAATTGTAAGAGATGATTTATTGAACACTGTATGCTTTGCTAGTACTAGAATAGCCAACAAAAATTGCTTCAAAAGCCTTAGCATTAAATTTGCCCAAATTATCTTTGATGTTCAAAACAAAACATTTGCATCCAAAACATTAAAATACGAAACATTTGGTTTTCTCAAATGATAGATTTCAAAGGAAGTTTTGGAAGTATTTTTACACAAGTAAATTCGGTTCGATATATAGCATGCGGTGTTTATGGCCTAGACCCATAAGTATTGAGGGAGCCCGTATTCACTTATCATGGTCCTAGCCATTTCTTGAAGATTATATTCTTCCGTTCAATGACTCCATTTTGTTGTGGAGTTCTAGGACATGATATTTCATGCTTAATTCCATTATCATGGCAATAAGTCATAAAGAATTGGTTGACAAACTCACCACCTCTATCACTTCTTATGCGTAAAATCGAAAATCCTTTCTTTTTCAACCCTTTTTCGAAAAATCTTAAAATGCGAAAAAGTTTGATCTTTATGCTCAAAAAGAAAATCCATATGAAATGAGAGAAATCATCGACTAAAATCAAAACATATCTATTTTCGTTTAAACTTTTAGTTTTAGTTGGTCCAAATAGATCCACGTGGATCAATTCTAATGGCCTAGATGTCATGATATCCTTGATTGGCTTGAAAGAAGACTTGGTTTGTTTCCCAAGTTGGCATGCACCATAAATGCGATCCTTTTCAAACTTCAAATAAGGAATACCCTTCACCGATTCCTTAGAATTGATTCTAGAAAGATGATCAAAAGAAGCATTGCCTAATCTTCTATGTCATAACCATGAAATCTCATCAAAAATATTTAAACATTTTGTAGTGCAATCCAAATTAAGCATATCAATAATGTAGACATTATTTTCACGAAATCTAGTGAGAATATATTCATTAGTTTTACAATAAAAAATATTGCAAGAAGATTCATCAAAAACAACTTTGAGACCACGATCACATAGTTGACTAATACTAAGTAAATTATGTTTAAGCCCATCAACAAGAACTATATTTTCAATTAAAGGAGATGTACCAATCTTGATGTTACCTATACCGATGATGGTGCCCTTGGAGCCATCTCTGAAGGTGACGGTGTCACCTTCAACGTACCTCGATAGGGTTACAAAATTGTTGATGTCCCATGTCATATGCCTTGAGCAACCACTATCAAGGTACCACCGCTCCCTATGTCTTGGAGTCTTGGTGTGTACCTATATCAAATAATTGAATGGTTGATTTTTGGTACCAATATTTTCTTGGGTTCTAATACGTTAGTGTTTCGAACCCAAACAGAATTATTCATACTATTTATATGATCATAACAAAATTTGGCTAAATGACCATTCCGGCCACAATAAGTACATTTATAAATTCTTTCATATTTAAAAGTATAATGAGCATGTGGTTTATGAACATGTAATTTGTGAACATGTGGTGTTTTCGCATGATTGACATGTGATGTGTTGGCTGTTGGCCCAGAGGTCCTTCACTCTAGTTTTGATGATAATTAACTCATGTAGTTATAATTTATTAATAATCTTGTGATATTTAGTTTCAGATATTTGATCAAGATATTAGTAGGTGATTAGCTTCAACAAAGGTGTTTTGGAGCTTTCACATGGTGATTCAAGAGCTCGAGCGTCATGTTCACATCTAGCACTCGGTTGGAGTCAAGCTCGGTGGATCACGTTTGGATCGAGTTAACTTGGAGACGGCGTTCTACAAGAAGATCTCGGTTTGTTTAGTTTAAGATTTAGTTTAGATCTTGTTGTAAAGATTAGATAGTGTTGATATGCTCAAGTTCACAATCACACACAAGTTTTAAGTTTATTGGTTTTAGTTTTCGGTTTAACCAATCTTGGTTTTCAAGTCAAAAACATAGATATACTATATTTCATGTATATTGGATTCTATTCATATACAACATGCTTCAAGATTGTTTAAATATCATGTTTTTGTATTTACATGTGTTTTGGAAAAATCGGATTCCATTTCAAAAATCCTAGTTTCAGAAAATACGGTTTTGGTTTAAGGCAAAATTTCAAGAACACAAAAATGGTTCAAATTGTTTGATTTATGTGTTGAATTTTTGTCACACATATTTGTATTTCAAAGATAATACAAGAACTGATTTTTGTGGAATTTATGTGATTTTATGGGATTTAATTAAAGATAAAAACCTAAGTTTTTAAGTCCTATAATTAGCTGGACTGGCTGTCTGCCGGTCGACTGGACCGGTCGACCGACGTGCACAGGAGTGCATGCCAGCTTGAAATGGTAGGCTGGTCGACTGGGTCGGTCGACCATCCAGAGAGCTCTGCTCTCTGGAAAAGGCCTCGGTCGACTGACCGGTCGACGGCAGAGAGTTTGCTCTCTGTATCCAGCCTCGATCGACCGACCGGTCAACCGGACAGAGAGCCGTTGCTCTCTGGATCCAGGCCTGGTCGACAGGGCAGTCGACCGGTAGGCTCAACGATCATAAATTTGACCGTTGGCCGGTCGACCGGCCGGTCGACCAGAAAGGATTTCAGCCCTTTCTAGCTGCCAACGGGCAGATTTTTTATGGGGCTATAAATACCCCATATTTGAGTTGATTTTAAACAAGTTTTTCAAGAGCAAAAATTCTCATTCATTCTAGTGTTTATATTCAAGTTTTCAAAAGAGTTTTTCAGCCAAAAAGATTTATCTTTTATTTGTTTTCAAGGGTTGGAAAAAGCAAAGAAAAATAGAGATTTGGGATATTTGTTTTGTTCTTCATTTCTATCAAATTCTAAGTTATTTTTCCAAGTATTTTTCTTTGTGATTTGATTTCCAACATCTTGATTTCTCACACTTGAGCTTATCTACTATCCTATCTATAGGATTTTTGTTTAGTGAGAAAAGATTTGGCTTGTGGTCTTTTGTGATCACCAAGTAGAAAACCCTCCTTGATTTGTGATATCCCTCTAGTGAGAGGTGATTGTATTGACATCCCTCTAGTGTGAGGTGATTGTGGTGTGTGGCTTTGTGCCTATCCTCATTTGTGAGGTTGATCATTATTTGACTAAGTGCCTATCCCTCTAAGTGTAGAGGTGATTGAGTTTGTTGTGCCTTGCCTCTAGTGAGAGGTTGTACTGGTTGAGAGAGGAGTTGTGTACTCCCAGTTTGTATTTACCTAAATTCTCAATGGAGGTTCCCTGTGTGGGAAGTCCTGTGTGAACGAGTTAGTGAAAATTCTTCTGTGTGAAGGCGGGGACGTAGAGCTGTGTGCTCGAACCTCGAAACATATCTCGGTGTTTACATTTGATCCACTTTCTCTTAACTCTCTCTCATTTATATTGTGCCTTGCATCATTCATATTGCTCATTCATACTTATATGCTTGGTCGTGTTTGTTTGTGTGCCTCACTTGTGTTTAACCAAGAGAGCTTCATATAGCACCTCAACTCTTATTCAGAGGACTCAAGAGGAGTTAGTCCAGAGCCCTTCACTGGGAATTCGACTACACTCTTTGGTTACACTAAGTGCGTTGCATTAAGTTTTTAATTTCGCATTATTTGTCATTAGATTAGTCCTACACATATTCACCCCACTCTAGGTATACTTTCAATTGGTATCAGAGCCTACGCTCCTGATATTAGGATTAACCTCGTAGGAGTGTGATCTTGGTCGCTAATCTATAGTTGCATTTGCACACATATTGTTTATACTCATGGACTTCATGACCCCACCTATGTTTGATACTTCCAATATTGTTGTTTGGAAGGCTAGGATGTCCATGTACCTAAAAACCCTAAGCTTGCATGTTTTCCTTGCCGCTACCAAGAAATCCTATCTTGGTAATAGCAAACATATAGAGGCCAATACACAAGCCCTAACGGCACTTAGAAGCACACTTAATAAAGAATATTTGTGTATGTTTCTCATTGTGATTCCGTCTTTGCAGTGTGGAACACGTTGACTTCTCCCTGTTGGAACTTGTTTTGATGAAGAGTTTTGTGAAGCATTTCATTTGGAGCTCTAACACACGACGAATCAAGAGTTCTACATGATCAAGATGTCCCAAAGAGAGTTGATATGATGTATTTTGTAATTGTAAAATAGCATGTCAAAAGCCTTGATGTACACACACAAATCATGTCTATATAGTCGACTTATAACTCCTTATAGTTAACTAATACACTTGGTAGTCGACTAACCCAAACCCCCTAGTCGACTAGTCATGTGTCCAAAAGAAACCCAACTCTCTGTTTGTCCATTAGTCGACTTGACAGATAAACCTAGTCAACTAATAGACCTTGTAGTCGACTAATCCTATGCCCCTAGTCAACTAATCACTGGTCCAGTCGACTTGAAGGAAGTTGCAGTCGACTTGATTCAGTTATCCAGAAAACTGTCACTCGAACTTACTTGACCTAGTCGACTAATACCAAAATGTAGTCGACTAACCTTTGAAAAATTGCCTAGTATAGTCGACTAACTCAAAAGGCAAGTCGACTATAGGCAGTTTCTAACTGTTGGACAGTTTCTATTATCTGATCTTTTGTGTAACGTTTTCCAACATTTCAAACATTTGAATTGCACCTGTAACTACCCTAACTTACCCTAGTGTGCATCTATATAAAGGGTAGTTAAGCCTAAGACAAAATACCAATTCTAATCTTCAGTTTTCTGACCACAAAATCTTGCCAATCCTGAAAACTGTTCCCATTTCAGTTCTTCACCAAATTCTGATTCTCTAGTGAAGTTCTCTGAAGTTTCTCCTATACTAGACCTTGTCCACGTTCACATACAGTATCAAGGCTTATAGGAAAATATTGTAATCCTCAAAGGTATCATTGTACAAGAGGGTCTTCTTGGTATAGAAGCAAGTTGTACAAGGTGGTGATTGTTCTCTTGGTTATAGAGAAGGTGTACACATTTGGCAAAGGGGATTTGTCAAGTGGTGTGCATGGTTGTGATTTTGGGTGTACAAAATCAAGGATAAAGGAAAATCTCAAGCGGGGCTTGGGGACTGGATGTAGGTAACGAGGACTGAACCAGGATAAATCTCTCGTGTTTGCGTTTGTCTAAACTTTTCTGAGATTTGATTTCCTTTTTGCAAGTTTATTTATTTGTTTAACTTAATCCTTCTTGTTTAGTATTTGTGTTGATTTGGTATTTTAGATCCATAAGTGCCAACAGAGAAAGTTCCGCATTTGGCATCATCTCGGGACCAACATTTGGTATCAGAGCCCTGCATACCCTGAACCGGCATACAAGCCCTGCATACTTAGTCAACAACAAGGATGGCAACGGAGTTTTCATCATCCCAATTCAAGGAAGGACATTCTACACAACGTCCACCGCTATTTGACGGATCCAACTACAATTATTGGAAGTGTAGAATGAAGATCTACTTGCAATCGCTCAACTACGAACTTTGGAACATCGTAGAAGCATCGTACACCAAGCCAACAACCAACTATAACGCTTGGAGTGAGGATCAAAAGAAGAATACGAACCTTGACGCCAAAGCGATGCATGCCTTGTTCTGTGCATTAACCAAAGAAGAGTTCAACAGAGTGTCAATAGCCACTTCTGCACATCAAATATGGCATACTCTTCAGGTAACACACGAAGGCACAAATAAAGTTAAAGAATCTAAGATATATGTTCTTATCCACAGGTTTGAATTATTCAAAATGGAGGAGAATGAAACCATATCCGAAATGGTTACAAGATTCACCGACATTACCAATTCATTAGCATCTCTTGGAAAGGACTACACGCAAATTGAAAGAGTTCGTAAGATTCTTCGTGCACTCACACCAGAATGGGAGAAGAAGACAACAGCAATTGAAGAAGCCAATGATCTCTCAACTTTGTCGTTAGAAAACCTAATCGGTAATCTAATGGCATATGAAGTGCAATTGAAAGAAAGAAAGAAGGAGGAACGACAACACCACTCAAAGAAGAAAGAACTTGCCTTCCATGCATCCTCCGACACGGGCGATTCCGATGACGATGAAGAGGAGATGGCAATGCTTTCAAAGAAATTCAGGAGATTTCTAAAGCAAGGTAAATTCAAATGCTTTAATTGCAATAAACCAGGTCATATGAAGATGAATTGCCCATTGCTCAAAAATAAAGGTAAAATCAAGAGCAAATAATTCAGAAAGAAGAAAAACTATGAAGCCTCATGGGAGAACAGTGGTTCCTCATCTTCTGACGAAGAAGAATCCACTGAACGTGTCAACCTATATTACATGGCCATAGAAGATGATGAGGTATCATTTACTAAACTTTCTGATGCATTTCATGAATTGTTTAATGATCTAAAGCATGAAAAACTGAAAAATAAAGTTTTATCAAAAGAAAATGAAAAACTGTTAAATGAAAATTCATGTTATGCTTTACAAGTATCTTCTATAAATTCTCAACAAGATGAGTTTGAAAAAGTCATATCATCTTTGAAAAATGATAATAAGAAGTTTATAAAAGAGAACATTTTTCTTAAAAAGGAAACTGAGTCTTTGAATAAAAGGATTTCTATTTTAGATAAAGATATTTCAGTTTTCAAAAAGAAATATGAAGATATTTGCAAAATGTGACTAAGTTCAATTAAGGAAAAGAAAAATTGAATGATTTGTTATCTTTTCAAAACTTGTCACATAATCATTATGGTATTGGATATAATGAAAATTCTTCATATGTTAGTAATCCATATGTGAAAAGAAAGTCTAATCATGTTTCAAAAAGAATTAAGAAAAATAAGTTTATATGGATTCCTAAGAATTTAAGTATTCATGATAAAAATACATATATTGCATCATACATTCATGATATTTGTGATTCATGGAACTATGTGTATACTAACAGGTGGAAACCAAATTCTAAATGGATTTGGACTCCTAAAGGTTAATATATTCTTTTATGTTTGGTACCATCTAACGTTTATCTTGCAGGTACCATATAAAAGTTGATAAGAACATATATATATATATATATATATATATATATATATATATATATATATATATATATATATATATATATATATATATATATATATTTACTGATATATTTGTTATAGGGGGAGAACAAAGTCTTTTCATATTTGTTATAACCCAATTTCTGCAGGGGGAGAAAAAT
Source organism: Agave tequilana (assembly GCA_038442645.1). NCBI lineage: Eukaryota > Viridiplantae > Streptophyta > Magnoliopsida > Asparagales > Asparagaceae > Agave > Agave tequilana. Next base: position 163,844 of record JAVJIF010001570.1, on the reverse strand, counting down.
ATAACCTATTTTCTGCAGGGGGAGCACTTGTGCACACAAAGCGTCATCATCAAAAAGGGGGAGAATGTTGGAACTTGTTTTGATGAAGACTTTTGTGAAGAATTTCATTTGGAGCTCTAACACACGACGAATCAAGAGTTCTACATGATCAAGATGTCCCAAAGAGAGTTGATATGATGTATTTTGTAATTGTAAAATAGCATGTCAAAAGCCTTGATGTACACACACAAATCATGTCTATATAGTCGACTTATAACTCCTTATAGTCGACTAATACACTTGGTAGTCGACTAACCCAAACTCCCTAGTCGACTAGTCATGTGTCCAAAAGAAACCCAACTCTCTATTTGTCCATTAGTCGACTTGACAGACAAACCTAGTCGACTAATAGACCTTGTAGTCGACTAATCCTATGCCCCTAGTCGACTAATCACTGGTCCAGTCGACTTGAAGGAAGTTGCAGTCGACTTGATTCAGTTATCCAGAAAACTGTCACTCGAACTTATCTTGACCTAGTCGACTAATACCAAATGTAGTCGACTAACCTTTGAAAAATTGCCTAGTATAGTCGACTAACTCAAAAGGCAAGTCGACTATAGGCAGTTTCTGACTGTTGGACAGTTTCTGTTATCTGGTCTTTTGTGCAACGTTTTCCAACGTTTCACACATTTGAATTGCACCTGTAGCTACCCTAACTTACCCTAGTGTGCATCTATATAAAGGGTAGTTAAGCCTAAGGCAAAATACCAATTCTAATCTTCAGTTTCTGACCACAAAATTCTGCCAATCCTGAAAACTGTTCCCACTTCAGTTCTTCACCAAATTCTGATTCTCTAGTGAAGTTCTCTGAAGTTTCTCCTATTCTAGACCTTGTCCACGTTCACATACAGTACCAAGGCTTATAGGAAAGTGTTGTAATCTTCAAAGATATCATTGTACAAGAGGGTCTTCTTGGTGTAGAAGCAAGTTGTACAAGGTGGTGATTGTTCTCTTGGTTGTAGAGAAGGTGTACACATTTGGCAAAGGGGATTTGTCAAGTGGTGTGCATGGTTGTGATTTTGGGTGTACAAAATTAAGGATAAAGGAAAATCTCAAGCGGGTGGCTTGGGGACTGGATGTAGGTCACGAGGACTGAACCAGGATAAATCTCTCGTGTGTTTGTGTTTGTCTAAACTTTTCTGAGATTTGATTTCCTTATTGCAAGTTTATTTATTTATTTAACTTAATCCTTCTTTGTTTAGTATTTGTGTTGATTTGGTATTTTAGATCCATAAGTGCCAACAGAGAAAGTTCCGCATTTGGCATCATCTCGGGACCAACACTCCCGCGCGCCAAAAGACGAATCATGTGGAGATGGAATCTAGTGGAGAAGAATCCGAACAATGTTGCTACATGGTATATTTGGAACCTCAACTAGATGATTGTGCTAGTTCTTCCGGCGATGATTATGTTGATGCCGATGCTTTGAATGAAGAACTCTCTATTGTTTGTGAAAAATTACTAAAAAAATATAAAGCTTTGGAAAAGAAAAGTTTTGGACTTAATAAAGAAAAAAAGGATTTGTGTTCAAAACTTGATTTGGCTTTACAAGAGAAGGTAGAGATTTCTAATGAAAGGGACTCATTAAAATCTCAACTTGAACTTGCTTTAAAAGAAAATGAAAGTTTGAAAAATAGAAATGATTGCAATGAGGTTTTGAAGAAAAATGAGATCTTGTCTTCAAAACTTGATTTTGTTATAAAAGAAAATAAATCTTTGAAAAATAAAATTATTTCTATATCAAAAGAATTGGATTTGGTTTCTATGAAAAACATTTCTTTGAAAAATGATTTAGACTCTCATATTTGCCATGCTAGTATAGTTTCACCTTCTAGGATATCTATTGCATGCACCTCTTCTTCCATGATTGAAAATGATATTTGTTTGCTAAAGAAGAGTGTTGATTGTTTGGGCTCCACTTTGAGCTGATGTGCCATGAACCACACACGTTTGGAATCTATGTTTCGAAAGAAACATGTTCCATCTATGCATGCACACCATACACGGCATACACATGCTCCTCACGTTCACACTCATAACATTTTGTATGCTCATGTGTACACATGTACACATTGTGGACGTAAGGGCCACCTTGCTAAGTTTTGTTATGATAGAGTACATGATGTAAATTTAGCAAATAAGTTTGTTTGGGTTAGGAAAGGAGCTAACCCCCATGGACCCAAAAGAGTATGGGTACCAAAGACTACTCCTATTTTATTTGATGTAGGTGTGGGCTCTCACTTGACATGAGAGTGATGGTGCCTTGAGGTGGATGCGTTCTGAGCTTAAAAGTGACAATTTTGGATGCATCACTTTCAAGGAGAGTATGGTGGGAGGACCACCTTGGTTTGGAGACATAGAGATGTACCCTCTTAGTTTTGGTAACGATCTATTACTCCTCTTTTATATTTACATGCCTTCATGTCATTGATTTTTAGCTTGTTTCATGATTATTATGTTAAATGCCATGATAATTAGATTAGTGATATACATAATTAGTATTTGAGATACACCCATGTTTTATATGGATCATTATTTTTGTGTACTCACTTTAGTTTATCTATTGTGTATATCATAGTCTAATACATGAGTATTTACTTAATGATCATATTAGTTTATGTTTTGTTTCTATGCTTAATGATTTGATTACATGTTTAGATGTTAGTTTTCATTAAAACTTGAGTATATACTTGTACAACTAGTGAGCCACAAATAGATTATTAAATGTTTGTGCTTGATTGTTCTCATTTGTACCCATTAGATGTACTAGTATAGTCTAGTTTTGATGATTCATGTATTTTGACTTGTATTCTTCATTTTGTACATGTTTTCATGTTTGTAATTAGCTTCATGTATATGTCTATTTTGTCTAAATTAATAGTTATACATATGCATCCTTGAGCCACTTGCCTTCATGCATATATTTTTGTGGACTCGTTCATGTTTGGATATGTATGTATATTCTAGTTTGTACAAAACATACATATGCCTAGAAGTTGTATTTTTGAAAATTAAATTTTAATGATTTTCATGTTTTTGTTTTAAGGAATTTCACATTGAGCTTAATTGTCTATTTTCATGACTATATCTTTCACACAAAACTTATACACTCACATTATTTGATATTTTCTCATGATTTTGTTTTCATGAGTATTATATGTGCTATATAGACTTTGAGTGTCATTGGTTTAGTGATTTTCATATTTCATGGAATATATTCTTGTTTTATTCCTTACTTGAAGGATTTCGTACTAGTTTGCAATTTTATCATATAACTAGTTGCGTATTCTTCATTTTGGTAGAGTTTTCAATTGTGCTAAAACTATTTTCAAACTTATTTTTGAAAACCCCTACCCATTAAAAGGGCGGTTGGTTGGCGATCATGTCTTGTATGCATTACTGAAAATCTATTTAAACTTGTACATGAAATGGGTGGTAGGGGTATGAGTTATACACTTGATTCTCATTGTGTTTTCAATTGGTATCACAATTGATTTCTATTTTGTATACTCATATTTGTTTCTATATATGTATGCTTTAACTTCAAATGATATCAACTTAGATTGGTATTTATATTTTCATACATATATATATATATATATGTTTTGATTATGCTTACTATATCTCTATATCTTTGAGCACAAATTTTACCATGCTAAGCTTGATTTAGTTCTTAATGATAATTATTTTTAAATTGGTATCTTATACAAGTTTATGCATCGTTTTCATTAATATTTCATAAAGGGGGAGAAAATTCATGCTTTACCTTTCAATCGGTTTTGTTTACCTTTGGTATCTTACTCCCACTCTTTATGTTAAAAAATAATTGAAAAATGATATTGATTTTTTTTAAATTTGGTATCATACGCTCCTAATGACAATTACTTTCAATTGATCTATGTTTCATTTTCAATATTGATATCAAGAATATTAAATTGATATTACTCTCTATTTGGTATCTCTATTGCAAAATATTTTTAGTGTTTAACCAAAAAGATTGGTGTATGTTTTCCAATTGGTATCAAAAGTGTAAAATATTTTCAATTGGTACTAATTTTTACAATTGGTATCAAGTTTACCTATATGTTTATATCTTTCAATTGATATCCAAAAATTTTGTTGTTTTCTTCAAAATGTTTTGTTTATTTTCAATTGATATCATAAATTGGTATCATGATGTTTTGATGTATACCTCCGTACTAACTTGATATATCTTTCAATTGGTATCATTATGTTTTGATTTGTATTGCTTATATGCAAGGAAAGCTTAACATCTTCTCTTTATATAAATTCGTGTTGAGTGTATGTCATATTGAAGTCATTGACCTTTCTTTGGTATGTAATACACGTGTGTAGTAGGAGCTTTGATTGAGGTTGAACCTGCACACAAAATACAGAATTTCAGAATTTTTAAAACAGTAGTGCAAGGTTCTCAATACTACCGCAATAGCAAGTGCCTATGCGGGTCGTGATCCATAAGGAGGGACTAGCGATGAAAGCTTGTTTAGCAAGTTCTCTTTTCAGATAACATTAATGGTTAAAAATTCTTCTTTAGTTTTTTTATTTTTTTAAAAGAAAAAGGAAAAATTGTTAAAGTTGAATTAGGAAGAAGATGGTAGATTAAGAAGATGAAAAATGAAAAATAGATTATATACAAAGAAATGGAAAAGAATGATAAAGATGGTTGGAGCTTGTGATATTGAAATTAAAGAATAAAAGAAAAGAAAGATAACCTAAAAATTACTTACCTCTTCAGTGCTCATATACCTTGGATCCGTTGCGATGACTTACCTTGTCTTTGAAGGTAAACAAGCATGGCGTATAGGATCTTTCCCATTCTCGATCTACACTACGAATAAAAGGACAAACTATACTAGCAAGAGAAGGGTTGTTCATTACCATAGGCCATCAAGGGCACTTGCAACGGCTAAGCTGTCTCGAGGCTATCGGATTCTCTTGGATTGCAATACATTGGAGGAGAGTAAAAGAAAATAAGAGTAAAGAAAGAAAAAGAAACTTTGATTCGATTCAAATAACAATGAAAGAAGAGATCACTTACACTGGTGTCACCTACAGTACAAGCTTTCTCTCATTCCTCCATGAAAGTCATCTATCCTCTCAGTTACACAAAGAAAACTAAAAATTACATAAAAAGAAAACTAAAAACCTAAGTTACAAACTACAAATTATTCTAAGTTCTACTCTCTGCTTGGTCTTTCTTGGTCATCCTTGCCTTTGAGATTGCAGGTATTTATAGAAGAAATGCAGAGGTTAGAAGAGTATGAAGATAGAGAAAGCTGACTATTTCTGAATTTGAATCCTCCCTTATCTCCAAACTTGATTTGATGTGAATATTCAGTTCTGATTTGCAATTTGTTGGCATATTGATTGCTGAATATCACCTATCAAATGACAGAATTAGAAATAGTAATCAACATAAGTGTTGTAGCTCTGTAAGTCTTCTTTCTGGATCATCTTGAATCATCAGATTTGAGATTCTGTAACGAATGTTATGATTTAAATACTGAAATGTATACAGTCAGAATCTGAGTCAAACTTGCTTCATCTCATCCGTTGATCTTCTCTCTATCCATTTATCTCTCTGTATTTGATATTATTCTCGGTTGATCTTTAGCTAACCAAAATGGATTTATAAAATCTGAATTTTACTGGTTTTCATTTGGTGTTATCTTTCTGATTTGCTCTGATCTTCAGCTGAACATTTGCCCCAATCCTTCATTTGTTCTAACTAGATCTGGGATCATCCTCAGCTAACCAAATAGATCTAGTTAAATCTGATTTTAACTGGTATTTATTTGGTTTAATCCTCTTTCTCTTCATTATTACCTTCTACAAAATGGACATTTAAGACAAAGAAATTAGCAAATTTATTACACGATAAATGTAGGAGTGTAATGAAAAGAATGCAAAATATGTGTACGATCAAACCTTCACTCCTATTTTTTGCTCATCCTCGAGCAAAACTACTATACTAAAGATTATTAGACCATTTTCACAGGTCACGCGATTGCACTGAGCTTGTGCAACAAGCCGTTAAACCTATAGGTTACCCCTAGAGGACGAGTTTTGTCTCGTGAGGGTTTTCAGTGGATTACACCCACAAAATCCATAAAGAAAGAGAAACAAAGAGTTAGTATTTTCGAAAAGCATTTTGAAAGAGAAAATATTTGAAATGTAATTGTAAGATTTAAGTAATCTATAAGTTATAGGAAAATTGAATTTTTCATTCCTAAACTTAGCTTCTATTCAAAAATTTGTTATCAATCAAAGTAAGGAGTCAAATTATACTTCTCATCTAGTCTTTTACTTACCCTAAGTCATATGCACCTTGTGACTGTGAAAATTTTGACTAAGATTTCTTTAACTCTAACTCTTATGCCTTATATATATATATATATATATATATATATATATATATATATATATATATATATGTTGGTGGTATTATTCCTTAGTTCTATTAGGCTTTCTAATCTGCCTATGTAACGAGCCTTTAATCGATGACTCCCAAACCAAACGGTCTTAGGACACCGGGTGAGAAAACACCCCAAGGACTTAAGACTCGAGCAAATAAGGCCACAAAACTAAGGATTTTATTATATGAACCACTTTTAGGCGTGAATACTTATGCTTTATTAGGCACAAATACCCAGCTTAATCAGAGGATTTTTTTATATTTTTTTCTCAAACTTATCTAATCATCTTTCGCATAAATACCAAGGCTTACTTAGGCCAAAGCACCTAGCTAATCAATAATTAGATTTGTTCATCTTTCATAGATATATTTTTTTTCTTTTTTTTTAAAAAGGCATAAGAATCTTCGTTTTTTGAACCCTAAGTGTGTAAATGTATGAAGTGTGCATATTTCATTAAGGTAAAGATCAAGACTAAATTACTTTGATAAATTATCTTCCTAACTCTAAAATCAAACAAATAATCTTATTTTGATCAAGTTTAAGAAATACTAATTTTGATTTTCCTATTCCTTAAAATTGACTTAATTTCTTACAAAAAATATGTCAAAATATTGTTTCTATTTTCAAAAAGTTTTTAAAAGTAAAGAAAATGTTAAAAAAATTTAAATAAAAAGAAAAACCTAAGTTATGTTAGAACCCTCCCCCACACCTATCTCATGCATTGTCCTCAATGTATGAATTAATGCATAAATGCATGAAAAAGAAGACAGGGAAGGAAAATACTACCTTAAGGTGGTGGTTCCGGTGGTGGTCTGATTGGTCCATGAAATGCGGCCCAATCAACTTTTCATGGAGTTCGAAGGAACCCACCAGAAATCTCTCTAATATAACCAACTAAAATGATGTATACATGAATTATTTTTATTAAAAATTTGACCCCATTTAATTTCCAAATTCCATAATTAATTTCGGAGTCAATTTTATCAACCGCCTTGTCCCAAAATGGAGTGCGAAAAGATAGAATGATTGACTTGGACTCAGGAAATCCTGGAACTAATACTGACTCAGGAAAGTGACTTAAGTCAAGTAAAGGTTCAGGAGTCGAGATTGGCTCAGGAAGTGGGTCCAAATCAAGAAGTTGAAACTCAAGTCCACATTCAGTTTTCCACAATGGAATATGACTTAATATTGATGATTCAAGTTCAAGAATGATAGGTGTGAGAATCAAAACTGACTCTAAAATATTACTCAAGTCAGGTAACAAAACAGGAGTCAATATTGATTTGAGAATTTGAACTGGATCACAAATTTGAGAATCTAGGTCACATTTCTCATTGAGTTCAATTTCATAAAAATGAGAACTTGCCAATTTGTCAATATGACTTTCAAAAGTGTGAAATTGGTCAAGTTCAATATGATGATCATGAAAGATGGGTGATTCAATTTCATGATGAATTGGCACAGGATCTAATATTGACTCGGAAAAAAGATTGAAATCAGGTGAAGACACCGGAGTCATTATTGAATCAGGAAGTAGAATTGAATCACTAAGTTGAGATTCAAGATCATATTCATTCTCAAGTTCTATTTCAGGAAAGGAATAACTTGCCAAACTGTCAATATCATTTTCAAAATTTGGAGTTTGGGCAAGTTCAAATGATTGTGCTGAAATGGAACCTTATTTTCTAAAACAACATGACTCTTCAGCTCTAACAGAATGGTTAACGACATCAGAACTGACCAAACGGTGAGAACGTAGAGTTTGGACCATCATATCTATGTCATGATTACGAGCGTTTTGAGCCTGAGTCATGACTTCAAGCATCTTTTCATAGTTGATTGGTTCATCATTTTGTTGCGATTGGTCTTGAAAAGATGAAGTGTTATTTTGAAATTGGTGGTAAAATTGTGAGTCCATCAGATTTTGTGATTGTTATTTGGACTCACGCATACTCATTTCCAAAATTGATAGTTTTCTATTTTGGACTGGTGGAACTGAGTATGAATCTGAAAAATATTGTGGACAAGGTGGAAAAGGAGGACAAGTTAGTTGAAAATTGGACTCGGGAGAGGTGAATCCCCACTGACTCTGTAAAGAGTTGAAATTATTCTGGAAATTATGGTTATAAGATTGGAGGTATGGGTTATATTGATTTGGATAAGACCAATCCGGCATACTAGGTTGGTTAAAGTTATGATATGCCGGGTTGGTAATATCCGGAAAAGAGGTTGATGTGCAATATGGATTACCATTAAAATTGAAAAAATTGTTGTTATAAGCCATATCACACAATAAAAAACAAAGAAAGAAAAAAAACAAATAAATAAGCAAACAAAAAAGAAAAAATTCTAACCTAAGTTAGGATAGACCTTTGACCTAGACGACTCCTAACTAGTTAGACTGTCCATAAGAGGTATAATGCAGACTTTGACCACAAGCTAATCAGCCAGGTCAGGGTAAGATTGGTGGGAGGTTATCCGTCAAAGACGTTCCTTAATTAAGTAACCACCAACCTTCAGGCTTTCGGCCCTTAATCCCCTTCCTAGACACTGATTTAGCAGGAGTCAAATTCCAACACCTTTTTCCTTAGGATAATCTCCTAATTGCGTCTGAGATGTCACTAGGGCCAATATCTACTCATTTTTAGTTAGGCTTGGGTTAGTGAGTGAGGAGATTGTTTGTGGGCTAAGGGAGGATAATGACTTCCCCATCTTATCTTGTTTATAGGACAAGGCCTTAGATCAATTTAGTGCAGTGTACAAAAAAAGCAACACTTAAGCAATATAAACAATCTAAAAGTGTTCTTATACTAGATGTTATGCACACGTACCTTTGCTCCAGCACTCTTCAACAGTAAATAGAAAATGTAATGAAATAGACACGTGCCTAAATGCAAAGTCTAAATCATTTTTTAGCATTTAGCATCATCATTTTACTGTTGAGGTTAAAAATATATATACAGTGAGTCAAACAAGGAGATAAATGCTACAGATATTTAAACTCCGCAATTCAGCCAACCAGCAGAAAATACAGGTTAGTAGTTCACTCAGTTTGCCACAGGACTGTGGCAAATCTAAGGGCCTCTTGGCTCTGCTTTCTTGAGCAGAGTCCAAGGCCACTTATGTGTCCACTGCAGGAAGAATTTCTTGTTGTTAAATCTGTACAAAAAATAAAGAAGAAAGTTAACCAAAAATGTAAACTTTTAAAGAGAATTGCTTGATTGGTCGCTAATGTTGCATATTTAATATCATATTTCCATACTTATTATAGAATAAAACCTTGCATTGTCCTAATTAATTGCTTAATTTATTTGCAGGCCCAATCTGTAAGGAGATGAAGAGAAATGAGCCCAAAGCCCACCAAAATTCTAAATTAAATCAGAATTAATTCGCACTCAGAAAATTAGGGCAAAATCAAGAGGCTAAAAACCGGTTCAGAAGAATCCTCTCAGAATCGATCGGTTAAAGCCAAGAATCGAAGGCCATTTCGTCAGAATTCTGGACCCAAACTGAAAATCCAACTACAGATAAAGTCAGAAGACCAAACCAGCGCGACCCACCAACAGGGTGTGGCCACCTGGCCACACCCTGGCCGCGGAAACGCGGCCAAAGCCACTTTTCCGCGGCAATCTTGGGGAGTTAGGGGGAGCATTTGCTCCCCCGACCTCCCCGGGATCCTGCTTGTTGGGTGTTTTGCCTATAAAAGGCCATTCTTTGTGCTGAAAATGGACGCCAATGCAGAGTTAGGATTTTAGACTAGTTTTCCATTTCTTAGTTTAGGTTTTTCTTTTCTTTTATGTAATTTGTATGTAAGCTTAGGATAGATGATGATTCATGTAAGTAAGAGAGAGAGGCATATGTTGAGAGTGACACCGATGTACCCTCCTCCTTTCTTCCATCGTTTCAAGCAATAAAAGGTAACAATTTTATGTTCTTGTTTACTTTCATTTTCTTTTGTTTTCGTCTTCCTCTTCTACTTTACCTCCTTTGTTTTTGTTGAGTTTACAAGTGAATTCCAAAGCACAAGTATACTGATGTTATGTGAGTGCCAACGATAGTGCATGAAGACGTTCTCCTCCTTAACACGTATCACTTCATGCTTGTGCTAGACTTGATGATATAATGCGAATAGGGACTGAGCTCGAGCTTATGATCTATGCGTTGAACGCCTCCAAAGCAAAGGTAGAATAAGCAAAGGTTTCCAAGTAAGTCATAAATCAATCTAGGTAAGTATTCTTCACTCTTCTTTCTTTCTTTTCTTTTATTTCTTAGTTTAGATCACCAACCACCTCTTCCAAATCATTCTCTTTTGACTCACTTGTACATAGTCGCTTTCTTTTGCCGTTTTCTGATATTTTTTTCACCTTCTTCATCTCTCACTTTCTTCTTAACTTTAACTATTAACTCTTTTTCTTTTTGTTAACTTAAAAACAGAGAAGAACTATCATTTTGTTTTCTTAACGATTTCAATACAAGAACGTAAACGCTTCTATCGCAAAACCCTCCTTGTGGATCACGACCCGCATAGCCACTCACTATAGCGGAAGAATTGAGCACTTGCACATCTTCTTTCTTAAGTTCTATAATTCCGTATTTTTTTGTGTGCAGGTCTAACCTCAATCAAATTTTGGCGCCGTTGCCGGGGAGGGTAACGTTTTTATTGAAATCTGAATTTTTATTGAAAATTTTTTAGAACTAAACGAATTTTCTTCTCTGTTGCAGGTTATAGGGAAAGCAAAGCAGGAAATTAAGGTTGCAGTGATATACAAGTGGTCTTGGGCCTCTGCTGTAGAAAGCAGAGACCAAGGGCCCTCTGATTTGCCGCGTTTGCGCGGCCAAAGCCGCGGATCCGCGGCAAAGAAGAGTTGACTACTAATAGATTTTGTGCAGGGTTGCTTACTTTGCCAAAAACATAGCTTGCTGCATCTTTATTTCTTATATGCCATCACCATAAACCTGCTAATAAACAAACAGTAAAAAGTTTGTTGAAAAAGTTAAAAAAATTGATTAGACGTTTGCATCTTAGGCATGTGTCTTTTCAATTCCTTTATTTTACTGTTGACGAGTGCTGAAGCAAGGTACGTATGCATTGCATTTAGCATAGGACTCACTTCTTGGTTGATTTATATCGCTTTGAGTGAATCTTACATTTCTTGTACACTTGCACTAATTGATTTTAAGGGCACCCACCCAATAACAAGATAAGGTGGGGATTTAATCACCCTTCCTTAGCCCAAAAATCAGAATCCAAGCACTCACTAACCCAAGCCTAACTTAAAATGAGTAGGCGTTGGCCCTAGGGACATCTCGGACTCAATTAGGAGATTATCCTAAGGGGGAAAGGTATTGGAACTTGACTCTTGCCAAATCAGTGTCTAGGAAAGGGATTAAGGGACGAAAGCCTGAAGGTTGGTGGTTATTTAATTAAGGAACGTCTTTTGACGGAAAACCTCCCACCAACCTTGCCCTGACCTGGCTGATTAGCTTGTGGTCAAAGTCTACATTAAACCTCCCGTGGACAGTCTAACCAGTTAGGAGTCGTCTAGGTCTAGGTCTACCCTAACTTAGTTTAGAATTTTTTTCTCTTTTATTTGTTTTCTTATTTGTATTTTCTTTCTTTTTGTTTGTATTGTGTGATATGGCTTATAATAATAATTTTTTCAACTTCAATAATAATCCATATTACACACCGAGTTCATTTTCGGATATTACCAACCCGGCATATCATGACTTTAACCAACCTAGTGTGCCGGATTGGTCTTATCCGAATCAATATAACCCATGTCCCCCATCTAATAACTATAATGTCCATAATAATTTCAACTCTTCACCGAGTCAGTGGGAATTCACCTCCCCCGAGCATAATTATGAACCAACTTGTCCTCCTTCTCCACCTAGTCCACAATATTTTCAAGAGTCATACTCAGTTCCACCCGTCCAAAATAGGAAACCATCAATTTTGGAAATGAGTATGCGTGAGTCCAAACACAAATCCCAAAATCTGTTGGACTCACAATTTCACTACCACTTCCAAGATAATTCTTCATCTTTTCATCAAAACAATGAACCTATCAACTATGAAAAAATGCTTGAAGCCATGACTCAGACTCAAAACACTCGTAATCGTGACATAGATATGATGGTCGAATCTCTACGTTCTCACCGTTGGACCAGTTCTGATGTCACTAACCATTCTGTTAGAGCCGAAGAGTCATGTAGTTTTGGAAATCAAGATTCCATTTCAGAACAACCTTTTGAACTTGCCCAAACTCCAAATGAAATTGATAGTTTGGCAAGTTATCCCTTGCCTGAAATAGAACTTGAAAATGAATATGATCATGAACCCCAACTTAGTAATTCAATTCTACTTCCTGATTCGATTATAACTTCGGTATCTTCACCTGATTTCGATCTTTTCCCCGAGTCAACGTTGGATCCTGTGCCTATTCATCATGAAATTGAATCCCCCGTCTTTGAGGATCATATTGAACTTGACCAATTATACAATTTTGAAAGTCCTATTGACAAATTGGCAAGTTCTCAATTTTTTGATATTGAACTCAATGAGATATGTGACCTAGATTCTCAAATCTGTGATCCAGTTCAACTTTCTGAATCAATATTGACTCCTGTTGTGTTACCAAACTTGAGTAATATTTTATAGTCAGTTTTGATTCCTCCACCTATCATTCCTGAACTGGAATCACCCATATTAGGTCACATTCCATTGTTGGAAAATACATGTGGACTTGAGTTTCAACTTCTTGACTTGGACCCAATTTCTGAACCAATTTCGACTCTTGAACCTTTACATGACTTAAGTTCCCTTCCTGAGTCGGTATTAATTCTTGTACTTCCTGAGTCCAAGTCAATCATTCTATCATTTCATACTCCTTTCTGGGACGAGGTGGTTGACAAATTTGACTCCGAAATCAATTATAGAATATGAAAATTAGATGGGGTTAAATATTTAATAAAGATCCTTTATGGATACATCTTATATTAAAGATATTTCTGGTGGGTTCCTCCGAACCCAACGAAAAGTCGATTGGGCCGCATTTCGTGGACCAATCAGACCACCACCGGAACCACCACCTTAAGGTAACATTTTCCTTCCCTTTCTTCTTTTTCATGCATCTATGCATTAATTCATACATTGAGGACAATGCATGAGATAGGTGTAAGGGAGGGTCTAACATAACTTTTCTTTTTCTTTAAAAAAAAAAATTAACATTTTTCTTTACTTTTAAAAACTTTTTGAAAAATAGAAACAATATTTTGACTTATTTTTGTAAGAAATTAAGTTAATTTTAAGGAATAGAAAAATCCAAATTAGGATTTCTTGTACTTGGTCAAAATAAGATTATTTGTTTGATTTTTAGAGTTAGAAAGATAATTTGTCAAAGTAAATTGTTCTTGATCTTTACCTTAATGAAATATGCACACTTCATACACTTACACACTTAGGGTTCAAAAACAAAGATTCTTATGCCTTATAAAAATAAAAAAAAGAAAAAAAATAAGTCTAATTATTAATTAGCTAGGTGCTTTGGCCTAAGCAAGCCTTAGTATTTATGCGAAAGATGATTAGATAAGTTATAATATATATATATATATATATATATATATATATATATATATATATATATATATATATATATATATATATATATATATACACACACACACAAACAAATCTAATTATTGACTAGCTAGGTGCTTTGGCCTAAGCAAGCCTTAGTATTTATGCGAAAGATGATTAGATAAGTTTGAAAAGAAAAATCCTCTGATTAAGCTGGGTATTTGTGCCTAATAAAGCATAAGTATTCACGCCTAAAAGAGGTTCATATAATAAAATCCTTAGTTTTGTGGCCTTATTTGCTCGAGTCCTTAAGTCCTAGGGGTGTCTTCTCACCCGGTGCCCTAAGACCGTTTGGTTTGGGAGTCATCGATTAGAGGCTCGTTACATGGGCAGATTAGAAAGCCTAATAGAACTAAGGAATAATACCAAAAAAAAAAGTATATATAAATAAATAAGGCATAAGAGTTAGAGTTAATGAACCCTTAGTCAAATTTTTCACAGTCACAAGGTGCATATGACTTAGGGTAAAGTAATAGACTAGATGAGAAGTACAATTCGACTCCTTACTTTGATTGATAACAAATTTTTGAATAGAGACTAAGTTTAGGAATGAAAAATTCGGTTTTCCTATAACTTATAGATTGCTTAAATCTTACAATTATATTTCAAATATTTTTCTCTTTCAAAAATGCTTTTCGAAAATACTAACTCTTTATTTCTCTTTCTTTATGGATTTTGTGGGTGCAATCCGCTGAAAACTCTCACGAGACAAAACTCGTCCTCTAGGGGGAACCTAGAGGTTTAACGGCTTGTTGCACATGCTCAGTGCAATCGCGCGACCTGCGAAAGTGGTCCAATAATCCTTAGTATAGTTTAGTTGTTTTGCTCGAGGACGAGCAAAAGATAGGTATGGGGGTGTGATTGGTCGCTAATGTTGCATATTTAATATCATATTTACATACTTATTATAGAATAAAACCTTGCATTGTCCTAATTAATTGCTTAATTTATTTGCAGGCCCAATCTGTAAGGAGATGAAGAGAAATGAGCCCAAAGCCCACCAAAATTCTGAATTAAATCAGAATTAATTCGCACTCAGAAAATTAGGGCAAAATCAAGAGGCTGAAAACCGGTTGAGAAGAATCCTCTCAGAATCAATCGGTTAAAGCCAAGAATCGAAGGCCATTTCGTCAGAATTCTGGACCCAAACTGAAAATCCAACTACAGATAAAGTCAGAAGACCAAACCAGCGCGACCCACCAACAGGGTGTGGCCACCTGGCCACACCCTGGCCGCGGAAACGCGGCCAAAGCTGCGTTTCCGCGGCAATCTTGGGGAGTTAGGGGGAGCATTTGCTCCCCCGACCTCCCCGGGATCCTGCTTGTTGGGTGTTTTGCCTATAAAAGGCCATTCTTTGTGCTGAAAATGGACGCCAATGCAGAGTTAGGATTTTAGACTAGTTTTCCATTTCTTAGTTTAGGTTTTTCTTTTCTTTTATATAATTTGTATGTAAGCTTAGGATAGATGATTATTCATGTAAGTAAGAGAGAGAGGCATATGTTGAGAGTGACATCGATGTAGCCTCCTCCTTTCTTCCATCGTTTCAAGCAATAAAAGGTAACAATTTTATGTTCTTGTTTACTTTCATTTTCTTTTGTTTTCGTCTTCCTCTTCTACTTTACCTCGTTTGTTTTTGTTGAGTTTACAAGTGAATTCCAAAGCACAAGTATACCGATGTTATGTGAGTGCCAACGATAGTGCATGAAGACGTTCTCCTCCTTAACACGTATCACTTCATGCTTGTACTAGACTTGATGATATAATGCGAACAGGGACTGAGCTCGAGCTTATGATCTATGCGTTGAACGCCTCCAAAGCAAAGGTAGAACAAGCAAAGGTTTCCAAGTAAGTCATAAATCAATCTAGGTAAGTATTCTTCACTCTTCTTTCTTTCTTTTCTTTTATTTCTTAGTTTAGATCACCAACCACCTCTTCCAAATCATTCTCTTTCGACTCACTTGTACATAATCGCTTTCTTTCGCCGTTTTTTGATTTTTTTTCACCTTCTTCATCTCTCACTTTCTTCTTAACTTTAACTATTAACTCTTTTTCTTTTTGTTAACTTAAAAACAGAGAAGAACTATCGTTTTGTTTTCTTAACGATTTCAATACAAGAATGTAAACGCTTCTATCGCAAAACCCTCCTTGTAGATCACGACCCGCATAGCCACTCGCTATAGCGGAAGAATTGAGCACTTGCACATCTACTTTCTTAAGTTCTATAATTCCGTATTTTTTTGTGTGCAGGTCTAGCCTCAATCATTGCTTACCGTCCCTCCCCGGCAACGGCGCCAAAATTTGATTGAAGTTGAACCTGCACACAAAATACAGAATTTCAGAACTTTTAAAACAGTAGTGCAAGGTGCTCAATACTACCGCGATAGCAAGTGGCTATGCGGGTCGTGATCCACAAGGAGGGACTAGCGATGAAAGCTTGTTTAGCAAGTTCTCTTTTCAGATACCATTAATGGTTAAAAATTCTTCTTTATTTTTTTATTTTTTAAAAGAAAAAGGAAAAATTGTTAAAGTTGAATTAGGAAGAAGATGGTAGATTAAGAAGATGGAAAAATGAAAAATAGATTATATATAAAGAAATGGAAAAGAATGATAAAGATGGTTGGAGCTTGTGATATTGAAACTAAAGAATAAAAGAAAAGAAAGATAACCTAAAAATTACTTACCTCTTCAGTGCTCATATACCTTGGATCCATTGCGACGACTTACCTTGTCTTTGAAGGCAATCAAGCATGCCGTATAGGATCTTCCCCATTCTCGATCTACACTACAAATAAA
This sequence comes from Agave tequilana, assembly GCA_038442645.1. Lineage (NCBI taxonomy): Eukaryota > Viridiplantae > Streptophyta > Magnoliopsida > Asparagales > Asparagaceae > Agave > Agave tequilana. The sequence continues at coordinate 146,933 of JAVJIF010001570.1, read as the reverse complement.
AGGACAAACTATACTAGCAAGAGAAGGGTTGTTCATCACCATAGGCCATCAAGGGCACTTGCAATGGCTATGCAGTCTCGAGACTATCGGATTCTCTTGGATTGCAACATATCAGAGGAGAGTAAAAGAAAACAAGATTAAAGAAATAAAAAGAAACTTTGATTCGATTCAAATAACAATGAAAGAAGAGATCACTTACACTGGTGTCACTTGCAGTACAAGCTTGCTCTCATTCCTCTATAAAAGTCATCTATCCTCTCAGTTACATAAAGAAAAGTAAAAATTACATAAAAAGAAAACTAAAAATCTAAGTTACAAACTACAAATTATCCTAAGTTCTATTCTCTGCTTAGTCGTTCTTGTCATCCTTGCCTTTGAGATTGCAGGTATTTATATAAGAAATGTAGAGGTTAGAGGAGTATGAAGACAGGGAAAGCTGGCTATTTCTGAATTTGAATCCTCCACTTATCTCCAAACTTGATTTGATGTGAATATTCAGTTCTGATCTGCAGTTTGTTGGCATATTGATTGCTGAATATCACTTATCAAATTATAGAATTAGAAATATTGATCAACATAAGAGTTGTAGCTCTGTAAGTATTCTTTCTGGATCATCTTGAATCATCAGATTTGAGACTCTGTAACGAAAGTTATGATTAAATACTGAAATGTATCCAGTCAGAATCTGAGTCAAACTTGCTTCATCTCATCCGTTGATCTTCTCTCTATCCATTTATCTCTCTGTATTTGATATTATCCTAGGTTGATCTTTAGCTAACCAAAATGGATTTATAAAAATCTGAATTTTACTGGTTTTCATTTGGTGTTATCTTTCTGGTTTGCTCTGATCTTCAACTGAACATTTGCCCTAATCCTTCATTTGTTCTAACTAGATCTGGGATCATCCTCAGCTAACCAAATAGATCCAGTTAAATCTAATTTTAACTGGTATTTATTTGGTTTAATCCTCTTTCTATTCATTATTACCTTCTACAAAATGGACATTTAAGACAAAGAAATTAGCAGATTTATTACACGATAAATGTAGGAGTGTAATAAAAAGAATGCAAAATATGTGTACGATCAAGCTTCACATCTCATTTTATACATTGCATATTTTGCTTTATGTGGCTAGAGTTTAGTTATATCTTTTCATATAAATGTATGTATGCAGGGGGAGTTAACTTCGCGTCTCTCCTCTTCATGAATGTATATAGCATATATACCTTTATTGTTTTGATTTATGTAAAAAGGGAGAAAAATATCCCCTTTTATTATTTGCACCCCTTTGTTGATGAATTGATAAAAAGGGAGAGAGATATTTTGGAGTTTGATATATGCATGTTTGTTATATATTTTGGTTGTTATATATTTTAGAGTTTGATATATGTATTTTTGTTTATATATGTTTTTGTTTTTATATGCATATGTGTTTAAATTTGTTATCCTTTACCATTGGTGTCAAAAGTTTACCATATACTTTCAATTGGTATCAAGAGCATCTTTTATTGTTTTGTTGGTATCAAGAGTTTTTATTGGTATCAAGAGCAATATTGTTTTATTGTTTTATTGGTATCAAGAGCAACATTGTTTTTAAGAACATATTTTTTTTAAAAATAGTCTTTATTGGTATCAAGAGCAACATTGTTTTTAAGAACATGTTTATTTTTAAATTGATATCAAAAGCATGTTTATTTGATTTGTATAAAAGATCATGTTTGTTTCATTTCCTTGTTTTATGCATATTTATATTGAGCATTCATTGCATATCTTTATTGTTTATTGTTATGCATGAGTTAAAAGGGAGCTTCTTTGAAGCTTAACTTTAATCCATGCATATATAACTCCATGAGTTTTGTCATTATAAAAAAGGGGGAGATTGTTGGCCCAGAGGTCCTTCACTCTAGTTTTGATGATGATTAACTCATGTAGTTATAGTTTACTAATAATCTTGTGATATTTAGTTTCAGATATTTGATCAAGATATTAGTTGGTGATTAGCTTCAACAAAGGTGTTTTGAAAATTTCACATGGTGATTCAAGAGCTCGAGCGTCATGTTCACATCTAGCACTCGGTTGGAGTCAAGCTCGGTGGATCACGTTTGGGTCGAGTCAACTTGGAGACGGCGTTCTACAAGAAGATCTTAGTTCATTTAGTTTAAGATTTAGTTTAGATCTTGTTGTAAAGATTAGATAGTGTTGATCTTCTCAAGTTCACAATACACACACAAGTTTTAAGTTTATTGGTTTTTGGTTTTTGGTTTAACCAATCTTGGTTTTCAAGTCAAAAATATAGATATACTATATTTCATGTATATTGGATTCTATCCATATACAACATGCTTTAAGATTGTTTAAATATCATGTTTTTGTATTTACATGTGTTTTGAAAAAATCGGATTTCCATTTCAAAAATCCTAGTTTCGGAAAATACGGTTTTTGGTTTAAGGCAAAATTTTAAGAATACAAAAATGGTTCAAATTGTTTGATATATGTGTTGAATTTTTATCACACATATTTGTATTTCAAAGATAATATAAGAACTGATTTTTTTTTAAAATTTATGTGATTTTATGGGATTTAATTAAAGATAAAACCCTAAGTTTTTAAGTCCTATAATTAGCTGGACTGGTTGTCTGTCGGTCGACCGGACCAGTAGACCGTAGCAGAAGTCGGTCGATCAGTCCGATCGACCGTAGAAGAAGTCGGTCGACCGGACCGGTCGACCGACGTGCACAAGCGTGCACGCCAGCTTGAGCTGGTGGGCCGGTCGACCGCGTCGGTCGACCGTCCAGAGAGCTCTGCTCTCTGGAAAAGGCCCCGGTCGACCGACCGGTCGACCGGCAGAGAGTTCTGCTCTCTGTGTCTAGCCCCGATCGACCGATCGGTCGACCGGCCAAAGAGCCGTTGCTCTCTGAATCCAGGCCCGGTCTACAGGGCGGTCGACCGGTGTGCTCAACGGTCATAAATTTGACCGTTGGTTGGTCGACCGGAAGGGCATTTCAGCCCTTTCTAGCTGCCAACGGGCAGAGTTTTTTATGGGGCTATAAATACCCCATATTTGAGTTAGTTTTAAACAAGTTTTTCAAGAGCAAAAATTCTCATTCATTCTAGTGTTTATATTCAAGTTTTCAAAAGAGTTTTTAAGCCAAAAGATTTATCTTTTATTTGTTTTCAAGGGTTGGAAAAAGCAAAGAAAAATAGAGATTTGGGATATTTGTTTTGTTCTTCATTTCTATCAAATTCTAAGTTATTTTTTCAAGTATTTTTCTTTGTGATTTGATTTCCAACATCTTGATTTCTCACACTTGAGCTTATCTACTATCCTATCTATAGGATCATTGTTTAGTGAGAAAAGATTTGGTTTGTGGTCTTTTGTGATCACCAAGTGGAAAACCCTCCTTGATTTGTAATATCCCTCTAGTGAGAGGTGACTGTGTTGACATCCCTCTAGTGTGAGGTGATTGTGGTTGTGTGGCTTTGTGCCTATCCCTCATTTGTGAGGTTGATCATTGTTTGACTAAGTGCCTATCCCTCTAAGTGTAGAGGTGATTGAGTTTGTTTTGCCTTGCCTCTAGTGAGAGGTTGTATTGGTTGAGAGAGGAGTTGTGTTCTCCCGGTTTGTATTTACCCAAATCCTCAGTGGAGGTTCCCTGTGTGGGAAGTCCTGTGTGGACGAGTTAGTGGAAATCCTTCTGTGTGAAGGCGGGGACATAAAGTTGTGTGCTCGAACCTCGAAACATATCTCGGTGTTTGCGTTTGATCCACTTTCTCTTAACTCTCTCTCATTTATATTGTGTCTTGCATCATTCATATTGCTCATTCATACTTATATGCTTGGTCGTGTTTGTTTGTGTGCTTCACTTGTGTTTAACTAAGAGAGCTTCATATAGCACCTCAACTTTTATTCAGAGGAATCAAGAGGAGTTTGTCCAGAGCCCTTCATCGGGAATTCGGCTACAGTCTTTGGTTACACTAAGTGTGTTGCATTAAGTTTTTAATTCTGTATTATTTGTCATTAGATTAGCCCTGCACCTATTCACCCCCCCCCCCCCGCTAGGTGTACTTTCATTGGCATGATGAACATGTAGAGTTTTAGCATGTGATGGTTTATCATGTTTAATATGTGAAGTGTGCATGTGTTTCTTTGAAAATATTTCTTCTAGTTTAGTATTGTTAAATGCACATTCTTTTAAAACATTTTACAAATTATTTATTTTAGTTTTTAACATAGAAATCTCATTTTCATCAATTTTAGGATATTTAGCTTTGCATGCAACTCTATAGGCATTAAAATCTCTTTGTGTTGAAATAATAGTGGAAGATAATTCATCTGTTTCTTTTGTAAAAATAGCAATTTCATTGTTAAGCATTTCATTTTTCTTTTTCAATTTTAAACAATCTTTCTTCTTAGAATCATAATTTTCTGAAAGTTCATTGAAAACTTGTAATAACTCTTCTTTGGTTATTTCAATATCATCATAAGATGGTTCAGAAGTTACCTTAGGTGTGTTTGCCATGAAACACATGTTAGCCGTGTCAACTTCATCTTCGGATTCACTTTCCGAATCCCAAGTGGCTTTGAACGCCTTCTTTACAAATGGCTTCTTTTGCTTCATGGAGGAAGATATCTTGTTCTTGAAATCTGGACATTCGGTCATGATGTGTCCAGGTTTCCGACAATTGTAGCATGTGATCTTCTCCTCCTTCCCTTCCCATCGCCTTCTATGGTTAAGCTTTTTTTGTGGTACATTCTTTTTACATTTCTCACAAGAAGAGATAACTTTTCATCTTCTTCTTCATCTTCTTCATCATCGAAGATGGTGGAGGTAGACTTGAAAGCAATAGACTTTTTCTTTTGAGCCGTCATTTCTTCTATAGCCTTTTTCTCCATCTCATGAGTCTTAAGGTTACCAATAAGACTGATGAGCTCCATCTCGTCTTTGTCGTTCAATTCCTTCAAGGTGGCAGCTTTGATTTCTCATGATGAAGGAAGTGCACGAATCACCTTAAGCACCTTTTGGTCGTTGTTAATTTCATCACCTAGAGAAGAAAGAGTATTTGTGATTTTAGTAAGCTTAGTAATCATATCATCAATAGATTTATTTTCTTGCATTCTAAAACTTTCATATTGGGAACGCAAGAGATCAATTTTAGCTCTCTTGACTTGTGATGCTCCCTCATGAGTGATCAATAAGTGTTGCAAAATCTCATAGGCAGTTTTACAATGGATAACCCATGTTAAGTCATCCTCATTTAATGCTAAAAGCAAGGCATTTTGATCCTTCGAATTTGCATCAACTTCCTTAGAGGTAAGATCGGACCAAGTATCCTCACCTACAGGTGCACTATATGGCTTGGTCGAACACTTAGCAACTCAGCTACCTAGAGATTGCAAAAATATGTTCATCCTAACTTTCCATATGGGAAAGTTAAGTCCATCAAATTTGGGTGGGGTCTTAATGTTATCGGCTATCTTTACTAGTGGATGAATGAACATAAGAAAATAGTGATTAGCAACTTATAGGATCTCTCTAAGGATGTAAAGCCTAAAGGTAGAGTCCTAACTCTGATACCAATTGAAATCACACCTAGAGGGGGGTGAATAGGTGTAATGCTGTACAAATTAAAAATGAGATGATGCAACTATCACGCAAAGTAAGATTAGAAGCCGTATACTCCGTGAAAGGCTCTGAACTTCTTCCTCGTGATTCCTCTAAATAAGAGTTTGAGGTGCGCAATGCAATCTTGTTGTGAGAGTATAGATCGACAATATAAGAATGAATGAATAGAAAGTAAAAGACACAAGTAAACCAATTGCAAACACAAAGATTTGTTTCGAGGTTCGAGCACCCAGCTTTACGTCCCCGCCTTCACCCAAAAGGATTTTCGATCCACTAGAATTTTCACAAAGGATTACAATCACTAGGGAGTGCCTAACTCCTCAATCACACTCCTCTAGTCCAGAGGTAGTGTAGCCACAAGTACAATAATCACTTAGTGATCAAAAGACCACAAACTCTCTTTTGAAAAAAATTTCATTACAAAACCCTAGAGAATAATATGTAGGATTGAAGCTCAAGGTTTGTAAGTAAAAAATAAAATAAAGTAAAAGAGAGATTTGATTCAAAAATTTCAGAAATAAAATAGAGATTAGAGCACAAAAACTGAGAGTAAAACACTTCTTTCAAGAATACGAAAACTTTGAAATCTTTGCAATAGTTGTTGTTATTCACCTCAACCCCAACCACCCCTATATATAGGATTTAGGTAGGGATTAAAGGGTAAACATCTATTTGGACTAAGCAGGTATATTTTGACCAAATCCAGCCTAATCCACGTTTTAAGATAAAAATCACGTTTTAAAACAGATTTAAAAAACTAGCCGTTTGGCCAGAAATGCAGAGCACAGTCGACCGGCCGGTCGACCGATTTTCAAATATTATGACCGTTGGCTAACTGCAGTCGACTGCCCGGTCGACCGTCCCAAACTGAGAGTTTGGATCTGTCAGTCGGTCGACCGCTCGGTCGACCGTAATGGGGTCCAGTCGACCGCTCGGTCGACCTGGGAACATGCACACATGCACACCCCATGGGTCAGGACTGCGGTCGACCGCGCGGCTGACTGCTCTGACCTGTAACAGAGCTGACAGCAACAGGTCATAATCAGAAAACATGTTAGAAACTTGATTTGAAGATATGTTATTTTCAAAGGGATTTTTGTAAAGGCTTTGTAAAATACAATAAGCTAAGAATCCATATGCTGAAACAGGACTTAAAGTATTTTATCAAGAGTCAAAAATAATCTTTTGAAAACACGTGCAATTTTGTGTGTGTAAGGTATTTGAGCTTTAATACTATATATTATTCTTTAACAAACTAATAACACAATGATCCATAGGTAGGCGTCTCTGAACCGCGCTCTTATCCTATGAGTGAGTCCTCTTGAGCCATCAACCTTGTAACATGCTTGAGAACTCTTGAGCCATCAATACCTGTATCAACCTGAAATTCATCTTTGAACCTCTATTAGTTCCAAATAGCTTTTATATGTTTTTTTTATCATCAAAATGCTTAAACCGGAGAGTGTAACCTTTGGGCCAACAGTGTGATATTAAACTTAGCATCGCTCATCTCAGTTTCTATATGGAAGCTTAAGGAATAGTGACTGTCACAGGTTTAATATTGAACTTGACAACAACTTAATCACTGTTAGAGGTGTGGTGTTAAACGTAACAGTAATTTATCAGAGGTGTAATATTAACATGACAGGAGTTAATTTGCGATATGAGCAATTTTGAGGACTTACCATTCTATTGATGAGAATTGGCAAGTGGAGTTTAGAATGTCAGAGGTGTAGTGTTAACTTGATAAGTTTGAAGACTTGTGACTCTATGTAGGGGAGCGAAAAGAGAAAGTTTGTACTCGCTGGGGAGTATTGAAACTTTTCACTGTTAGAGGTGTAGTATTAAACTTAACAATGATTGAGTCTGTGGACCTTCCACTCCATGGAAGAGAATTGGTAGGGCACTTTGGTGAAAAATAAAATGAATTGTCAAAGGTGTAATATTAACGTGACAATCATTGATTTCCTGGGGACATGGGAGATTAGCCGTTAGAGATGTAATATTAACATAACAGTGGAGATTTTAAATGAGTTTCACTGTCAGAGATTTAATATTAACTTGAGGAATCTACTGGGGATCGGGAAATCTGGTTTGTTAGAGGTTTACTGTTAACGTGACAAGTCCCAGCTCATTTTGTTAAAGAAATAGACTCAGGTATTTTTGTGGCCCTACCATTCTGTGGCTGAGAATTGGTGGGAGATTTTGGAGGAGAGGATGGGACTAAGTCCCTTAGAATTTTTAACAAACCCTCAGCTATCAATGGATTTGGTGTGCATTTACCAACTATCGTTTGAGTTGGGCTAGCCATGCTATTCCCCTCAGCATGATGAGTTGTCGAAGACTTATGTTAGAATTAAAATCTAACATTTTCCTCTATCCTTAGCCATTGGAGGCATCAGATGTCCATAGGTACACTAGAGAAGGGTAACAAATCTAAAAACCATGTCTTACATTTTGTTTCTTCTTCAATGTTTATATCATGCATCATGATGTAACCAGCGCTCGATCGGCTTGATGTTGATCGATCATGATGTGATCCAGTTGAGGAAGAAAGAAACTTTTCTTCGGCGTTCCCCCAAACATCTTGGATCTGAAATTTTGAGTAAGGTGTAGTATTAACCTGATCAAAAGAAGAATGCTATCAAGGATAGTATTTCTTCAAGAATCTGCCGTTGATCGGCATCATGAGAATATCACCTTCTGGGGTTATAAGACGGCATGCTCCATTTGAGTAGACCGACTCCACTACAAATGGTCCTTCCCATTTAGGTTCGAATTTTCCTTTTGTCTTATATGTCATTACCATGGGTCTTCTGACGGCTAAGACAAGGTCACCTTTCTTTAAAGTCCACTCCTTGACTTTGTTGTTGAAGGCCCTGGTAACTCGAGCTTGATAGAGCTCGATTTGCTGTTGAGCTTGTAGGCGTTTATCATCCAAAGCCTCCAGCTCTTGGATTCGCAGTCGATGCTTCTTCTCATTTGTCATCTCTGCCGTCAAGGCGACGCGTACAGATGGAATTTGAATTTCTAGTGGGAGTACAGCTTCATACCCATATACCAAGGAGAAAAGTGTAGCTTTCGTCGGGGTTCAAACCATCATGCGATAGGCCCATAGGCATTCACCTAATTTGTCGTCCCAATCGCGCTGCTTTTCGAGACGAATTTCTTGAGAAATTTTTCAATAGTATTGTTGAAAGCTTCTGCAAGGCCGTTCGCGGCTGTATAGTATGTCGTTGAGGGCACACTCTGAATTCTGAAGTTATTGCAGAACCTTTGAAAAGTTTGGCTAACAAACTGGGGCCCATTGTCATGAACGATCCGTCGTGGCACACCAAAGCGGTAAATGACGTGATGTTTAACGAATTTGATCATGTCAGATACCTTTCCTCTCTCAAGGGAATAACTTCAGCCTATTTAGAGAAGTAATCGGTTATAGCTAAGATAAACCGATGTCCTTTGGATGAAGGTGGGCTGATGGGGCCAACCACATCCATTCCCCACATCTCAAATGGCCAGGTTGAAGTTGTAGAGCGAAGATGTCTTGGTGCTTGATGTATGAAGTCACCATGGACCTGACATGCGTGACATCGTTTGGCGTAAGCAATGGCGTTGGGGATCATCTTTGGCCAATAATACCCCAATCTTCGGAGTTGATTCCCAAGCTTCATTGATGAGCTCCACACATGTCGTCATGCGCTTCTTTGAGTATTTCCTATGCCTTCTTCTGTGACAGGCAGTGGAGGAGGATCCCATCATGCGATCGGCGGTACAGTGTTCGCGTGATCGTATTATAGTAGAATTTAGGGGCTTTTCTTCTAATGGTAGCCTCCTCTTTACGGTCTTCAGGAAGAATGACATACAGTGCATAGTCGATGTACGAGAATCACCAATCCCTGAGCTCTGGACCTGTTGAAGTCTCTAGAGCTTCTTCGATTTGACGGTCTCCTGTCCGCTTTTGGTGTTCTTCAAAAGTGAATCTTGAACAATATAAGTCATGGCTGTAGACGAGTATTTTCTCTACTACTCCAGCTGGAAGAGACAATGAACCAGCGAGAAATGCTAGTGCATCTGCATGCACATTTTGTTAGTGAGGTACATGGTCAATGTGAAAGTTTCTGAACCTCTCAGCCATGTAGATAGTTGCGTTGTAATAGGGTACTAAATCTTCATGTCTAACTTCGTACTCCTCACGAACTTGGTTAACAATGAGCTTAGAGTCACCATATGCTTCAAGATTATTAACACCGATCTCATTGGCGATTTGCATTCGATCAAGAGAGCATTGTATTCCGCTACATTATTGAAACATGGCTCAGTTAATGAGAATGCACAAGGGATTATGTAGTTCTGTGGGAAGACAAGGACTACCCTCACTCCTGCTACGACATTCCCTCGTAGACCTGTTCTTGATGCACCGTCGAAGAAGAGCTGCCACACCTGTCCTTCAAAAGACGTCTGGGTCAGACAAACTTCAGCGACCTCGTCTGGGAGATCCTTATAAAGTTTGGTCGCTCTCGGATCTAGATGCTCAGCCAGGAAATCTGCTACCGCCTGTCCCTTCACGGCTTTTTATGGTGAAAATTGCATTTCATATTGGGAGATCAGTATGGCCCATTTTGCCAGTCGACCGTTCAGCGATGATGGCTTTGTCATAAGCAACCTTAAAGGATTAACTTTTGATATGACATGTATGGTTTGGCCCATCAAGTAATGTTGCATTTTCTGGACTGCGACAACAACGCCAAACATTCCTTCTCGATCGGGTTGTACCGATGTTCAGCTCCGATCATAATTCTACTCAAATAGTAGATTGCCTGCTCGTATCCCTGATCATTATTCTGGGCTAGAAAAGCTCCTAAGGAATGATCCATCGCTCGAACATATATCAGGAAAGGTTTTCCTGAGACCGAAGCTGTAAGGACAGGTGGTTGCGTGAGGTACCGCTTGATTTCCTCGAACATTTATTGGCAAGCATCGTCCCAAATGAATGAAACACCCTTCATCAATTTGGTGAAGGGTTGGCATCGTCTTGAGAGGTTTGAGATAAACCTCCGGATATATGCTAATCGCCCTTGCAATCCTCTAAGCTCCTTGAGATTCCTTGGAGTCTCCTAGACAGCGCAGACTTTTTCTGGGTCAAGATGGATTCCTTTGGATGTAACCACAAACCCCAAGAATTTACCGCTGGCTACCCCCAGGAAGGATTTAGTGGGGTTCATCTTCAGCTGATGCGCTCGCATAATATTAAACACCGTCTTTAGATCTGCTATGTGATCACCCTTGGCACGGCTTTTTATGCAATGTCGTAGACGTAGCATTCCACTGTTTTGCGTATGTGCTCATGAAAAACTGCATTCATAGCCATCTGGTATGTTGCTCCCACATTTTTCAATTCGAAGGGCATGACAGTATAGCAGTACACCCCCAGAGGCGACCTGAAAGATGTATGCTTTTCATCATCAGGGTACATCTTGATTTGATTGTATCCCGAGAATCCATCCATGAAGGACATCCGTTCAAACCCACACGTGTTGTCGATTATGACATCCGTGATTGGGAGGGGGAATTCATCTTTTGGACAAGCCTCATTTAGATCACGAAAATCAATACAAACTCAGAACTTTCTATTTTTCTTGGTAACGGGGACGATATTGGCTACCCAATCGGGGTGTTATTCCTCACTGATGAAGCCAGAGTCTATAAGCTTTTTGACTTTCGACTGGATTACTTCCATTATTTCTGGACAGAACCGTTGTTGCTGTTGTTTGACTGGTTTCGCGTCTGAATTAATGTTGAGGCGATGCATAGCCACTCGAGGATCAAGCCCAGGCATGTCCTCATAATTTCAGGTGAAAACATCTATATACTCTCGCACAAGAGTAATCAGATCTTCCTTTTCAGAGGGTGATAAGCTTTCACTTAGAAAGATGGCTTAAGATTAGCCTCATCTCCCAGATTGATCGGGGCGACCTTATCCTCTGTGGGTGGTTCATATTGTTCGAAGCGAATATTCCAGAGAGTGTTTAGGTGTCTGATCCAAGGATCTGCATCCAACTTGATCATTTCTTCATCTCCATCTTCCAGGCGGCTTGTTGAAACCATGTTTACTAAAAGTTCTCTAAAGATGTTGCTGACATTGATATCTGACTCCCACGATGATGTGCCTGATGAGTAATTATGGTATAATGACCCTTCAGACTCAGAGGCTGACGGAATTGGAGTTGACACATAGCCCAATCCCCTGCGAGTTCTCTGATAATAATCAGGGTCTTCCCTGAAAAATCGAAGTAGTGTTCTCCTTCCTTTGCCAAATAATCTCTAAGATCTGTCAGAGGGGGATCAAAAAGATTAGCCTCGGGTTTTTGAGGACTTTGCAGCTTCTGAGAGCCATCCTTGCGTCGTGAATCTGAGACGCAGGGTTCTGAGACGCGGAGCTCACGTTCTGTAAAAAAGACGCGGTTCTCATGTTTTGGCTTTAATATACAGGTCTCGCGCCTTTGCTGAGAAGAGACGCGGACCTCATATTGCTAATTGTCGCATTTGGCTAGCGACACTTGAGACACGCGGACTTTCTGAATCCCGCGTTTGGTTGTAGAGACATGGGTCTTGTGTCTCTTAGGAGAGGTACGGACCTCGCGCTGCTGAACGTCGCGTTTGGGAAGTAAAGCTTCAGAAACGCAAGCCTTGTGGGCTTCGCGTTCGCGTCTGACGTAGTTCAGAAGAGACGCAAGCTTGAGTCTCGCGTTCTGTATCTATTTGACAGATTGCTGGACAGATAGTTATTCCAGCTTCTTACATCTGTAATTGATGCATGCGTCATCTCTGTTGACATTCAGTGTTTTGGTTACACCGTACGGGTTGTTGGGAACCCTGGTAACCTGGGGCTGAGGAAGAGGGCGGGCGTGAGCGGGCTGAACTTCAACAACATTGACCTCGTGGGTCTCGTGGGAGACGTTGACGCGGACCTTACGTGCGACGTCCGGCCACGATATTCTCTACACAAACCACATTTGGGGAAGCCTCCGAAGGGACCTGAGAGCGAATCTCTTAGGAGACATTGCGGTACTGTCGCGCCCTACGGCTCTTGGAGCTGGAAGAGAGGAACTCTTCATACTTTGCCTAGTCGAATTCCACGACAAGCGATTCGACCACCTTTTCCATGTAGGTGACGTCACCTTGCGCCACGATTTGCTCATCAGTAGAGAAAGTTGTCCCCAACGGAGTCGTTATCTCTTGTTTGATGGGAAAAATTGAAAGCGTGTGTAGATTCTGTATTCGACTATAAAGAAAGTTACAACGGATCAATAATCCGATTACAAGAGAGGGAGGATATTCAAGCTCAAATCTTTCCTTTGTTTAGTGATGGGTTCTTGATGTAGCGATGGAAAGTAAATCTTGTTCTCCATTGCCCGGGTGAACGTCACGATCTTTTGGGAATTTTCTCTTTGGATGGTGGATGAAGTAACACAGCTTCTGTCTAACAAAAATCTCAAAGAGACTTTAAGTAAGAACAAACTTGAACTCAGTAAGTTGTTAGAAGAGTTTAACTCTTTTGTATTTCTCAACTGGAAACTCTGATCAGGATTTTCCAAAATCGACTAAAAACTTTCCCACCTTTCTTTAATAGCGAACTGAGTTATTTATAGGGGTTTCAGGGGGTAAAACTGCCCCCTAAAAATACTCCATGATGGGGGTTAACTCCCTCATTACGTGGGTAGTAATTGACTCAGTAATGCGAGCAGTTATATCCAAGACGCGGGATTTGAGCCTCGCGTTTGTCGTTGAGATAACGCTTGAGAAACACGAACTTCAAGTTCTGCGTTAAGCTTCATGTGAGACGCGGGCGTCGGGTTCTGCGTCTGGGTATTGCATGGATATCTGAGACGCAAGTTTTAAGCTCTACGTCTTGGCCATTGCAGTGAAGCAAAGACGCGGGTTTCGACTCTTGCGTCCTGGTACTACAGTGATGCTGAGACGTGGCTTTCGAGCTCTGCGTCTTGATTATTGCAGTAACATTGAGACGCGGGTTTCGACCTTCACGTCTTGGTGCTGCGCTAGAGGCTATGCTGCCTTGCGTCTGGAGTTTGGACTCTACTTTCTGATGACTTGTCCTCAGTGATTTTTGGACAGCCTACACTATGTAAGCTAGGGATGATAATTAGTTAGGGCCTACCCGAGTGGCCCCCAACCCAGCCCCCAAAATGCCTAAGTTTAGTCTCAACCCGGTCAAAAAAAAGTACGAATTGAGGTCTTATTGTAAGCCTATTTTTTTTTTCGGGTCAGGATCGGAGCTTACACTAAGGTCGGCCCTGATCTTGATCCTTGGCCAGCCCTAAATCCTGATCCTTGGCCCTAGACCTTAAGGAGGCCGCCTTTAGGAATCAAATTTACTCATTCTCAAATTAATATTATTATACTAAAAATACAATTTAATATTGTCCGATAAATTTTTAAATTTTAAAAAGTCTAAGTAAAAGCTCTTAATGTCAACAAACATAGTTTGAGGGAAACAAATATGACAAAATATTAGTGTGTTTTTATTTTTAATTTCTAGATAATCTTACGGCCCAAACTGAGTCCCTGGGCCAGCCCCAAACTTTAGGATCATGATCGGGACCGATTCAACTAGGGCCTAATACAGGGTTGGGACCACATTTAAGGCCTCAAATATTTTGAGACCAGAGCATGGGTCTATCAGAGGCCAGATTCTGTCTCAGCCCATTGTCACCCCTAGTGTAAGTCACTAAGTCTCTGCTCATTTTCTAACAGAAGAAAAAATGGCGCATACCACCCCTCAGAATTTTCAACCAAACCACTGCTTTGGGCTTTAGTTTACTTTTGAAGTTTAAGCTCTAAATTGACTAACACTATAAATTTAGTCTACTTCATATATAGGCTTGGCCCAACAAATCTTGGGCCAAAATGAAACATGCAACAGGGCCGGTGAATAAAATTAAAGATCATGCTGTAATAATAGATCTGAGCCATAGTAAAATTGGTCCAAAATCCAAGATCCAAGTTCCAAGTTCCAAGTGGTCCAAAAAAAAAAAAAAACATTTCCTGGGAACTCTACTGAAAGTTATCGAACTTGATCACGGTTGGAACTTCCATTTTATGAATGTTGCCCAATAGAGATGGTTGAATAATTCACCTCAAAAGAGACATGGTTGAATAAAACTTGTATAAACAATTAGAAACTATATTGTATTGAAAACTACATTTTGAATTATCACCATTATTTCAAAGTTTTGACGTACCTTACATGGATCTTTATATGTTATCAAGTTACTCTTGTTCAATTTTCACAAGGTGTGCATCTAAAAAATATGAGAACGTGTTAGATTATAGAAGTATTACTCGCACCACAACTTCACAATTTTAGAGTTTTTGATATACTAGGAGGGATTTCAAAAGAGAGAACTGAAGATATTGTAAAAATCGAAAACTTGACTCACTGAGGTTTTCAGTGACTTGAATAGATTGACAACTTAGATGAGTTAACTAGAGAGTAACTGTAAAAATAAATTAGATCTAGAGATACGCAGCAGCAGCAGCAGCAGCAACAACAACTAAGCCATTTGTTCCAAGTATTTGGGGTAGGCTACACGAACCAAAAGAAAATTACGCCGGATCGGGCACATGAATCAACTTTCTCCACTCATTCCTATCGAGCAATATGCCTTCATTAAGACTTTTAGTCTTTATATCTTGTCGTACCACCTCCATCCATGTTTTCTTCAGTCGCCCCTGTGCTCTTTTAACATTCCCTAATTTGATAGCTTTCCTCGCCGGATAGGCGCATCTGTAGGTCTCCGCTACACTCATCTTCTGAACATGATATCTCTTTATAGCCCAATATTCTATGCCATATAATAAAGCTGACCTAATAGTAGTCCAATAAAACTTTCTCTTCAATAACAGAATCTTACGATCACATAAAACTCCTATTACACTCCTCCATTTCAACCAGCCGGCTTGGTTCCTATGGTTGACATTATTATTGATCTCCTCATCTTTTTAGATAATAGAACCCAAGTACTTAAGTGACTGCTCATATGTATTCCTTATTCGTCTAGTGTCACAATACTATAATCTCGGATTCTCTATTTACTGAATTTGCACTCCATATACTCTGTTTTAGCCCCACTTAATCTAAAACCTCGATATTCTAGAATTTGCCTCCATAACTCCAATTTGGTATTTAGTCCAACTCTTGTCTCGTCGATTAAGACAATATCATCAGCAATAGCATATAGTATAATTCTCATCCTGAATAACTCCAGTAAGCTCATCCATCACAATGGCAAATAAGAGTGGACTCAATGCAGATTCTTAATGCAATCCAATTGTGATAAAAAAATTATTTGTTATGCCTCCACAAGTTCTGACATTTTTCACTACTCCATCGTACATGTCCTTGATTATGTCAATATATTTGATGGGACCTCTCTTTTTTCATCAATGTCCACCAAAATACCTCTCTTGGCACCTTATCATAAGCTTTTTTTAAATCAATAAAGACTATAAGCAAATTTATCCTCCTCTCTCGAAATAACTCTGTAAGTTGATGAAGCAAACGACCAGCCTCTGTCGTCGATCATCCCGACATGAATCCAAACTGATTCTTTGATATTTTAACATTCTGTCTTAACCTGTGTTCAATTATCCTTTCCCAAAGTTTCATGGTGTGACACATGAGTTTTATTCCACGGTAGTTTGAACAACTCTGTATATCACCCTCTTATAGAGAGGTACTAGGGTACTCTTCCTCCACTCATTTAACATCTTTTTAATTAGCAAAATCTTATTAAAGAGGTTTATCAGCCATCTCACGCCCATCTCTCCTAAGCATCTTCATACCTCAATAGGAATTCCATCCGGGCCAACAGCTTTTCTCGACTTCATCCTCTTCAAGACCTCTTTAACTTCAGATTCGCTAATTCTGCGCATATAATTACGGTTCATATCCTGATACTGAATGGTAAGGTCACCCAAATCTTGAGTGGAACTACCATTGAATAATATGTCAAAGTACTCTCTTCATCTCTCTTTGACTTCTTCATCCCGAATTAAAACGTTCTGATCCTCATTTTTGACATATCTCATAATACATAAGTCTTTCTCTCCCTTATTTGACCAATTATATATATATATATATTCTTTTTAACCTCTTTGGTGTCTCTCATACACTTCTTTATACACTTTAACTCTTGCATTCTGAACAACTTTCTTAGCCTCCTTCTTGGCTAGCTTATACCTTTTAAAACTCACTCCATCACAATTTATCTTCAAATCTCTGTAAGAGTCTCGTTTGATCTTAATGGCAGATTTTACCTCTTCATTACACCATGATGTGTTCTTACATGATGGAGCACCACCCCGTGACTCACCAAGTGAAATCACCTAGAGGGGGGTGAATAGGTAAAAATGCTAATCAATGCACAATTTAAAAATGAGATGATGCAACGATCACTCAAAGCAAAATTAGAAGCTGGATACCCCGTGAAGGGCTCTGAACTCCTTCCTCGTGATTTCTCTAAATAAGAATTTGAGGTGCGCAATGCAATCTTTTTGTGAGAGTATAGATCGACAATATAAGAATGAATGAATAGAGAGTAAGAAACACAAGTAAACCAATCGCAAACACAGA
The DNA here is from genome assembly GCA_038442645.1 of Agave tequilana. NCBI lineage: Eukaryota > Viridiplantae > Streptophyta > Magnoliopsida > Asparagales > Asparagaceae > Agave > Agave tequilana. The sequence continues at coordinate 129,656 of JAVJIF010001570.1, read as the reverse complement.
GATTTGTTTCGAGGTTCGAGCACCCAGCTCTATGTCCCCGCCTTCACCCAGAAGGACTTCCGATCCACTAGAATATCCACAAAGGATTACAATCACTAGGGAGTACCCAACTCCTCAATCACACTCCTCTAATCTAGAGGTAGTGTAGCCACAAGTACAATAATCACTTGGTGATCAAAAGACCACAAACTACTCTTTCTCACCAACAAAAGGATCCTAATGATAGGATAGATGTAATAGCTCAAGTTGTGAGAAAAACCAAGGAGTTTGGAAGATGAAATCTTAAAGAAAATTCTTGAGAAAATACTAGATGTATATCAAGAATATAAACCAAAAACTCAATTCTCAAAAGACTCTTTTCTTTGAATTTTCAACCCTTGAAAACACAAATCAAAACTTTTAGCCAAAAACTTCTTTTGAATTTGCTGCAAAAATACTTAGAAAGATTGGAAGAGAAGCTCTCAAAATTGTTGTACAAAACAGTCAAAAGAAAATCTTATTTATAGGCTTTTAAAAATATATCTGTTGGCAGCAAATATGGTCAGTTTTGACCTTCCGGTCGACCGGCCGGTCGACCAGCCAACGGTCGAAATATGACCGTTGCCAACCACCGGTCGACCGCCCGGTCGACTGCCCTTACCCGAAAGCAAAGGAACTTCAGTTGGTCGACCTGCGGTCGACCGGCCTAAGAGGCTGGAAACGTGCACGCTCTTGTGCACATCGGTCGACCGGCCCAGTCGACCGACCCTGGTCCGGTCGACCGCCAGCACAAAACAGGCAGGGATAAAGGACATGAAAACTGGTCTTTTTTATTCAATTAAAATCACAAAAAATCATATTAATTCCACAAAAATAAGTTCTTTAAAATACTCTGAAGTGCAAATATGTGTGATCAAAATTCAACACATATTACAAACATTTTAAAACCATTTTTGTGATTTAGAAGTTAAGTTTAAAACTGAAAACCGTATTTTCCAAAACTTGTATTTTGAAATAAAATATCGTTTTCTCCAAAACATGTATAGATACAAAAACAAGATATTGAAACTCTTTTTGAAGCATAGAGTGTATGGATAAAAACTAATACACATGAAAGATATTATATCTATATTTTTGATATGAAATCCAAAACCGGTTAAATGAACACCAAACACATAGAAACTAGTGTGTGTGTGTGTGTGTGTGTGTGTGTGTGTGTGTGTGTATGACCTTGAGCATATCAACACTATTTATCTTACACAAGATCTAAACAATATAAACCAAAGCCTTCTTGTAGAACTCTATCTCCAAGTCGACTCAATCCAAACACGATCCAATGAGTTAGACTCCAACCGAGTGCTAGATGTGATCTTGATGCTCAAGCTCTTGAATCAACACGTGTAAGCTCCAAAACACCTTTGTTGAAGTTACACACCTACTAAGATCTTGATAGATAACTGAAACTAAATAAGCATAAGATCATTAGTAAATTATAACTACATGAGTTAATCATCATCAAAAGCAGAGTGATAGGCCTTTGGGCCAACACCAAATACATATTTAACTACTCTTTTAATGCAGCTAGCAATTTTTTCTATGTTGTATTGGGATCATTTTGGACTTTCCAATCTGCTTCATATACGACTCGATTTACAAAGACTCTTTGGTTACTTTCTTTTAACCGTCACCACTTAATCTTAGGATCTAGCTTACGTTTAATCTTTCTAAATCTCCTTCTAATCTGAACATTTAAAACTAAGAGTCTATGTTGGGTTACTACACTTTCACTCGATACTACCTTACAATCAATGCAACTACATCTATTTACTCTTCTAGTTAAAAAAAATTTTATTTTGCTCGCACTTGATCCACTTCTAAAAGTGATCAAGTGAGACTCTCTTTTCCTAAATTAAATATTCGCTAAGATCAAATCATAGGACAAAGTAAAATCTAGAATCGAGTTACTTGGTTCATTTCTTTCCCCAAAATCAAATCCTCTATGTAAACTATCAAACTCATAACGACTAGTTCCTACATGCCCATTAAGGTCCCCGCCTATGAAAAGCTTTTCTTTAATGGGTATCTCTTACACTATCTCATCTAAATCCTCCCAAAATTGACGCTTACTAGACTCATCAAGTCCTACTTGCGGTGCGTAGACACTAATAACATTAAAAATCTCCCTACTTAAAATAAGTTTAACTAGTAAAATCCTATCACGCTTTCTCCTAACCTCTACACATCCTCAAGCAATTGTTTATTTATGATCACACCCACCCATTACGATTTCTATCTCTACCAGTATACTAATATTTATAACCCCAATGCTCTATAATTCTAGCCTTTTCACTTACCCCCTTAGTCTCCTGCACACACAAAATACTAAAATTCCTTCTAACCATATCATCAACCAACTCTTCTAATCTACTTGTAAGAGAAACTTATGTTCCACGATGCTCACCTAATCCTATATTCATGAGCTAACTGCTTTACCCTTACCCGCTCATAAAAGTGTAGGAACTCTAGTTCATTTGACACCACATCTGGGTGTCGATGTGGCGCATCGCTTCTGAACGACGACCTAGTAACTCTTGCTCACTTTTCATTACACCCGGGATCGACGTAGCGCGTCGCTCGGTAGGGAACACCCTAACGAAATTTAGTTCTTGGTTCATTTTCATAGTATGTGACAATTTTTACGTTGGTTGTCACATTGGCTGTCACAGGCTTACCACGACCCTCCTCCTTTATCCTGACTTGGGACAGGCAGTAAACGATACACTGACGGAGTTTCTAGAGATATATTAAATATACAAAATTATTAAATATATTAATTTAATTAAATAATAAAATTAGATTAATCCTTAATAATATGAAAGGTTTCTTCTCAGTGGAATTAGTTTTTAAAGATAAATAGTGAATAGTACAATTAAGTTTTAGTTTACTTCTCACAAAACTTGTTGAAACGGAGATCAATATGATCTTTATCAAGTCTTTCTAATTGGATTGACCAGTTGTAAAAAAAAAAAAAACTTAATTCAAATTCAGTATAACAAAAGTATCGGTTAGTAACAGCGAGCAAGTGCCTCTCTGTTTGGAGTTACAATAAATATATGTGACATTATAGTAATTTTTTTTTGTAGATTAATAACAGACATATTTATAATTGTACTTTTATTTTTTAAAAGCAATTAAATGACCAACACTATATATGTTTATTGGGACAATTATGATAATTGTCATCTTAGAATTAATTGCTAATGACTGCTTTTATTAACAAGCCAGATTTTTTGATGATTCGATCAGGATCAGGCAATCCTTGAGTTGAAAGGCGAAATCTTTATGTATATCAGTGAAGAAACCAGTAGCATCTATGTCCCAAAGTGAAGAGAGGCAGGCAATCACTCCATCAACTGCAAGACTTGTGATCTTCTTTATTTGGTCAAGATTCTGGAGATCTGAACACAAAATTTCCCTCCAAGCAATCCGGGGATTCTTGTGGCCAGACAGCGTCTCAATAATCGTACAAAAACATGACAATATCAGTAGTAAAAGTACAAATTAATATTATTCTTTTGTTAAAAACTCAGAGACCTATAGGACTAGGGGATCCACCCGCATGCTACCCACCTACCCAAAAGTCCCGGAACGCAATCATACAAAGACTTTTTTTGCTGCAGGTGCTGGTGTGCGCATTTGGCTCCCCAACCACTTGCAAGGGGACAAAAGAGAGCCATTGTGGTCGGTTCCATGAGAGCCCTAGGTTTTTAAGAAGAGAGAAGATTCCTCTGCATGAAAATGCGCTTGGGCTAGGTTAGGGTTAGGGTTAGGGTTAGCGTGGTCTTTTGGTGGTGGAGCCTTTTCTCAAATTTGGGTTCAACAGATGTGAGTGGCTCCTTCACTGGGGAAAAAACACCTGGAAAAGCCAAAGGTGAGGGTGAAGGTTGGGTTCACCGACCACTGACTTGAATCATGAGCTGACATCAACTAGTGTATCCAGGGTTATGTGGGCCCAGCACACTGAGACTTGGTGTTGGTCCTGTGGCAAGTGGAGAGGGGAGGGGTTTGTCGGGATAAAATAACTAGGGATGATAATGGACCGGGTTCGGGCTAGATCTAGTGAAGAAGAATAGAATCTACTCGTGGTGTTGGAACCTGCCCTGGACTTTTAGTTGTAATTTATGATGTATCTATTCTTCTAGACAGCTCACATACCTGTCTTCGATATGAGTCTCATTTGATACTTGTTGGATTCTTCTTGAATACTTCTTTATAAATTTAACATGTATTTAGATTAAAACAATAGCCAGAAATGATTTTTACTCCACAACGCATTAATTCTATGTAGTTTTTCCCTTTCAACTTATTTTAAAAATCCTCTGACACTTCTTTTAATGATTAAATTATAAAATATCATAATTACACGTATTCATGACATATTTGTATTAGTTCTTTTCTCAATTTATGCGTAGAAAATTAGCTGTAGTGAATAAAACTATTAGATTATAGGCGATCGGCAAGTGAAACTAATCACCGTTAAAACTATTGCTTTCTACTACCAATGTTGTCATGGAAGTGGAACGAGGACAGGAATGAAAATGGTCCTATTTATGTGATCCTTTCAAAAAATTGAGTTGCGACTAAGGTCTTATCATAGACCCATTTTAGTTGCAGGACAAACTATATAAAAATAAAAAGTTTCTAATACTCTTTACCAAAATAATCATGTATCAAACTAAACCTTATAAAGTCTCAACGACGTTTTAAATTGGGCGAACTTGACAATGGAGTCAAATTGAAATATTTCAGCCGTCTGTTTTATAACAAAAATATCGCCTCAAATTCTGACATAGTTAATTAAATTATTGACATGACAAAATGATGTCAGGAGTGAAGAAATATATTTTAAACCAACCGGTTAAAAGTATAAATTTTTTGTTATATATTAAAAGGTGGGATCTCAAATGGAGTTTAGCTTGATAAAAAAGTTTATTATACTTTTAATCTTGTATTACATTATATTACTATTAGACTGGCATGTGAACTAAAATAAAATATTATCTGACAAAAGCTCTAGATTGCTCCATCGTAAGTTAAAATGGCCAAACATTTGAGCTCGACACTTGCTTAAATAAGAAACGTTGAGACTGCTTAGCCTGTGGGGCCAGTCCCAACTCTCTCCTTCTCCTGCCAACCCACTTTCAATTAACGATGACCTGTTGTGAGCTCATCATAAGATCTCTTTTCATAAGTCATGAGCATATATATCATGTGAAAATAGAGTGGAGTAAGATCTAGCCCAAGTTTAAAGATGGACGACACCTCAATGAGTAGATGGGGAGCAACTTTTATTTTAGCCTGCCAATTTTGAGCACCACCAAGAAAATATATAGTCGTTCTTTGTTTTTTTGCATGTCATGCAACTCAACATATTGAGGTGTAGTTAGAGCCAGCTCTCTCGTTTGTAGAGAAATAGCTCGACACCCACACATCGCACATACACACACAAAAACCGAAGGCGGCTGAAGTGATCTCATGTGTCTTTCAATTGGTGAGATCAGAATCTTGAATTGGTCTGAGTATCTCTCGCAAGCAGCACCAAAGGTTCTTGCACTCGGGCCCCACATGCTCCATATCATGGGGGTTATTGCAGGCTGGTTTCATGTAGTCTTTTCTCTAGATAGTTAGAGACGGTAGAGAGTTATTGGAGAGTAATCTTTGTCTTTCTTAATCTCAAGGAAAAGATATTATTTTTTTTGTTTTCTTTTATTTATTTTTAGAGTAAAGTTTAGAAAGCTAGCACTTCCCCTCTCTGTTCTGTTGAAAGAAATGAAATTTTTTTTTACATTTCAGTGTACATTTTATGAGTTAGTGATGTCTCCTCTTTGATTCAAGTCCCGTTATGCTCTTAGACGGACTTTTTAGGTGATGTACTGATGTCTAAGGTATTGTATCAATACAACTAATGACAATTGGGTTGAGAGATTTCATCTGACGAAAACTCAATGGTTGCTCCGATCTAAGATCCTCCTACTCGTCTAGATCGTCTGCATGTCTCTTGTCGAGCATATTGGTCAGCGGACATATTTAATCAACCACACACTTCAACGTTGGGAATGAAGACAACCTTCAGCAGCCGGGGGAGGGGGGTGTTGCGACGCACGCTGGAGGCGCATTTTCGTCATTGCAGCAGCACCCTATAAATACAACGTTATGTATTTCTCTTAGGTAAGATATTTCATTGTGCCGTCACTTTTCAAAGAGAAAAATATTGTAAACTTCTTCTTCTCAAAATATAGTGAATCGGGTGACTTAGGAGGACGTAGTCAAGTTGTCGGACCTCAGTAAATTCTGTGTGTTCTTTACTTTCTGTATCTTTTTATTTGTCTTGTTTTTTTTTTCCTCATAGGTTTGCTGTTCTGATTGATCTCAATAATTAGTATCAAAGCGAGGTTGCAGTTTCATTGGGAGCCATGGATTCGGAAGAAAGCAAATCAAAAATTGAGAAATTTGATGATTCGGATTTCGCTTTTTAGAGGTCGCAGATAGAGGATTATCTTAACAGAAAGATCTTTATTGGTCGTTGATGGTTAAAGAGAAGGGGCAGAAGAAGGGAACTTGATGAAGCTGGGCGATCCTTGACAGGAAGGAAATCGAAAAGATTCGATTGTCGCTCGCAAAAATAGTCACCCATAATATATTGAAAGAAAATATGACAGTGGATCTGATGGCAACGCTTGCAAAGATGTACGAGCAACCGTCCATTGCGAATAAGGTACATCTTATGAAGAAGCTTTTCAACCTAAAATGGCAGAAGAGTGTTCCTTCACGTTGCATCTCAACGAGTTCAACATGATCATAAATCAGCTTACCTCGGTTGGTATCATGTTTGATGATAAGGTTCAAGTCTTATTAATCCTATCTCAATTGCTAGAGAGTTGGCAGAGAAACGTGATCGCAGTCAGTAATTTTGCTGGGAAGGTGAAATTGAAACTGAGCAAGGTTGTGGGTTTGATTTTGACTGAAGAAGTCAGAAGAAAATCAACAGATTCGGTTCTTTTAGTTCAGATTGAACCATCAATGTCGAGCAGAGAGGCAGAAGTCAGAAAAAAGGTTATCAAAACAGGAACTGAAATAGATCTCTGAAAGAAAATAGATCAAAGTCTACAGTGCGACCTATTAAAGGTGAATGCTGGAATTATGGTCGGGCATGCCACATGGCTGCAAGCTGCAAAGCTCCAAAGAATGACAAGAACGAGCACTCGGCTCATATTGTGCAGGATGCACTAATTCTTTTTATGGACAATAATGCTAAGTCATTGGTATTGATTCAGGTGCCTCATTCCACGCGACTTTTAACAGAAAGGTGCTGGAGAACTATGTAGCCGGTGACTTCGGAAAGATATATTTGGGAAAAGGTGATGTAGAGATCAAAACTCAGGGATTCAAGTGGTGCTTGAAAAATGTGAGACACATTCCGAAATTGAAAAGGAATCTTATTTCACTTGGGTAGCTTGGGTCGGTAGGTTATATTTCGACATTCACATAAGATACATGAAAAATCTCAAATGGTACCATGGTGGTTTCCCGTGGAAGGAAGAATGGTATTCTATACTTGACTTCACATTTGAGTGATACCCTCGTAATGGCAGATGGCAAAGTGACTTCAGGTTTATAGCATAGTAGGTTGAAACACATGATAAGAAGGGAATGAAGACTTTGCACTCTCAAGAAAACCTGTTAGGTATCATCTCTGTGGATCTTGGTATGTGTGAGGATTGCATTTTCAAAAATAGAAGAGAGTTAGCTTTCTGAAGGGTCACAAACCTCCGAAGGCTCGCAAGCTAGAGCTTGTGCATACTAATGTATGGGGTCTAGCGTCTGTGTCTTCTCTTAGTGGTTCGTCGTATTATGTTACTTTTATCGATGATCACTCGAGGAAGGTACATGTTTACTTCATTAAAATACAAATCAGAGGTGTTTGAGATTTTTAGAAGGTGGAAAGCCATGGTTGAGAATGAAACTGATCTGAAAGTGAAGTGTTTGAGATCAGATAATGGTGGAGAGTATGAGCTGGGAGAGTTCAAAAAGTTATGTGCTCTAAATGGGATTCGTTTAGAGAGGATAACTCCAGGTACACCGCAACAAAATGTGATTGCTGAGAGGATGAATATAACATTGACTGAGTATGCTAGGAGCATTGAGATACATGCAGGTTTGCCAAAGTGCTTTTGTGCAGATGCAGTGCATACATCAGCGTTAGGTGATCAATCACGGACCATCATCTTCGCTGATTTTTGAAATCTCGGAAGAGATTTGGAGTGGTAAAGAGGTAATTCTCTCACATTTACGTGTTTTTGATTGCATGTCTTATGTTCATATTAGTAACCATGTTAGGGACAAGCTAGATGCTAAGTCACAGAAATGCACTTTCATCGGGTATGACATTGATGAGTTCGATTATCGCTTGTGGGATGAGTTGAAACGAAAGATCATTCGGAGCAGAGATGTTATATTTGATGAAAGGGTACTATATAAAGACAGAGACAACAAAGAAAACAGTGGGAGCACCAGGAAGAATGGAGACTCATCTGAGTACTTGGAGTTGGAAGACCTTCCAGATAGTAGTGTGGTTGAGCATAGTCTGGCCAGGAGGTGAGACAATCTCAAGGACAGTTTAGGGGCAAACACTAGCACACCTACCATAGAGTTGAGGAGGTCATCCATAAAACCCAAACCTAATCCGAGATATCTTTCTCACTTCATTACTTGCTTTTGACAGATAATGGAGAGCCAGAAAGTTATAATGAAGTTAAGCAAGTCAGTGAGTCCGGCAAGTGGGAGCATGCAATGCAAGAAGAGATGGATTCTCTCCACTCTAATGGGACTTGAGATTTAGCTAGGCTTTCTGCAGGGAAGAAACTTTGCATAACAAGTGGGTGTATCAGGTCAAGCACGAAAGTAATGGTAGTAAGAGATACAAAGCCAGATTGGTTGTGAAAGGCTTTCAACAGAAGGAGAAAATTGATTATACATATATATTCTCTCCTATTGTGAAGCTAACTACTATCACAGTGGTATTGAGTTTGGTAGCTGCTAAGAATCTCTACCTTGAGCATAGATATTAAAACTACCTTTCTTTATAGTAACTTAGATGAAGAAATTTATATGAAGTAACATGTTGATTTCATTGAGGAAGGCAATGAAGAGATGGCATGTAGACTCAAGAAGAGTCTATATAGTTTGAAACATCCCCCTAGGCAGTGATACAAAAAATTGATAGTTCCATGAAGCGCAATGGCTACTACAAGTACAATGCAGATCACTGTTGTTATATCAGGAGGTTTGAATCCTATTACATCATCTTATTACTTTATGTAGATGATATATGCTTGTAGCAGGATCTTGTTTATAGGAGATAGAAAAGATGAAATAACAGTTGGCAGGAGAGTTTGCTATGAAAGATCTGGGTGCAACTAAGCAAATACTTGAGATGAGGATCAGCAGGGACAGGGCACAAGGCAACTTGAAGTTGAGTCAAGTAGAGTATATCCAAAGAGTCCTTCAAATATTTAATATGAAAAATACCAAGCCAGTTGGCTCACCATTGGCAAATCATTTTAAACTCTCTAAGGAGCAATCTCCCAAGGCAGATGCAGAGAAATAGTATATGACTAAGGTTCCTTATGCCTCAGCCATTGGTAGCCTTATATATGCGATGGTTTGCACGAGACTGGATATAGCCCATGCAGTAGGAGTTGTGAGTAAGTACTCTAGCAATCCAAGAAAACATCATTGGGAAGCAGTAAAATGGATACTGAGATATCTGAGAGGTACATCAGATTTACCACTGTGTTTTGGGAAGGCTGATTGGTTCTACGGGGATACGCAGATGCTGACTTCGCATGTGATCTTGATATTAGTATAAGTACCACAAGTTATATTCATACTTTGGGTTCGATAGCAGTGAGTTGGGCCTCACATTTGCAAAAAAATAGCGACATTATCCACAACAGAAGCTGAGTATGTCTCAATAACTGAGGCTAGCAAGGAGATGTTATGGTTGAAAGATTTTTTGGAGGAGTTAAACCTAAACCAGGAGGACTATGTTCTTTACAATAACAATCAGAGTGCTATAAATCTTGCGAAGAATCTAGTTTACCATGCCAAAATAAAGCATATTGATGTGCGATACCAATTCATTCATCAGCTTTTAGAGGATGGGGAGTTGTTACTACAAAAGATTTTGGGAAGTAAAATTCTTACAGATATGTTGACCAAGTCAGTCACAGTTAACAAACTGAAGTTGTTTCAATTGGCCTTCAAGGTTGAGGAGATGAAAGGCCCGAGCCGCACTGGGAGAGGTGAGATCACTACATTCACTTTTGTTCGAGATTATGAAGTTTAGCGTTGCTTCGGTTATCTCCAGTAGGGAGATTGTTGGGAACGGAGACAACCTTCAGCAGCCTGGAGGGTGGCCGGGGGCGGAGCCCCCCCGAGGCGCATGTTGGGTGTGCATTTTCATCATTGTAGCAGCAACCTGTAATATACAATGCTATGTATTTTTCTTAGGGTTAGAGATTTTAGTGTGTCGTCACTTCTCAAAAAAAAAAAAAATATTGTAAACTTCTTCTCAAATATAGTGAATCAATGTGACTGAGGAGGATGTAGGCAAGTTATCGAACCTCAGTAAATTATGTGTGTTTTTTATTTTCTGCATCTTTCTATTTGTCTTGTGCTTTTGTTCCTCATAAGTTCCAAAATCCGATTGATCTCAACATTCAAGCCAAGTTTAGTTTGAGATCTCGTGCTTCAGCAATTGTGTTTGGCTTTTTTTTCCTTCTTCTTCTTCTTTTTTAATTAGAATATGACATAGCCAGGTACAAAGAGGATTTGAATCTCACTTCGCTTGTTTTTTTGCAAAGAAACTTTTTCAAGAAAATTCAGTTAACACTTTGCATCTAGCTAGCCGGTTTAAATAGAATAAACATCCCTAGTGAATTCACCTTGCCAAAGAGTAAATTGGAAAGGAAAAAGAAAAAGAAAATTCAAAAACGAGAAAGAAAAGGGAAAAAAAAAAAAAAGAAAAAAAAAAGAAGAAAGAATGGGGGATTCAGTTATGGATTGGAATCTGATACTGAGAGAAATGCTAAGATGGACTGAACAGAACCAGATATGAGATAGACAATGGATTGAAAAGGGAAAGACAATGGGGATTCACCAATGCCAGGGAAACATGATGCTGCACATGACAGCAAGAACCATCATCAAATCCTCATTGCATGCCCATGGCCCATGGTTGAATGGGGCCCACATACATGTCTCCAATCTGATCTGATGTGCCCCTTCCATCTCCTATAAAAAAAAAGTTTAAAAAAATTCCTTCAAAGATTTCCTTGCTCACATATCAAATGAAATTACAATTCAAAATGAATATTAACAAAAGAAAGGCAATGAGATTCATAACTTCTACCACATGAGGAGTGCAAAGGCCTCTCCTCTTTCTTTGATTGAAAGATATTTGTTCTCCCAAGCAGCCAACAATGAGGATGGTGACTGCTTAACTCTCTCATTTTGGTCATGCTTGTGATTTGATGAAATAAGGTGGCCATAACCCATCTTTTCCTTGAGAAATAACATGCATGTGATTTGTATAGATATCCAATACGCCAATGATTTGTTAAGCTCTATATACGATTTAAGCAAGATTAGATTTTCTTTCCTTTAGAATGAATCAGAGCCAAAATAAATATACAAAACCTTCAATATTTCAAGTACAGAATTTTCAAAAAAGCTGGCCAAAGATTTATTATTCTGAATGTACACTGGGTTTTCAATTTGGATATGTGTCGAGTCTGTTGAGTGATATCATGTGAACTTGGTTGTTTTTCTCTTTGCCTAAAAGGCGAAGTTCATGTACAATCAATATTAATAACTCCAACAAAGAAAATAGTTTACAGAAAACTATTGCTGTCTTTCCATTTCCTGTGTAATATGAAAAAGGAGGATATATGCGATTTAGAGTGTGGTAAGCTTGCATTTATACAATGTCGAAAGTGAACCTGTAACTCTTAGGTGTCATTGTGTATAGGCCTCTAGTGCCGAAACAACCTCGATATATATCTCAAAATGTGAAAGAAAAAGGAAATAAAAAATAATAATAATAATATTTCAGTTTCCTTTTGATCGATCAAAGACGAAAGCCAGTAATCACTGAATGCACACAAGTGAAGCATAACACCCTTCAGTTTCAAGAACAAAAATAGCAAACAATACCGACACCTGAGAACTGTTCTATGCTACCATAACGAGTGTTTCATCAGCATAATCTCTAACAGAACAGCGTCCATCAGCACAATATCTAACGGAATGAAAAACATTCAAACGGAGAATATATTGCAGAAAACTCACATCCAGGCACCAAGCCAAACCAAAGTACAATCACAACCAACAAACATCAGCCCCACCCTAGAAAAATGGCAATATACAAGACATACAAATACTAGGGATGCACCCTTCATGCTTTTTACACACTCTCATCAACTTGGCTCACAAAGCTAACCCCTAGACATACAAACAACATGAGTATACTCATAGGGAAAAAGAAGAAGGAAAAAAAATAAAAATAAAAACAACAACAATCTATTAGTACTTTCCTATACTCTCTTCTTCACGAGCTAATCATTGCAACTACGATATGCATTTCTTTGCATCAGACTTCCAATACTGCTCCATATCTTGCGCGATCCTTCTTGCATCCATTGATGCCCCCATTAAACCTCGCTTTGTCAAGCCAACAGCATACAGGCCGTGGTCGCCTTTCCAACCATTGGAAAGGGTTTCTTGGGCAATCCATCCTTCTCTGAGAAGAACTCCCTCTCCTGCCAAGCCATTATTCACAAACTATGTCAGTCAGAGACAACCAAGCACCCATCAAAGAAACGCACTTTAGTTTGAAAACAGAGAGGGGCAACTATCAGCTGTCTTTTGGATCCCATTGCAGTGGTGCAAACAAGTATGACAGTTTGTAATCATACCTTGAGCCAAGAGGGCACATTGCTTTTGTAGCCGGTGGCAAGAATGATGGCATCAAAATTCTCTGATCTCCCATCCACAAACTCTGCCCCAGGTCCCGTCAGTCGCTTTATTGCTGGTCGCACCTACAACGTGTAAGACAGACTAAAATGGTTAGCGCATGTCCGCACTATCCCCAGCTTCAGACAATTGCGTGACATTGCTGCTCCAGTTGCTCACCTTAGTGTCTCCTGACTTGATCTTCGCTAGGGTTCCAATGTCAAGGACCGGAGTCTTGCCTGAGATTGATTTTATCTCCAGTGGTCCAAGCAGAGGGCGATGCAAGCCGAATCGGGCTGTGTTGCCAAGCATGACACGGGCTATGAGTAGGAGGATTCGATCCACAGTGCGGACTGGGAGCCACTTAAGGAGCCACACGGACAGCCCGAAAGTCGACTGACCGAGCATCTCTCTAGGTAGAATGTGCACCTTCCAGGAATAACATTAACTAAAGTTAGGCAAAAGGGTGATCAAAAGGGTATAATATATAGACATGAAGTAATGCATGCAAAGATAGGCACAAAGTTGGGACCAACAACCATGTCACTAAGTTAGGAGCAGTGACTTTGGATAGCAACTTAGATGCGATCTTCTCTTTTTTTTTTATCACTAGCATGTACTTTATTAGTGCTTATTCAAATATTTAATCCATAATTGAGGGAGTGACATGAAAGGATGTTCTTTGATTTACTAATTATTGTTAGTGTTTGAAGTGAGAGTATCTCAATATGCATTCCTTGGCAGTGGGGAGTGGGACATTGCTGCAATTAAATTAGTACAGAAAAACTTTGGCAGAAAAAGAAAAGAAAAGGTCAAGCAGAATATAGAAAGATAGAGAACAGGGTGTTCTTCAGACTTCCGCATGCTGATGAATCCCAAGAAAAGAGAGAAGGAAAGATGTGGACTGAGGCTGGAAATGGATTTTTTACAGTTTAGACAACAGTATAGAAACAGGCATTTTAACTGGGAAAAAGGGCTTCCTCATGAAGAATCACTTTCTTTGAATGCAGAAACCTCTCCTTTTCTTTAAACTAAGATTTTGTATGTACTATTTTGCTAATGGAATAAGATGGTGCAAGTGTGCAACAAGTGAGATGATCGTACATTTTGCTTTGTGTTTGACCAGTGATTGCAGTACAAACACACTAAAGCAACAAAAGGAATATAAAGAAAAATCAATGATAAGAATTAATGTAACCTTGTAGTTAAGAATATATGGGGTTGTAACAATATCGTAACAAAATGTTACGTTGTAAAAACAGATAGCAGGGATCTTTAGTCTTGACCGTCACAGAAAATTGCAGAAACAACTGACTATTTGCAGAAGAATCGACAAAAACAACAAATAATAGGAAACACTGGCAGTTTTGAAGAACATTAAAGAGTAGCTACAGAAGTCGGAGCAGCAATCAGGTAGAACTGATCTCCATGTAAGAAGAAATAATTCTGTAGGATTCAATAAATTTCCTTCTAAAGAAAAAATAGCTTAGGCTTTTTTCAAGGATAAGAAGCATTAAATCTTAAGGTGGTAATCAATTTTTCATGGCAATATTTGTGACTCAAGATGCAATTACAACTGATTAATGAAGAGGATCCAAATTGTAACGTAATAGGAAAAGGATCATACATACCGCATCTCTTACAACAACAGTGGGAGATGCATTATAGTTGCAAAGATCCAAGCAAACCTCCATGCCAGAGTTACCAGACCCGACAACAAGCACCCTCTTCCCCTAAACAAATCACCACTTTTATACAAGCTAGTGTGCACAACAGACCCCTTGAATTCCCCCATACCTTCAATCTCTGGCATCACTGCCTCTGCATTCTCTCCAGTTGACGCTACCAACCACCTGCAGACATACTCCATCTCTTTCCCCTTGTCTCCCCCAGCTGTTGTTCTCACTCGCCACAAACCAAGACCATTATCATATTCAGCACTCACCACTGTCTCATTAAACTGTGGACGGATATTGAATTTCCTTGCGTAATTCTCAAGGTAGGTGATGAATTGCTGCTTGGAAGGATACTTGGGAAAATTTGCAGGAAATGGCATGAGGGGAAGCTCACAGTACTTCTTTGGGAGGTGGAGGCGCAGGCGGTCATAGGTTTTGTGCTGCCATAGAGAGGCCATGCAGTTTGACCTCTCAAGCACCAAACTCTCAATTCCCTTCTCTTTGAGGCATGCAGCAACAGCCAAACCAGATGGTCCAGCACCAACGACTATGGGGCCTGGGATGCATAAGTACCTCTCAGCTTTGTATATAGTAGCATCTTTTATTCTCATGGAACTGAAGTTGTTGCAGTGACGGGAGGGATGGAAGAAGGGATCGTGCACTTGTTTGCCTTCTATTTCTCTCCAATAATCCATGGAATTGTAGATAGTAGTGCTCAAAAATAGATCAAGTGTTCTATATATTATCGATAAGCTCAACTACCATAAGGGGGGAGAAAAGTAGCTGGAGAGACTAGAGATGGCTTAGAAGATGGTAGTCTCCAGTATGCTTGGATACATTTACTACATGTATATATTGATTTTTAGCAGAGTAATAGGATCTCTCTGCTTGAGGAGAGCGAGGAAGGAAGCAATGAAGAGCGTATGCAGTGGAGATAAACTCTATATATTTGCTCACATTGCCGACTTCTATACATGTCAGTAAAGAGAAGTGGGACATGGAATGTCATTGTTGCTTACAATTAGGTTATTTTGAACACTGACACTGACTATTTACGCACAACTGGTGGACACTTCTCATAAAAGCGAATAATAATTTTTTGCTAGATAAAGAGCATGGTAGTTTTATACCGGTGAAAATAGTGATTCGTGCTGTCGATTGGCTCTCTGATATTTACCATACCTATAGCAATCTTATCACCTTAACCCCCTACATTTTGCCCCATAACTTAGCCTATCAAATAATTAGATATTGCTCTTTTGTTACATGAGATTGATCTGCATGATGACTTAGGCTCTCTTGATCATAGGGAACAAAGTTGAACTGCTGTTACCACTTTTGCAAATGACAGCCAATGCCAAATATCTAGCAAAATCAACAGAAACAAACAAAATTTATGTGGTTTGGCAATTTTCCTGTGCCCTTGCCAAAGAGGCATCAGAAAATTCCATCAGAAACTGCCTAGATTACCACTATGAATGGGAACTCTATCATGACATGTGACGAACTTTTGTCATTGACTACAAAACTGCTTTCTCTATTCCAAACCCTAATCCATTCTAGTAAATACATACATACATAGATATGTGAGTATCTATGCGTGTAAGCAGGTTAGCCTGCCGATAACACTCCTATCTCTTAAGTGAGAGGTTCCAGGTTTGATTATAACTGTTGTCGAAAGCGGAGTTGGGCTTGGGTAATTACTACAGGGTGTGTGAGTATTTACCTTTAAAAAAAAAATAAAGAAATAAATGTATATGTGTGTGTGCGCGCGCGTGCATGTTTGCAAGTGTGTAAAAGAGAGAAAAAAAATTCCTATAATTTCTTGAGCTGCGGCTTTTTTTGGACGTGTGGCGAGGTTTCAGACAATTTTATTTTGATCTACACATTCTCAAGAAGCAATAGGTCTCTGGTTTTGAGGATCGTTTGCCCATCAGGCAATCCAAACTTATTCTACTCACAGCTGTTTAATTTGTAAACACATAATGGATGGGTAAACAATCTCTATAACCCATGATATTTCATTCACAGCTTCTTAGAAATATGTGGATCAATGATGAACGATGTGTATGGGGATGATCCACAGTTGGGAAAAGAACTGTGGCGCAAAACATTTTCAGTGCTACAGCTCAATTTCCAGTTTTCTCTGTGTGTGTGTATCTATACATATGTGTATGTATGTATATATCTATAAATGTATATATGTATCCATATGTATGTATGTATATGTATATAAGATAAATAACAAATGAGTATCCGAACTTTGTCATTCATTTGACCCATGTAACAACCCTACCTCAAAGTAGCTATTCCCACATTGGATATGCATTTAACCTGTCTAGTAATGTAATGGTTCAATTGAACTCAAGAAATGCATCGTAGGTGGCGTGTTTTGAGCACGGAACCATTGTTTATGTAGTTAAGTGTGCTTTGAAAAGCATAGCAGTAAGATGGGTGACTGCCTCGAAAGGCCGTGCAAGTGGCAGTATGCCCACAACTTAATGAACATAAATATTCATTCCTGATACATAAGTACCCATGATACAGAAGAGAACAATTGGTCTTCTGCAAAGTCACCTTCCAAGTTATATCCCAAGGGAAGCTATATTCTCCATAACTACGTATTTAAATGATTTTGGATTCTAAAATGTATCATTCAGAAAAAGGAGATTTATTGATTCCCTAAGTTTTTATTTGTTGTTAACAACATGGATGAATGAAAATACAATCAAAAGGAATCTACTATTTGCTAGTTAAAAAATAGTATGAAGCTGAAAAATATAAGAAGAAAAAGAAGGGCCCATATTTTTTAAAAAGTGTAACTTTTTCCAAAGTAACATTAAAAATAAAAATATTAATTAAAATGATTCCAGCCTTTTCTATTTTCCTTAGTTCTACCTTTCTATATATATCAAATTCTTTACATCCTTTAGCTTTATCAGAAACTAAATATACAATAATTTTGGACAAAATAATATAAGATAAAAAGAGTTATTCTTGTCTCCAGTAAGCATAGTACTTTGAAAGACTCCTAGTAGTCTTTGTCAAAGACAACAGGCAATCAACTAAATCTAATAGTCCCATAGTTTTGCTAATGTTGTTGGCAGAAGACACACACTCAAAGTATTTGGATTTCATCAACTGATCAGATGTTGTTGGCAAAAGATGGTCATACCATGAAAGTGTTTGGACAAGTTTATTAACTGAGAAAATTTATGAGGCTGAAAATCTGACAGAGATCAGATGTTGTTGGCAGAACATACTGCAGTAGAACAATTTTTAAATGGAAGCATGTACATTACTATCAATATTCTACTTGAAAGATAACTTTTCCCATTTAAGATGCCGCAATAACTTTTTCCATTGAAGATGCCACATTTTTTGAAGTAATAATCGTATCAAGTAACACCATTATATTGAAGCATGTGCTTGGTAAGACATTATCAATGTAAATAATAGAATTTAAGTGCCTTAGATCATCAAAACACTCAGTGTAACTCACCACGGCTGACAAGAAGGGGAACTTGGCTAATGTTATGATTAAATATATTACCTCAACGCGCCACAACTTTGAAGTTTTGATGTAGTTGTAAGGACTTTAATATGGTATCAGAGAAACTCAGGTTCAATTCCTACCATGTGCACATTTAAGAAAAAAAGTGGATTTAAAACAAAATAGTGTTGCGCAAAAAAATCAGGTTTCGGCCCATAAAAAAGACACTCGACCTACAAGAGCATGCTAGAATATAAATATATTACTCTCAATCCTCACTACAACTTTGGAGATTTAGTGTAGTGGCAGTGACTTTAATAGCCAACAATAAGGGGAACTTTGTGGTTGGTGGAGGGCCTCCTTGTGCCGAGGCACAACTCTGAGGTACAACCAACATGCTATTTAGAAGACTTTTCTCCTTGAAACAGAAGGGATGCCTTCTTGTTTCAAAGGGTAAAAAGGACCTTCAATGGTGATGAGACCAGGTTGTGCATGCTAAAGGAGCAACAGGGACTCTGAAGATGCACATGGGTAGATCAAGACTCAAACTCAAGGAAAAATGGACCAAAATGTTCCTATTTTCTCCAAAGAAAGACAAAGACAAGAGAAAATAAAAGAGCATGCCATTTTATGAATATTAATGGACCATGTTACACAGATACTTCAATTAAGGAGCTGCACTAGTATCTGCTACATATCCTATATGGCCATACTTGAATACTCTGGTAAGAATGATCCTTGTTAGATAAAGCTTTTAATATATTCTAAATTTATAAGATATCCTAAATGTCTCAGGGTGATGGTGATCTCTGACTAGTAAGTTAAATTTTCTAATGTGTGAAAGATGGTTTCACAATTTTATTTTGATTTAAATGCTTTTTTTATTATTTTACCATTTACTCAACATATGTTTTGGTTATTTAGGTAAGAATTGATGTAAATGACTTGGAAACATATTATAATATGTGAGTTCATGTGTTTCATTAACCGTTGTAGTCTTGCATACTAGGAAGCATAGATAATTCTATTGTGAAGCCATTGGGCATGATACTTCTTTCCATGTTAGTGTGTTCGTGTCACACTCATGTCAGCGTATCCGTGACTTTGTAACAAAGCGTGTAGATGCATATTATATATAAAACATTTATTCACATGCACATATCTATGATGTCCAGGCATCCTAAATTTTTAGTTTCCATATTTTTATACCTCTATCATGTCATGTCCATATCCTGTATGTGTACTAGTGCAAAATAGTTTATGAATATCGAGGGAAGTGCACCCAAGTTTAAGCGTGAATTATTTTCATACTCTCAAATTTGCAAAATTTATGAAAAGATGAAGATATTGGACCCAAATGTTAAGCATTAAATTAATAAACACATCATATTTCAAACAACTACAGAATTTTTGGAAACAATACAATAAATTTCAAATAATAAAAAAAATTACCAATTTTATCAAAAAAATAAAACCAAATAAATTTTAGTATGTGTCATTTTCAACCAGATATAGCACTTTTTAACCTTTGTAACGTTCTTCAAAATCTACCCATTCCTTGAATATGCTATATTTATTAAAAATTCTAAAGAGTACCATATAAGAATCTACATTACATAGTGATTGAGATTAGGAAAGAAAACCCCTTCAAACTATTCTGGGGTTTTCCACAATTTTGAAACTCCCTGGATTTAAAACTAATTCACACTCAAATTTGCCTACCTAATCATTTTCCTATATTTGTTCAAAAAATCATTTTCCTATACCCAACTATAAGTTATATATGACAAATCACCTATAGTTGTTTAGATTAGAGAACCTTTTCTTTTGGGAGATAAATGGCTTATACATACCCATTTAAAATGGGTTTTAAATTAGAGGGCATAGTGAATCACATGGTTTAAAATCCCTTTATTGGTATCACTATTGTCCAATGGATTTCGGTATCAACATTGTTGATATCAGCTGTCAATATCAGCAATACTGGTCATATCAGCAATTTTGGCCCTGATTATCGACTAATGTTATAAGGTTATAATATCATAGGTACCACAAAATCAATACAATATTACCAATATGTATTGGGATCAGCTAAATTTAGAAACCATTGTGAAGCAACAAGTTAGGTATGACAATTACACTTGTTTGAAATAGAAACATATACTAAAAATGATGCATCACCTATAAACACTTGTTTAAAATAGAGAATCAGGTAACATAAGATTTCACCTTCGGATTTCAGTTTTCTATATAGATGGATTAATAAGAAGATAACTCCTGTCAGGAATATTGATATATATTTTAGCAATTTAAGCTTTTGGGTACAATGGCTTAGTGACATGGTATAAGGAGCAAAAGATCTAGGTTCAAATCTCATCGTAGACATATTAAAAATAATCCTCATGTGTGTTGTATTCCAAGTATAAGGAATCATGTGTTTTCTTTCACGTGACGGAGAGTGTTGGGAATGTTGATATACATTGTCAACCAATTACTCTACATCTATACCTTTTGGGTTAAGTGGTTTCCTGACAATTCTGACCCTATCCATGACTAGGAAAAAATTCATATTAATTGCGTTGGTTATGCGGCTTGTCTCTAATAAGTGATAACCACTTCACCCAAAAGTTTAAGCAAACAGGTTGCGCTAATAATGTGTAACACACAATCTTAACACTTAACTCTCCTAGTTTGATGAACCTTTAGGCCACATGGTCCTAGTCTGATAAGCCCTTAGGCCACATGGAAAGGTCTCCATGGTAAAGACGATTTGCTAGAAAAGAAGAAAAATAGGGGATAATGAAACATACTTGAATTTTGAAGTTCTACGACCTCTTGAAACTTGGTGCAACAATCCTATTAGATAACCACTATACCCAAAAGTTTTAGGTAATTGCTTGTGGTCCAACAATCACACAATCTCGGACACAACAGGTTGCACCTTAGAACATGTTATCCACCAAACACCCCTCAGCCCGGCCGCAGCGAAATGCTCTACCAAGTAGCAAGTTCATCTTTCTCTTACCGACATTTGGGGATAATGACTTTTAGAAAGGAGTCAAATAACCTCTTGTGGTTCTATGGATGCATAGACAGAGGATTGGATTATGAATATGTAGATATTGAATAAGTAAAATCAGTTAAAAATTAGGAAATATAATCTTTATAAACTTCTTCCTTTATTTAGTTTAGACACAATATTTTTGGAGGGAAGTTTTTTGTCGCTTGACACAAAATAACATGGCCAAGGTAGACTTCCCTATTATGAGTTTCTAAATTTATTCCAAGCTCCTATGATGACCATAATCTAAATTGGTCAAATACTCATCACCAACTCATAAAGTTAAGTCAAATCTTCCCCTAGGCATTGAGAGTTCTGCTTCATAACTTACTGACCCATTAACAATCAAGTGGTTCTTGTTTGGCTTTTGACAAGAATATTACAGGGACTGCAGAGGAGGTGCCACTTAGCATAGTGCTGAAGCCTTCTTGAGATGGTTAAGAGGTGTGGGGTCCAAATCCTTCTTGCACTAGGCTACAACCTATTCTCCCAAAAGAAAGGGAGTGCAGAAGGGAAGAAGTCCACATTTTGAAGCCAGGAAAGGAGCACCTGGTGTGCCTTCTCAAAAAAGATTGACTTTAACTCGATGAGAAATGGCATAGATAGTAGTGGGAATCTAATAATGACAGAGATTCACATATATGGAAGGTAAATACAGTTTTCTACATGTGTTATTTATATTTCTGTTGAACTCACAAGTAAAAGAAAAACTGCATACTGTGAGATCCATTTCCAAAATCATTTTTTTGAAGATGTTAGTGGACGGACACTACCTTACAAATTAACAAATAAATTTAACACAAAGACAAAAGGAATCTTTCCACTATGAATGTAAGCAGAGGGAGTACATGAAGCATGCAGAGAATCTATTATAGAGCAGAGGATATACTCTCCAGCAATCATAGCTATTGGCAGTGATATTCTATAGCTCAGATTCTAACTTGAGGGAGATCCAATACCGACCACTGTAGGTATCAAATCAGGCCTAGGAGTGAGACGTGGAGTTATCAGAACCAACACCTTTTTGTCCAAGCTTCTATAGCACCAATCACAGACTCTGCCACTACTGTGAGCTCTTGGGCACAAGCCTAGTATTCCCAGATCTGGCAAGCAGAAGCATGCGTTCCCTTTCTCCTCTATGAATCTTACTAGAATTATCCTTGGCGCTGGCCATTTATGGAGAATCCCACTTAACTTTTAAAGTTCTCAGGAGAAATAGAGAAGTAAAAGAAATGTGCAAACACTTGGGTGTGTCTGTAACTTCGTTTTACATCAACCTAAGGATTTAAGTTATTGCTCTCAGGAGAAATAAAGTAAAAGGAAACTTGAAGCATGTTGGTTCTAGCCTCAGGAGTGCTCGGAAGTGGAACAAGGGTACCAGTAGAAAGGCCAAGTGGACTCAAGGATACTTGTTTCTCTCAACCACACCCACAGGGCAGACAGAAAACAAATGGTTTCTGGAACCACTGCCGCCCAACTTGCTTGGATCTTGAAACTAGCCTGTAAGATTTAAAAAGCGAAAACTACAGCAGATATTCCCGATTCTGCCATAGGAACAGAAGTAGAGAGGACAACAGCAACATTCAAGGTTTCTAGTTGCTAAACGTTCAACTTGAAGGAGTATGCATTCAGTACCATGTCAGGTCCTGTAAGGCACCTGATATTTTCCCAATTTGAATGCATTTTTCTGGTCGCGGAATGAAGAAGCATTTCTAAAAAAATGAATAATCCCCCCCCCCCCCCCTCCCCTCTCTAATCTAATAAGTGGAAATTTCCTATAAAATGTTAACAGCCTGATCTGAACATATAACATCTCACATGCAAGCACCTTTACCAAAAGTCCTCAAGTTCCAAATAGAGAGGCAACTGAAAGAGGATTCCTGCCAAAAACAGAAGTTCCTCTGAAGACCTAAAGCACTTTCTAGCTCTCATAATCCTTTTCTTTTGATTCTACAATTTAATTCTCAGAAGCGCATAAAATATGGCATACAATTGGTTATGGTAAAGGAAATTCCATGCAAACTAGTGCAGTTGAAGATGAACAACAAAGCCCAACATGACAATAGCTTGATAGGAATCATTGCTTTCAGACAAGCTCTTCGACATGATATTTCGTATCTGAAAAGAAAAGGAAGAAATTATAGGATGGCTAAATAGTGAGACCTTTCCAGTGTTACCTTTTCTTTCAGCAGGCTGTTGGATTTCTAATTTCCATTCAAATTTTCTGCTCCACTTTCCCGAACTGCGAAAGGAAGATGATGTACATTGCCTTTCAGTCTAAAATAACAAAAAAAATAATGACATTAGTTATGAACTTGTGTAAATCCTCAACAGAATATAGGGTCTTATCAACATGGTAGACTACAGGTAACAGGCTAATTGTGCAATCATTAATTGAATAAGAGTGCAATTTGTTTCACATGCTCTTTCATATCTCTATAATTTTTGTTGGCCTGTAAATGATATAAACTGAAGCAGACACATAATACGATAGGAGGTAAATAAATTTTTGCAGCTTAAGCATGCTTCAAGATTGAGCATTACACTTAGACCATTGGCACCAGTTATGAACAGTGCACAGCTGTGAAATCTCAAAAGCAAAATTGAAGAAAGTCTAAAATGACCCCTCAGCAAAGATCAACCAGTTAAGACCTGATGCCAAATACCTACTGTGGTGGAGATTTTCCGCTGTGAGTGACCACAAGTGAGAGTATGTTTTAAGATATAAGTGTAAAATAACAAACACTACACAGACAATAGATGGAGACACGATATGTTTACGTGAAAATCCAAATCGGGAAAAACCACGTGAAGGAGGAGGAAAATTCACTATAACTCGCCAGTTTACAAGAATTACAAGTATATATTAGTATTTTTCTAAGTTAGGTTTGGATGGAAGGCCTAAAAGTCCTTTCTCGCTGGAGAAGAATGTCTATTTGTACTGAACTCTTCCTCCCAGGCGGATGGGGTGCTAGCGAGATATGTGTAGCTGCACAATATTCATGTGCGGATTTGTTGTAATAGCCGCGATTGTTGACGTGATGGTTGAGATTGCATGCAAGGAATTTCATCATTATCCATAACTGTCCACCTTAAACTCATGGGTGTTACACATCTTCAACGTAGGAGAGAAGAGGCGGCATGATTGCAGGCAGAGATGTTGGCGTTGTTACTGGGGACTTCCGATTGAAGTCAGGGATATTGGACTGTAGGTGACTCCGGAGCGTGATGTCTCCTAGACAGGGGTTTGCTCTGGGATGGCTCTGGTGACGGAGCTTTGGAGGTTGACTTATGTTCAGCCTGGAATAATTCTAGGAACTGTGGATGCTCTCGGGAGAGTACGTTGTGACGGAAGTAGTTGATTATTGCAAAAACTTTAAAAGAGTAACTTGGTTGCTTGGACACGCATCAGTATCTTACTGAGGGTCAATTTTTAATCACTAAAGATGCCACCGGCTCTTTCACTTGCTGAAGCTTGTAAGAGGAAAGTCGGAAGAGCATAGTTGGTTGAGATCTTTGAATGTCGTGAATTCTTCTAGATATTAGAGAATGGGAGGATCTGGTCCATTAATGCGAATCTTTGAAATTTCACTTGGAGATTGCATGGCTGAATGACAGCTAGCGTGTCGATTGATTAATTGGCATGAAATCTGCAACTGACGTCTTTTCGAATCTGTATCCTCATCGCCTTGCAGGCTTAGTATCTCCCGTGCTGGTATTTTCCGGGGAGTTCTCGACACCCTTGACCTACTGACCATGGTGAATTGTTTGTTTAGGATTCCTCCCCTGGAGGCTGTTGGGGACGCACGCGAGAGCGTATTTTCTCTCAGGAAGAACACATATATATAACAGATCTCGTATTACTCGTGTTAGATGTAACTAAGCTTGTATTCGAATGGACGTAATCGGCAAACTTTATAATAAAATAATGAATTAAAATGAAAGTATTATTCGGATCTTTCCTTGTGCTTGTGATTAGCTCGCTGTTGCATCTGCTCGGGGAGTTGTTTTGTTCCGAAGCGTTTGGACTGATTTGGCATGTAGTTCCCAAGTATGGTTCGTTCATCTTACTTAAGTGGAAGATCCTTAGCCCGAAGTTGTGTTGTCGTGGTAGCTGTCAGGGCCCGTGTAGCTTGTTGACTCGCTCGGGTGGCCATGAGGGTAAGCCCCATTATAAGCTGACTCCGAGCAGTCAATGTGAGCAAGCATCCATCTTTCAAGAGATTCTCCGAGGGCTCGTCGTCAGGATGAAGACCCGTGTAGGCTATTGGCTCGCTCGAGTGGCCTATAGGGTAGGTCCCATTAGAGGTTGACTCTGAGCAGTCAATGTAGGTAAGCCTTCATCTTTCAGGAGGTTCCCCTAGGGGTAGCTATCAGGGTGAAGACCCGTTTAGGCTGTTGATTCACTCGGGTGGCCATTAGGATAGGTTCCATTATAGGCTGTTGACTCGCATGTGTAGCCATTAGGAAAGGTCCCATTATAGGCTGACTCCGAGCAGTCAATGTGAACGAGCCACCATCTTTCAGGAGACTCTTCGAGGGGTAGCCGTCAACGTAAAGACCCGTGTAGACTGTTGACTCGCTCGGATGGCCATCAGGGTAGCTCTCATTACAGGCTGACTCAAAGCAGTCAATGTAGGCGAGCCTCCATCTTTCAGGAGGCTCACGATAGGTCATCGTCAAGGTGAAGACCCGTGTAAACTGTTGACTCGTTCGGGTGGCCATCAGGGTGGGTCCCATTATAGGTTAACTCGTTGCAGTCAAATATGGGCGAGCCTCCATCTTTTAGGAGGCTCACCGAGAGGTCACCATCAGGATGAATACTCGTGTAGGTTGTTGACTCGCTCGGGTAGCCATCAAGGTAGGTCCCATTATAGGCTGACTCCGAGCAGTTAATGTGGGCAAGCCTCCATCTTCATGAGGCTCCCCGATGGGTGGTCGTCAGGGTCAAGACCAATGTAGGCTATTGACTCGCTCAGGTGGTCATCCGGGTAGGTCCCATTATAGGCTGATTACGAGCAGTCAATGTGGGCGAGCCTCCATCTTTCAGGAGGCTCCCCGAGGGATCGCCGTCAGGGTGAAGACCCGTGTGTTGACTCACTCGGGTGGCCATCATGGTAGTTCCCATTATAAGCTGACTCCAAGCAGTCCATGTGGATGAGCCTTAATCTTTCAAGAGGCTCCCTGAAGGGTCACCGTTAGTGTGAAAATCTGTGTAGGCTGTTGACTCGCTCGAGTGTCCATCAGGGTAAGTCCCATTATAGATTGACTCGGAGCAGTCAATGTGGGTGAGACTCCATCTTTCAAGAGGCTCCCCTAGAGGTGACTGTCAGGGTGAGACCCGTTATAGGCTGTAAGAGTATGCATGGTGCCCGGGGCAAATATCAGAAATTTGATAAAACGTGATTAAGATAACAAAAAATGATCTTCATGGGTCAAATAATATCACTTCAAGTGGAAAGAGTTCCAATGCTTCTTGTGTTGGTTCTCGTCCTTATCAGCCAGGGTGTATGACCCTTTACCTCTCCGAGCGATGATGATACAGGGGCCTTCTCAGTTGGGTCCTAGCTTCCTATGGTTCTTCTGCCGCGTGGTCTGAATCATGTGTTTCATGACCAAGTCTCCGACTTAGAATTCTCAAACCTTCACCTTCTTGTAGTGTGTTGCCCGGATCTGCTGTTGGTAAGCTGTGATACGGATTTGTGCATGTTGTCACTTTTCTTCCGACTGATCCAATATCAGGCGGAGCTGGGCGTCGTTTTGATCTTGATCTACTCCTTCAACTCAGAATGTCGGCATGCTGATGTCGATTGAGATGATCGCCTCTATCTCATATGCCAACGAGAATGGGGTTTCACTGTAGGAACGCGCTTGGTGGTTCTGTAGGCTCAGAGCATTCCAGGGAGTTTCTCTACCTATTTGTCTTTAGCTTTATTCAGGCTTTTGCACATGTTGTCGAGGATGGTGCGATTGCTGATCTCAGCCTGGCCATTACCTTGAGGATAGTAAGCCGTGGAGAATCGATGGGTGATCTTATACTTTGCGCAGAAGCTGGCTACTTGTTTGTTGGCGAAGTTCGTTTCGTTACCGGAGATGATGGTATGGGAAAGCTCGAAGCGACATATTATGCTCTGGCAGAGGAACTTGGCAATTTATTGCCCCGTGACTTCAGATAGGGTGACTGTCTCGACTCATTTGGTGAAGTAGTCGGCGACCACTAGTAAAAACCGCAACCGAGGCTACGCTCGGAGCAGTGGTCCGACCACATGCAGCCTCCATTGCATGAAAGGTCAAGGAATGCACAAGATATGGAGGTCAGAACTCGACATGTTTGACGTTGGAGTGAACCTCTGACATTGTATGCACTTCTTCACATAATCCTTGGCAGCATCGATATCTTGGGCCAGTAATACCCTTAATTGATGACCTTGTGGGCGAGGGAGCAACATCCTGAATGGTTCCCACAGTCGTCCTCGTTGATTTCCTGCATAACTTTTCGAGCTTCGTCTGGTTCGAGACATCATAAGGGTCAGAGTGGAGCCTGAAATAGGATTTCTTACATATGACGTCCCCGAGAAGTGTGTACCTGGGGCCAAGTACTAGAGTTTTTGTGCCTCCGCTCTGTCGTCGGGGAACATTTCATTTTTCAGATAAACAATGATGGGTTCTCTCCACCCTAATGAGGTATCGAGGTGTAGGATTTCTCCGATCGATTGTTGGATGCTCGGGTTGGCGATGTGCTCAACGGGATTTCTCGTCTAAACTGGAACTCTGTGGCTGCTCTCAAGTTGGCAAGTGAATTGGCGTGAATATTTTCAGATTTGGGGACCCATTTGAAGTTGCATCGGGGGGTTTATACTTCAATCTAAGAATGTGTTGTAGGCATTCCACCATCCAAGCATCTCTGGCAGCGCATTCCCCGCTGACTTGGTTGACCACCAGTGAGGAGTCACATCGAACTTCGAACCCTGCGACCCCGAGCGTGATATACATTCGGAACACAGTTAGGACTGCCTCGTATTCGACTTTGTTGTTAGACGTCGGGAAGCCAATGGTAAAGGACTGTTCAATGAGAGATCCTTCTGGAATGGTGAGGACGATTCCGATGCATGCTCCTTACTGTTTGAAGCTCCGTCCAAATTCAGGATCCATCCGTCAGTAGGTCAGCTTGCTCTGCGGCTTTCAGGGTGAAATCAGAAATAAAGTCATCCAAGACCTGGCCTTTGATTGTTGCCCTTGGCTCGTACCTGAGTCCGTAGGACCGCAGCTCTGCTACCTATTTTGATATCCTCTCAGTTGCTTTCAAGTTTTTTACGACGCTTATAGGGAGATGCTCTGTGAGAACTGTGATTAGAAAGGTCTGAAAATAATGCTTAAGCTTCCTCGAAATGATGAAGAAAGCAAGCATCAGTTTTTTTAGCCTTTGATATCTGGTTTATAGTCTGTTCATGAAGTGGCTGATGTAATAAATCAGCTTTTAGATGACTTCATCTTTACAAGCAAAGACTCCACTCATAACTGAATCTGAGATGGCGATGTATAGATATAGCATTTATCCCGAAGAAGGCTTTGACAGTAGAGGAGGTAAAGTCAGATCTCTCTTCAATCCTTGGAAGGTTGCCTCCCATTACTCACTCTAGCGTAAGTCGGCCCCATTTCTTTTTAACGCTTGGAAGAAGGGCCTGCACTTGTCCGTGGATCTGCTGATGAATTGGTTGAGGGCTGCGTTCAACATCTGGACCTCCTTCACGCAAATGGGTGACTTCATATTTAGGATTACAGAAATATGATCGGGGTTGGCCTCGATGCCTCATTGAGTGACCAGATATCCCAAAAACTTCCCAAAAAGTACCCCAAATGTGCACTTCTCAGGATTGAGTCACCTTGTATTACCTAAGGAGATTGAAGGATTTGTATAGATGTTGAAGGTGGTCCCTGTGATTACGCTTTTCACCAACATATCGTCGCGTAAACTTCCATGGTGCCCCTGATCAGGTCCTTGAAGACTTGATTAACCATTCACTAAAACATAGCCCCTGCATCCTTGAGTCCGAAGGGCATCACCTTGTAGCAGTAGATTCCCGACCAGTAGTGAAAGTTGTCTTGTCCTCATCCGGCTGATGCATCTTGATCTGATTATATCCGGAATAGGTGTCCATGAAGCTAAGGAGCTCGTGGCCTGATGTCGCCTCTACCAGTTAATCAATCCTTGAAAGGGGATAATTATCCTTCGGGCAAGCTTCATTGAGATTGATAAAGTTGATGCAGACTCTCTACTTGCCATTCTTTTTCTTCACGAGAACAGAAAAGCCAGTCGGGGTAGAACATCTCTCGAATTAAGCCAGTTTGAAGTAGGCAATCGACTTTGTGACTCCCTTCTTCGTTCATTCTCCTTAACTTCTGTTTTACTGACTTAGTGTCCGCCTTGATGGAAAGCTTGTAGCAAATGACGTTGGGGTCAATTCCCGGCATATCGGTGGGGTACCACGCGAATATGTCTGAATTGTCTGACAATGACTGTTTAAACAATATCTTCTCGTGAGGGTGCAGGTTTGAGCCAATTCGGAGGATATGCTCTGGGTAATGTGGATCTATAATAAATGACTCGGGCTTCTCCTTGGTCTGACTGTCGAGGTTTCCTGACTCGGCGGGTAAGTCGGGATCTCGACTTTCGCTGTACTGTGATTGTTATTGGTTAGCTATCCTTCTCCGCTTCTTGTCCACAGGAGAGTCTTCGTTAGGACTTGCTCGGGAGGCCTTTTGCACCCAGCCGGATCTCTTTCGGGTTACTGCAGCTACTGTCCTGGCCATCGTCTGGTCACCCCTTATGTTGATCATTACTAATGGTGTGAGATACTTCAGAAGTTGATGATGGGTGGCCAGGACTACTCTTATTATATGGACCATGACCTCCGGAGGATGGCATTGTAGGGAGATTCGACGTCAAAGACGTAGAACTTTATGACGACGTTGTATGAATTTACTCAGATTGGGAACTCGACTGTGTCGGGAGAATAAGCTTCGCTCCCGTTGAATCCATAGAGAAGCGACTGGGTCTGAGGGATGATCATCTTTCGGGCCGACTCGGAAATGTCCTCCATTCGATCTAGGGCGTGTCTGTACAGAATGTTGACGCTACTCCCCCTGTCAACCAAGATCTTTAACACTTTGCAGCAAGGAATATGTATTGCCACGACCAAAGCGTCATTGTGCGGGAATGCACGGCATAGGCGTCTTCCTCTAAGAAGAAGACGGGCCTACCAAGCGGTGAAGGCGGGCGTGTCAATATTGTCGGATAGTTGTCCCTTCGAGCTTCATTGACATAGATGGTCATTGCCTTCGCGTTGATGACTTCTACGGAAGAGGTCCCAAAGATGGCGTTTACCTTCTTGTATTGGATGAGAGTGTTGCCTCGATGTACGTCTATAGTTTCGGGTTGTCTCTGCACTATGATATCTGAGCGCAGTTCGGGGTTGAGGATGAACTATCAGAGATATCCTTCATTAACTAGGTCTTGAAGGTGTCGTCGGATGGTGTGATAGTCCACTGTGAGGTAGCCCCTCTCATCATGAAAGGCATAGTAGTCTCTGGATCTAATCCCTTTGGATTCTGCAGGAGCGGTCTGCTCGGGCACCTGACCCAAGGCTGATCTTTGATGGCGTTGAAGACATGATCGATAGGTATCCTGAATGGAATAAGGTCGAGCTCCACTGCACTTCCCTTACTGAATTCAAGCACGCCTGGGTGGTTTGTAGATAGCGGCGGAGTTGTGGCTTCGACTGGTGATAGCCCGAGTCACCTCTTCAATTTACATATACTTCTGTGCTCGGACAAGGATGTCCTTCATCTTGGAGACATTGTTCTTCACCAGATGCTTGTAGAATGAGTGGATGACCTGCAACCCACTGATGAATGTTGCGGCGGCAACATCTTCATTGTAAGGCTTGCGGCGGCAACATCTTTATTGTAATTGTACACCAACGCCATCTGCTTTGAAAGTAGCTGATGTAGTTTTTTAGGCTCTCCCTGGTTCTATATTCACTATGAGAAGATGGCTACTATTCTTCTGAAACTCTCTCCTAGAAGCGAACTGGTTGTAGAAGGCGCCCATTACGTCTTCAAAGCTTCAAAGGAAGTTCTTCGGGAGTGAATAGAACCAATAATAAGCGGCTCCCTTGAGCCTGGAAGGGAATGCCCGACAGAAAAGGAGGTCATCGTGAGCATAAACTGCCATCTTATCCTGAAAATAGCAGAGATGCAAGAGAGGGTCGAAGGTTCTCAAGTAGTAGTCGAAGGTAAGCATCACAAACTTCCTCAGAAAATAGAGCGTGGTGATTTCCTCCGACGGTGGTGAGTCAAAGGCTCTCAGCCCATCAGAAACTGCTGGCCCGATTGGTTGAGCCGCTTCTGAACTAAATCCGTAATATCCTCTATGCGAGGAAACTTCAGGGTTCGGGAACGCCCTGAGTCCTCAAAGCGCTCATCATCGTTACAGGTCTCCGACCGGTCGTGCTTTGATTTTCCGGTGGATTGCACGAATTCCCGATCAGGCTGTGGTGACGGGGGAGTCTGAGCTCTTCCTTTGGCGTTACAGGAAGACTGCGACTTCCGCAGTGTATCAACTTGCTTGAGTAGTCGAGTTTGAATACGAGATACTACGTTTTTTTTCAAGAGCACCCGTCTGCAGAGCTGAATCATCTCAGCTTGCTGATCTTTCATCTGCTTCTTCAGGTTGAAGAGCATATGGTAGAATTGCTCGCTAGTGTGCTGGGACTCGAGTTCAGCAGTCAACACCCTCCACAGAGTAGCAGAGGAAGAGTGGGAATCTTCAGTGTTATGGATATGGACGTTGAATAGGCTGGTCTGGCGATCTACTAGCTCGGGTGCTTCAACAGCTTTTCATTTTCCTTTCGAAGTGGTGGGGACAGCGGCTATAGCCTAGGACATTCTTCCTTGTGGGGCCATCTCAATAGTGCGAGTTGTTTTGAGGAAGGGTTGGAGTTTTGAAAAGATGAGAGATCCTAAGTATAAATTCAGGGCTCTCAATGAAAGCACTAAATGTTGTGGGTAATTTTCTATGAAATTTATCCACTCACCAGAATCAGGGAGATGGGTAAAGTAAATATCAAAAAAAACAACACAAATATAGAGATTTACGTAAAAAATCCGAAAGAGAAAAAATCACACAGAGAGAGATTCCACTATGATACTGGCGATTATAATGGTGTTTCTATAGAGTGCTAGGATTTTTGGTCTCAATTGGTTGTCCTCCCTTACATTGGAATGAATCTAACATTTATACATGTAGTGTTCCTTGGATAAAGTTGCAGGGTCCAGCTCTATTTAAACACTTAACCGCTTATCTCAGAGGCGGTTAGAGCGAAACGTCTTGATTTGAATTGGTTGAGTGAGTGTTCATCTGTATCTGGTAATCTGCGTCCACCTGTAAATGTGGTTGATCTATTCCCGAGCGGTAGCTGCCGAGTTCAAATTGAGATTTGACTTAGAGATAGAGAAACTTATAACCAAAGTTACCTCTTCCTTCTAACTACCTGAACCGCTCGTAGTTTGAATTGAATGAGGATCCCAGCTCAGAGATTCTGGAAGCGAACACGTGTCGTGTGCCTGTTTGATGCTGGATGGACACAACATGATCTTGCAAGGATCGGAAACTGACTAATACAGTACTAAAACTATCAAACATCACAACTATCTATAATCTATTCATCTTAAATAGTTTCTCCCCTTGTGCAGCTATAAAGTAAGACTTCAACTAGTAATATCATGCCTGAGGAATGATTTTCTAGAGGGTCACCCATCGTAGTACTACTCTCACTGGAATATGCTTAATTATAGAGTTTCTCCATAGGTTCCTTCCGTAAAAATACTAGTGATGATTAGATCTTGAGTTCATGAAAATTATTATATACCAAATACTTTCATAATGTATATGCTACCTAGGATTATTCACTTGGGTATGACATGCTCCTCCCATTTATAGAATCGCGTTCTCGCCATGCTAACACTTCACCACGCGATATGGGGTTCTAAAAGAAGTCCCCACCACATCATGTATGGTGTGGTACTCTGTTATATGTAGTGGAACTTAGTTTCTCACATTTCTTGGTGTTAGTTCTGATTTCATTTGTACGCCCAAGCAAGACTTCCTAGATGGTCACCCATCTTGATACTACTCTTGCCCGAGCACACTTACCAATTGAGTTTTTCAACATTTCCTCTCTCAAAATTGCTGACACGATTAGTTCTTGTCATGAGAAGTATTAATGCATATCTCATTTGGGACAACCCACTGGGGGTGTGACTAGTAAAGTTACAATGATTATTTCCTCGACTAGAGCAATAAAGTTTAAAATTCAGGAATATGCTATCTTCTGTTTTAAGCCCATTCAGGATATATTAATGTGTGCTCACCATTCCGCAACACCGGTTCCTATTATACTGCAACAATCTTCTTAATAGAGAACTTATCAAGTTGGCATGTTGTAAGGAAGAACTGAACTGGAAAAAGAGAGGGTCCCTGAAAATAAGGCCTCCAAAGGTACAGGTAATGACCAAAACGAAGGTAATGACCAAAACGACCTTAATTGCCTCCCATGTAAATCCAGTGATAACAAATATGTTCCTTAATCCTATCTAACCAATTTTATCTGTCAACACCACCTAGTACACGTTTTAAAGCTTCTTTTTAACCATGAAGTGCTATCTGGTTCGCTGTTTAATCCCATCCATCCAAACATTTAAAGCAAATTGAATAATAGTGATGCCATTGCTTGAAAACCCACCAATCTGCTAAAAGTCCAAGCAGTACATTGAAGGAAGACACCTCTCTGAATCTCTTTAGAGTCATCCAGCAAACTGTAGAGATTACCTAACCCTCAAGTGGCATGACATGTATCCATGAAAAAACAGAGTTCATGTAATTGTATTTACAGGAAGGGATGTCTTTGGCTCTTTAAGAATCTTCAAAAAGGCTAAGTTGTATGGTTCATCTCAGTTACAAGGCAAAGTTAATATGGGAATTTTTCACTCTTTCATGTAGGAACGTCCTGCTTTCAAGATGACGTTCAATCAATGTCTTCCTTAAACGTCAACGGAGCATATACAAATAGTTTCATAGGAGACCATGTTTGTATCAAGTTCAAAGTTAGAGAATCTAGACAGTTCCTTTTTTATGATAACTATACAACTAAAATATAAAAAACTTGTATTATTTTTTTGCCTATTCTAATCAGAATACAGGTAAAATCTTTATAATCTTGCATTTTGAAGAATAATTATACAAAAATAATATTTGTACTTATCTATTCAGAAAAGTCTGTTTCAAACTTAAAAATTTTACAAGTTCCATGTGAATTTTAGTATATCTAATTGCAGTGTCTTTGTCAGATGGAAGTGAAAAGAGATTTCAAGCCATTACATTATGCTTCCTATCTTAGCAAACTAACTTAACATCTGACATAATATACAAATCAACTAGATCATTACAGTAGTGAAGTAT
Organism: Agave tequilana; assembly: GCA_038442645.1. NCBI lineage: Eukaryota > Viridiplantae > Streptophyta > Magnoliopsida > Asparagales > Asparagaceae > Agave > Agave tequilana. The sequence goes on along the minus strand of JAVJIF010001570.1, from coordinate 94,854 downwards.
GCCACAAGTTAGAAAAAAGAGATCGAAGCATCTTAATAAGAGACTATTAAATATGGCAGCACTAAGCTATCAAAGATCCTATGATATTAATGATAAAATACAGTGCATGGTGTGAATTGTGATGCTTTTCTCAATCTATATAATTTTCTCCTTGTAAAGCCAGTGTCGCATCTTGTAAACAAACTTAGTGGGATTGCTTAAAATATACAAATAATCAAATGAGAACCTGAAAATTCTATTGTTGAGTTTCATCCTATATTTTAATATAAAGCAAGTTTTTCTTATGTATTCTTTGGCAATCTCGATCAAACTAAATTATCATATTTGACCTAGAAACTGTGTTGTAATAGTCAAGAACACATACATGGTCTGTTTCAGTAGTATGAAGGAACAAAGCGTCTGATGAAACTTTCTTGGCTGTACCAATCTACTTCTCAAGGAACAAAATAATTTATTACTTTGAAGCTCAATACATCACTAAAAAAGTAACAAGAAACTATATTCTCCTAGCACCTTCTTGCACTTGACTTATTCTTTTGCCCACTGGGCAACACAGCTGATAGTACAAAGCAGCAGCATAGATTTTGCACAATATTTGGAAATAAACATAATTTCCATCAAGCTATATGCACATTGCTGTAAACATCCCTCTTAAGCCCCTGCTTTTGCTGTGTCCCCTTTAAGATGCTTTAGTCCCGGGTCCAAAATAAGATGATTTTGACAATTGCATGTATATCTTCTCATGTCGAATTTATTGTTATTGTTAAGATTTAAGAGTTAATTTTTTATTTTCTTCATTAGTTATGAAATTTCTTAATTTCTGTCTATTGTATTTTCCACCTGTTTTCACCATTTTTGCTTTTTAAAAATCCTCGGCGCGTTTTGTTGCTAAAGCACCGCCACAGCCTAAGCCCTGCCTTGCCACTTTGCTCCCACTTTCGCTTTCCACAACGTTGCCAATGCATGAATATTATTGGAGAAATTTAACATCCACATCTCATATAGAGTGAAATGGAAGAAGAGCCATCATGCCTAGATATGTTGACCATCAAACAAGAAGTTAAATTTAAGTGCCAGGTAAAAGATCTTTCATGCTTCACCAATCAACTATCCTGGATAAAGAAGCTTAGTAATAGTCACTTTGAAACATTTCTGTCTGAGATACTACAAACTATTTCTCTAAGAATTCTAAGATATAACAACAATGACAACAAAAAACCTTTAATTCCGAATTGTCGGGTTAGCTACATATCTCCTTTTTCTCCACTCAGCTCTATTATGGACTATGTCCCATGATAATTAACAACAACCAGATAATTTTTAGTTACTTCAGTCATGTTAGGGTCTACCATAGTAGTCTCATTTCTCCCTCAAGTATGATCCTATCACTCCCAACTTGAACACTTGTTGGTCTTTGTCGAACATGCCTAATCCGTATCAGCCAACAGCTTCTCATTTTATCATGTGAACTTACCTCTGACTTCAGTCGCACATGAACTCAATACTTATATCTTTTAGCATATTTACACTCATATATATTTTACATTTCAGTTGCAGTTTGTAGGATCTATAAACAGGGCAACACAAACATTAGAGGGGGGTGAATAGTGTTGATAAACTTTTAAAATAAATTACTTGCAGGAAAGTAATATTCACAGAAAAATCTCAGAAAAATGCAAATGTAAACACAAGAGATTTTATCCTGATTCGGTCCTTGTGACCTACGTCCAGTCCTCAAGCAACCCGCTTGAGATTTTTATTATCCTGATTTTGACACACCCCTAAAATTAACTCATTGTATACCACTTGACAAAACAACCTTTACCAAATCTGTACAACTCTTCTCTACACCAAGAAGACAACAACTCTTTGAATGAATACAATTAATTCTATAAGCCTTAAATCTTGTACGTGATTGTGAACAAGGTCTCTTATAGGTGAACTCTTAGAATTCTTTACAATAGGATTGGAATTGTGTGAAGAACAGAAAGTAAAAGCAAGTTTTAGAAAAACAGAATTTTTGAACAGAGTTTTGGGAAGAAAACTTGTGTTTTGAATTGGTGAATTCATCTAGGACAACACCCCTATTTACAGGATCAAGTCGACTATATAAACGATCAAGTCGACTATATAAAGGATATACTTTTGTGGAAGAACTTAGTCGACTATATAAAGGATCAAGTCGACTGGAAGATATGTTAGTCGACTAGACTAGGGTATAAGTCGATATATGACTATATTGTGTGTATGATTAAGGCTTTTAACAAAAATTCTAAAAATATACAAAAATAGTCAAAATCTTTGTATGTGCTTGAGCAACCAGAACTCAGTATAAACGCTTGAGATATAGCTCCAATGCACCTGTATCACTTTTGTTATCCATTATCAAAATCTATCAATCTGTAAGCTTTAACATTCTCCCTCTTTTTGATGATGATAACCTGTGTGCATGAAAACTCCCCCTACAGAGAACAGTTATAAAATATATATATATATAACAAGTGTTCTCCCCCTGCATAAGTCATAAGTCATAGTCATATATCCACATATCTTATCCATTTATCATATCTTATCCAGATATCAAGAATCATAACACAACACATATATCAGCACATATATAACTTGCACATATAGCACATATATAACTTCAAACTTTTCTCTCCCTTTGTCATTAACAAAAAGAGAAATATCATAGAGTATAAAGATAGACATTAACAACTAAAGTGTTCATAACAACAAATGTCAATTATTACAATTGAAAACCAAAAGAGTGATAGCGAAAAGAAAATACAAAAGATGCAAGAACTCCAAAAAGCATGTAGCAACACAAAAATAAAGCCAACTCCATATGCATCAAATGTCAGATCCGGGAGAAGGAGGTGGTGAAAAACGGGTCTTGAGTAGATCTAGAATTTCCTTTTTGGTGGTGTCAAAAGACTCCATCTTCAGTTGCATGTTCATAAAGTGCTCCATAAGAAGAGATTGATTTGTGAGCAATGCAAACTGAGAGTTGAGCATAAATTGTTGTTGGGCTTGTAGAGTTAAGATTTCAGCAAAAATAGAGTTATAGAATGCATCATGATAGGAAGGAGGTGGTTGAGAGGAAGGAGGTTCAGTGAATGAAGGTTAAGTGAAGGAGAAGGACCTTGAGTAGAACTTTGTGGAGGAGAAGAGGGTGAATGTTGAGGTTATGGTGGAGGTTGAGGAAAGTTATGAAGTTTTATACAATAGAGAACAACACGATCAAAAGACTCGAAAACTTTGACAACACTCGTTTCGAAATAAGATCTATTTTGAATTTCCGAAACACATGAGACAAAAAGGTGCCATATGGTAAGAAGGAGGTATGGTCCTTGACAAAATTATCAAAAATTATCTTAGCCCAATTAACTTTTAATCCAGCCATGATGACATAGACTCAAGTAGCTAAATCACTGGAATAATAGTTATAACTCCCAGTTTTTGGGTAAATATTATAGGCAAGGATACGACCAATTAGATGAGGAATAGGTTTCAATTTATTATTAGTCATTGATAATCCTTGACCTGGAAGAAAGATATTTGATAAGATCTCATCATCATCCATATCATTGTCATTAAGAGATAGGCCGTGATACGGAATAGAAAGAATACGACCTAAAGATTTTGAGAATAACTTGATATGCACACCTTTAACCAGAGAATAGATATAAACATTATCATCATTGTCTTCATAGGTTAAATTTGTGTAAAATAGGTGGATCAAGAAGAGATAATACCTTCCCTAAATCAGTAGAAAATATAGTATAAAGACTACAATTTTAAAGATAAGAGATAATATCATAGTCATGAAAGTCTTCATACTTAACAAATCGACCATGTAAGATTTTTAACTGAGAAATTCTTAAGTAGTCATCTTTTAGGGCTGGATTTTTAAGAAAAATCCTAAAATCTGTTTGTGAAGAAGATGAAGATGGTGTAAACTTAGATTTCTTAGATCTAGACATGATAAGAACTGAAATTAAGGTTGAGAAAGTAGGAATTGAAAGTATAAGATAGAGATTGGAATGAATTTTGCCAAGAAATTAAAGGAAGAAGGAAGTGGATTCTGCTGCTATAGTCGACTGCTGCTTGCAGCTGGAGAGAAGAACCGAGTAAAATAAGGGTTTTTATGAGGAGGAAGGGTAAATATGAGAAGTAAAAAACCAATATTAACGGTTAGGATTGAAAATAGGTAGAGATTGGATCCAAAATTTATGAAATGGGTCAGGTTCGAATGTCAAAAATCTAATAACAGAACACAGATTTTTACAGGGTTAGTCGACTTGGGTCTATGATTAGTCGACTAATTCTCCTGTTAGTCAACTAATTGGTCGATATAGTCGACTAACTCTGAATAGCTCAAAAACACCATGTTTCTGTTTGATAAAATTAATCGACTAGATATCTGTTAAGTCAGCTAAAAGACTTTATAAGTCGACTAATAAGTGAAAAAATGCTTGAAACAAATTTGAAAAAATATTAAATCTCGAAAATATTGCAAATACCCAAATCTCTTCGAAATCTCATAAAAATATCTTCTTTAAGAGGTTTTGTAAAAATATATGCAATTTAATTATCAGTTGATATAATATTTAATGAAATATCACGTTTTAAAGCATGATCACGTAAAAAATGATGTGTAATATCAATATGTTTTGTACGTGAATGATGAATTAAATTTTAGATAGGTTAATAGCACAGGTATTATCACACATAATAGGTGAATTTGTGATAGACATATCATAATAAAGGTTTGTTTCATCCATAAAATCTGAGCACATGCAACACTAGCAGCGATATATTCTGCTTCAATTGTTGATAAATAATACAGAATTTTATTTTTTACTGAACCATGATACTAGTGAATGTCCCAAAAAGTGACAAGTACCACTAGTACTCTTCCGATCAGATTTACATCCAGCAAAATCAGCATCACATATGATAGTAAATCAAATGTGCTTGATTTCAGATAAAATAATCCATAGTTGATTGCGTTATTAATATATCGAAGAATCTTTTTCACTGCTTTAAGGTGTGATTCCTTAAGATTTCATTGATATCTAGCAATAAGCAAACACTGAACATAATATTAGGTCTACTTGAAGTAATATACAGTAAAAAATCAATCATACCTCGATATAGTTTCTGATCAACATTCTTACCATTTTCACTTTTGTTTAGGAATGTAGTAGTACTCATGGGAGTGTTTTTTACTACCAGAATTTTTCATATCAAATCTTTTAAGAAGTTTCTTTGCATATTTGCACTGAAAAATGAAGATTCTATTATTCATTTGCTTTATTTGCAGACCGAGAAAGTAAGTAAGTTCACCCATATGACTCATCTCGAATTCACTCTGCATAGTCTTAGAAAATTCTTATCAAACATTATGTTAGTAGATCCAAATAAAATATCATCAACATATATTTGTATAATTAAGATATTTTATTAATATGTTTAATAAAAAGTGTTGTATCTGCTCTTCCCATCTTAAAATCAGAATTTAAAAGAAATTTTTTAATCTATCATACCAAGCAAGTGATGCTTGTTTTAAATCATATAAAACTTAAGTTTAAAAACATGGTTTGGAAATTTTTCATGTTCAAAACCTGGAGGTTGTTCAACATAAACAGTTTCTTCAATAAAACCGTTTAAAAAAGTACTTTTAATATCTATTTGATAAAGTCTGAAATTTATAAAACAAGCAAAAGCAAGTAAAATACGAATGGATTCAAGTCTAACTACTGGTGCATAAGTTTCATCAAAATCAATATCTTCTTCTTGGTATCCTTGTGCAACTAACCTTACTTTGTTCTTAATGACTTGACCTGATTCATCAAGTTTGTTCTTAAATACTCATCTGGCACCGATGATTGGATGATCAGTAGGACATTGTACAAGATCCCAAACATCATTTCTGATAAATTGATTCAACTCTTCTTGCATTGCACATGCCTCTTGATATTCTTCGGTTCAATGAGTGATATGAAAGCAATTTGTATCATGTAGTTCAATTTGGATCTAGTCTGAACGCCTTGAGTTATATCTCCAACAATCAAATCATGTGGATGACTTCTTACTTCAACATATGCTTTAGGTAACTCAGTAACAGTCTCATCAACATTAGAAATGTTAGTATCATCAGAAGATATAATGGTATTATCAAAAGGAGTATCTATGATATTATCATTACCATGTGAAGAAGTATTAGAAATAGGTTTAGTCAAAGATTCATCAAATTTAACATTCAATGATTGCTCAATAGTAAATATTTTCTTATTAAAAATTCTATATGCTTTACTTTGAGTAGAATATCAAATAAAAATATTTTCATTGGATCTAGCATCAAATTTATCTAAAGCATCTCTTGTATTTAAGATAAAACATTTACATCCAAAAATCTTGAAATAAGAAACTTTTGAAATTCTGTTATAAAACAATTCATAAGATGTTTTGTTTAAAATAGGTCGAATAAGCACACGATTTAAAATATAAAATGCAGTAGCAATAGCTTCAGCCCAAAAATATTTTGGTAACAGACTGTCCATAAACATTATTCTAGTACATTCTTGCAAAGTCCTATTTTTTCTCTCCGCAACACCATTTTGAGGAGATGCTCTAGGAAATGTATAGTTACGTGTAATATCATACTTATCACATAAATTTGAAAAAGATTCATTTTTAAATTCTCCTCCATGATCACTTCGAATAGGACATGTTTAGAGACTTTTGATTTTGAATTCTTTTATAAAAACTTGAAAACTCACTAAAAGTATCATTTTTATTCTTTAAAAAAATACCAATGAAAAACGTGAATAATCATGAACAATAACAAAAATATACCTATTTTTGTTTAAAGAAACAACACGAGTAGGACCAAATAAGTCCAAAAACAACAATTCTAAAAGTCTATTAGTAGAAACTAAATCTTTAGATTTAAAAGATGATTTAACTTATTTTCCTAATTGACAAGAATCACAAAAATAATCCTTTTTAAAAGTTATTTTTAGAAGGCCTTTAACTAAATCAAATTTAAAAATCTTAGAAATTGTTTTCATATTTAAATGATCAAATCTTTTATGCCATAAAAAATAGTCATTATTAGAAGCAAGTAAACATAAGTTATCATTTGATGATATACAAGTTATTGATAACTCATAAATATTATTGTTACGAGAACCTTTAAACAGAATATCTTTCATGTTGGTATCATATATAAAACATGCATCTTTTTTAAAAATAATTTTATAACCCTTATCACATAACTGACTAATACTTAATAGATTGTGTTTTAAATCTCTTACCAAAAGAATATTTTCAATAAGGGGTTTTGAAATATTACCAAGCATGCCAATACCAATAACCTTTCCTTTGTTATTTCTCCAAATATTACTGTACCTCCCTTTTTTATTTGAACGAAAGATAGTAGTTGAATGTGACCTGTCATGTATTTGGAACAGCCACTATCAAGTATCTACTTTTCTTTATAAGGTACCTATAAGATAAAACATTTTGTATGGTACCCATCATGATAGGGTCCGAAAAAGATTAGCCTTTAGAAACCCAAATCCAATTTGAATTTGATTTCTATTTGTTAGTATAAACACAATTACAAGTATTATATACATGTTGTATATATGATGCAATATAAGCATTTTTCTCCACATTATTTAGAATTTTAGGAATCCATATATATTTGTTCCTAATTCTTTTTAAAATAGTATCAGTATTTCTTTTCACAAAAGAATTATATGGATTATGATTATTCTTTTTATAAAAATGCGTAGATTTTACAAAATCATTTTTTGAAAATCCAAAACAAACATGTATAGGTTTGTCAATCTTATCTTTTGAAAATCCAATACCAAGATGATTATTTGACATCTTTTGATAAGACAATAAATCATTTAAATTTTCTTTTCCTTTATTAAATTTTGTCATATTTTTCAAAATTTCTTCATATTTTATTTGAAACTAGTCATTTCTTTATCTAAAATGGTAATTTTAGAATATAAAGAAAAGTTTCTTTTTTAAGCAAAGAATTTTCTTTTAAGAAATTCTCATTATCCATTTTTAAAGATGAAATAACCTTTTCAAAGTCAGATTTTTGAGAATCTAATGAAGATATTTGAGAAACATAAATTGAATTTTCTTTGATAAGTTTGTCATTTTCTTTTGTTAAAACTTTATTTTTAATCTTTTCAGTTTTGAAATCATCATAAAGTTCATTAAATGTTTCTAGTAATTCGGCATAGTCTTGTACCTCATCTTCTTGAGCCATGAAGCAGATATTGGCGGTTTCAGTGGCTTCTTCATCAGAGGAAGATGAATCGCTGTCATCCCAAGTTACTTGGAAGGCTTTCTTCTTTTTGTTGAACTTATTTAAATTCTTGAAATTTCCTTTAGACTTCATCAATGGGCAATCCTTCTTTATGTGACCTGGATTGTTACACTTAAAACAAATAGAATTATCATTAGTATCTTTATTCTTTTTAAAATTATCTTGTTTTAAGAACTTTTTGAATTTTCTTGAGAGCATTGCCATCTCCTCTTCATCGTCATCTGAATTGTCCATATCTGAGGATGTATGAAAAGCAAGTACTTTCTTCTTGGATTGAAGTTGTTGTTCATCCTTCTTTCTATCTTCAAGTTGTACTTCATATGCCATTAAATTACCAATAAGGTTTTCTAATGATATTGTTGAGAGATCATTCGCTTCTTCTATTGTAGTAGTTTTCTTCTCCCAATCTGATGTAAGTGCACGAAGGATCTTTCTGACTTTTCAACTTGAGTATATTCCTTTCCAAGGGCTACTAAGAAATTTGTAATGTCGGTGAACCTTGTAACCATTTCTGTAATGGTTTCATTCTTCTTCATTTTGAAGAGTTCAAACTTGTGAATAAGAACAGAAATTTTAGATTCTTTAACCTTATTTGTACCTTCATGTGTTACCTGTAAAATTTGTCATATTTGATTTGCAGATCTGGCCGTTGACACGTGACTGAATTCTTCTTTGTTCAAAGCACAGTAAAGCGCGTTCATTGCTTTGGCATCAAGGTAGACAGACTTCTTTTGTTCTTCACTCCAAGCATCATAATTGGTTGTAGGTTTGGTGTATGGTGCTTCCACTATATTCCATAGTTCATAGTTGAGTGATTGCAAGTAGATCTTCATTCTACACTTTCAGTAGTTGTAATTTAATCCATCAAATAATAGTGGACGTTGTGTAAAATATCATTTGAATTGTGATGAAGGAAACTCTGTTGCCATCCTTACTCTGATACCAAGTGTAGAATCTATAATCAGAGCAACACAAACACTAGAGGAGGGTGAATAGTATTTATAAACTTTTAAAATAAATTACTTATAGGAAAGTAAAATTCACAGAAAATTCTCAAAAAAAATGCAAACGCAAACACAAGAGATTTTATACTGGTTCGGTCCTTATGACTTACGTCCAGTCCCCAAGCAACCCGCTTGAGATTTTTCTTATCCTGATTTTGATACACCCCTAAAATCAACTCCTTATACACTACTTGACAAAACAGTCTTTGTCAAATTTGTACAACTCTTCTCTACACCAAGAAGATAATAATTTTTTGAATGAATACAATGAATCCTATAAGCCTTGAATCTTGTACGGATTGTGAACAAGGTCTCTTATACGTGGACTCTCAGAATTCTTCACAATAAGATTGGAATTGTGTGAAGAACAGAAGTAGAAGCAAGTTTTCATAAAAATAGAATTTTTGAACAGAGTTTTGGGAAGAAAACTTGTGTTGTGAATTGGTGAATTTATCCTAGGACAACATCCCTATTTATATGTGAAATCAATGGTCAGCTAGGAAAGTTATCAACTCAAATTTAAATTTTAGAACGTTAGATTAAACACCAAAAATCAATAACTGTTTAACAGTCAGAAACTACTGTTAGTCGACTAGGGTCTGTAGGGTAGTCGATTAGAAGAATATTTTTAGCCTAAGTCGTCCTAAGTTAGTCGACTAGATAAGAAAGCAAGTCGACTATATCAAGACTGATATGGATGATAAGTTTCTGAAAACTATAATTAGTCGACCAGCAGAAAAGGGTTAGTCGACTATGACATGAGTTAGTCGACTAGCAGTATATGTAAGTCGACTAATAATGCTAACAAACAACAAACAGAGAATTGATATACTTTTGTGGAAGAACTTAGTCAACTATATAAAGGATCAAGTCGACTGAAAGACATGTTAGTCGACTAGATTAGGGTATAAGTTGACTATATGACTATATTGTGTGTGTGATCAAGACTTTTAACAAAAGTTCTAAAAATACACAAAAATAGTCAAAATCTTTGTATGAGCTTGAGCAACCAGAACTCAGTATAAACGCTTGAGATATAGCCCCAATGCACCTGTATCACTTTTGTTATCCATCGTCAAAATCTATCAATCTGTAAGCTTTAACACATTTGTGGTACGTTTCGTAATTGGCTAACACTCTAACCATAAAACGTGGCTGGTCACATAGGTGCCTCATAAAATTTTTCATTCATAGGCACTTTTACAATCACATTGTTAAACTCTTTGATTAGATTTGTTATTTAATTAGGACTCTATTGTTTTATGTATTAGGAGACCTATAGTTATCTAATTAAAAGTCATATTGCTTTATGTATTAGGAGACCTATAGTTACCTAATTAAAAGTCATAATTTTTGTTTATTAAGAGTCCTACTCATTTATGAATTGTAATTGTATTTGCCTAAAAAAATAGTACAGAAAGATGACTCCAAAAAACTCTCTTATATTTTTCTCTAAAATTCTGATATGATATTAGAGCAAAAACTCTAACCCTAGTTTTTCTTGCATTCGCCTAAGATAAAGTATTGTTCATTGTGAACAGTAATCGTGGTGGTACTATTCATGATGAACAGTAATTATCAGGTATTGTTCATCTAAAAAAAGAGTATTCGACCCTTTCCACTATTAACAGAAGGGAAAAGAGGAAAAAAAAAGCTACCTTCATGTTTCAAAATCTTAGACATTTTCATGATCCAAAATCCTAGTCGTCGTTAACTGTCACCTTCTCTATTATTTTTCTTTATTGTTTTCTATCACCAACTGTTGTTGCCCACTTCTACAGTCGATGCTACCTTTGTTCTCTTCCAACAGCCCTGCTACCCTTATTGTTTACCTCTGATAGGTCTTTCTAAGACCTTGTAGTGTTATTTAAGGTCCTACTGTGATTGTTATATTCTACTGTGTATCCAATGACTAATCTGATCATCTACTATTGTTCTATCTAATGTCTATAGCATGGATTGTTGGCATTCTATGTAACTACTATTGACTAGCTATCTTTTCTATTCGACTACCTCTCTACAATAAAATCATCTTATCATCCATCTACTATTGTTGCTTCAAGTATTTTTCATTAGTGTTACTACTGCAAGAAGTTTTTCTCCCTCATTAAGTTTGAAGATCTCCCAAAACCTCCACTTCTGTTGAGTTTGAGGATTTTCCAAAATCACTCCTACAGAGTTTGAGAATCTCGCAAAACCTTTCTTACTGATTTTGACGGTCTCTAAAATTCTAATTCTATTTAAGAAATTGAATACAACCTATTGTGTAGTCTTTGTCCAAGTATTTGATTCGACTCGAATTCAGTTTGCTTCAGTTTACAACTTCCGCATCAACATTAATGATTCAACACTATTACATCAGATTAACAATTCAGTATTTATTTGTTTCTCAGTTTTTATACTTTGTTAGAAAAACTAGTTTAGGAAGTCTTTACCTAGTCCTTGTAACAAGTTGGGCATGATTCATATATATGCTCCAGCTTAACGGGAAGTGTTAAACTCTTTGATTAGATTAGTTACCTAATTAGGAGTATATTAGAAATCTTATAGTTACCTAATTAGAGTCATATTGCTTTATGTGTTAGGAGCTCTATAGTTACCTAATTAAGAGTCATATTGCTTTATGTATTAGAGTCCTATGCTTAATTAGGAGTCATATATTTTTATGTATTAAGAGCCCTACTCATATTATGAGTTGTAAACTTGTAATTGTATTTCTCTATAAATAAGAGTATAAAGAGAGGACTAGAAAACCTCTCATATTTTTTCACTCAAATTTTGATACACATAATACTCAAGAATCAATTCCCCTCTTTATGGATCATTTTGCTTTGATTCTATAAACAACATATTCCTTGATCTCACCATCAATGAATGGATTAATCCTGAGTAAAAAAAAATGTCCCTCCAACTATTTCTTGGCGAACCATGTGCCATAGTTGACCTCATAATTGTGCTAGTATTACATCCCATATATTCCATTGTCATCATGTTGATGCTTATCCTTTGAATTCTAAAGCTTCTCTCCACATTTCTACTTTGAAAAGTATTTCTTCTCTAGTGTCCTTAACAAGAACTTAAGACAAAGAGACATAATTCTTTTAACCAATGAGAAATAAGAAATAAACAAGTACAATAAAGTATGCAAGCACTATGATTTTTCTTCCCCAAAGACGTGTCATTTTCCCTATGTCACATGTAAAAAAATAAAAAGTTGGTATTTTTTGGTTAATCCAATTTTTTCAGGAAATCGTTTTGTTAATCCATATGTACTCTACTGTAAGAAGTGAAATTACAAAGGGACAATAAATGATCATTGCTGAAAGGAGTCTCTCCAAGGCAAATACAAATTGAATAAACAGATCCTCTAGTAGTGTGTTTCCAACATGTAGTGATAAGCATCCACTTCTTATTTTAACCTATTGTTCTAACAATTGTCATATAGTTGTGTTCACAAAGTGTGGTATCCTAGCATCTACAGTTCTGCATGGTAAGATGATATATAAGCAAATTATGAATATATGAATAGGCAAATTTCAAAATCAATTTGGGATCTTTGATGTTATTTTAAGGAACAAATGATTCATGGAAGCATTTTCTTGATATCACTTTTTTCACTCTAATTTGTGTTGTTTTTTTTTACTCTTGTAGCACTTATAATTCATTTTTACATAAATAAATATAATGAATATTCAAATATATAGAATATAGATATTTGTTCATTATTAAAAGAAAAGTCGCAGTTGTTAGGATTGTGACTGGAATACATCGTGAAGGTAGACGAAGCTTCTGGTCAAGTCTGCATAGTTGGTGCATAGACTAGTTCGACTAATAGCCAAAGGTAATCGATTAATAAAAAATTAGTCGACTAATGACATCTTAGGAGTCGATTAATGACGCAAATAGAAAGTGGAGACACCTCAGTAGTCGACTAATGAGCAGGATTAGTCGACTAATAATTTGAATTAGTCGACTAATGGAGATGCTAACAGTTTTTTTTACGATTCTGATTGCAGTTTGAGTTGAACTCGAGTTTTTTTATTTTCTGAAGAGAAGTTCATATTGTTGGAGTTTATATAGGACTAAGATGATCCTATAGTTTATAAATAACTCCTTAGGGGTGGCTTTCAAAAATGTATAGAATAAAAGAAAAAGTGAGGTTCGTGAGAGAAATTTTAGCCATAAGAGTTCATTGTTTTAGGCGGCCATTAAAGGGCCGGCAATCTTCTTAGTGAGATATGTGAGTGTTTCTCATTGTACTCCTCTAAAATTTTAATAAAATTTCTCTCCTTCTCATATGGACGTACACGTTATTTGTTTAATTGGTAGAACTACATTAAATTGTGTGTTGCCTTTCTTTACTTTGAAATATCTCATCTCTTCTTCTCGTTGCACAACGATCCTGCTTTTCGCTGCGCCGTCTGCAACAATTGATATCACAGCATGTTAGTTTGTTACAACAACAATTGGTATCAGAGTCATATTGACGTGAAGATGTCTGCAATCGAGTTTGATATTTAGAAGTTTGATGATGTCATCAATTTCAGCAAGTAGCATATTAGAATGAACTTGACCCAGATTGGGTTGAAGAAAGCACTGCTCGAAAAGGAGAAGAAGCCTGCAAATATGAAGGATGAAGCTTGGCAGGGTTAGATGAGAAGTCTTTGACGGCTATTCAGCTTTGCTTGGCGAATGAAGTGTTGATGAGTTTTTCAGAGAAAATAACATCATCGCTGTGGGGGCGACTTCAAAATCATTATCTGAAGAAGTCGTTGGCGAACTGGTTGATTCTGAAGCAGCATCTTTTTCTTCTTCGCATGCATGAAAGTACACCTCTCAAGTCTCACATCGCAAAGTTTACCTCTATTATCAATGAGTTAGATAAGATAAAGGTTAAGATAGAAAATGAAAATCAAGCACTTCTATTACTGTGTTCTTTACTTTCTTCATACAAGAACTTTAAGGAAGTTATCATCTATGGAGGCAAATCAACTATCAAGGTTAATAAGGTCAAAGAGCATTTGCTTAATAAGGACAAAATTAACAAGCAGTTTTGATAGGTGAGTCTCATCACGATGACTCCGGGCAAGCACACTTTATTAAGGAGAAAAGTAATAATAGAAATTCTACGAGTAACTCAAACACAAGAATTTAGTGTGCAACTAGTGTCACAAGAAGGGACACATTAGAGCTGATCGTTGGACTTGCAAGAAGAAACAACAAGATGCTAATGTCATTGAACTATCTGAAGGGGATGAAGATAAGTGTGATATTCTATCTATTATAGACAATTTGGTCGGTAACAAAGATCATGGATTATTGAATCTAGATGTTCACATCATATCAGTTCCGATGGGAAGATGTTCTCCTCATACACTTCAGTTCAAGAGGGAGATGTCTTCATGAAAAATTCTGCTACAATCAAGGTAGTTGGCGAAGGAACGATCCAATTTTGTTCTCATGATGGATCATCACTACACTTCAAGGTGTTATTCATGTTCCCGAATCAAGGTACAATCTCACCTCTTTTGGAGCCCTGCATAAAGAAGGGTTCAATTTCAATTTTGAAAGTGATTTTATGAAAGTTTCTAAAGATGCCCATATGAAGTTTCAAGCCGAGCGTGTCGGCAATATTTACATGTTACGAAATTTAAAGATTACAGTTGGTGGATTGCAGGTATCCTCAACTTTAAGATCGGAAGCTGTGGAATAATCAGACACTACAATGAATTCGAGCTCATATGTTCAGTTTTACTCCAAAGGTGGATTGGGATTAGGCAGCGTCGGCGCGCAAGGAAGTCCTGATCATTACTCTTGTGTTAGAGTAAAGTCTCATAAATCCTGCATAAATTTAAGAGATCATTGGGGGATCAAGTTCAGGTCGGGCCTGAACTTGTTCGATCTAATCAAGTTGTGAACCCCGTGAAAGGGTTATGGAAAAGAGGGAGTGAGATGGAGCGAAGTTAAGAGTTGTTTAATTGTGCATTAATGTGAGCACATGGAGCGGCTATTCTCGAACTTGGACGTATTCAAGTCAAGGGGGAGATTGCTAGGATTGTGACTAGAATATGTCGTAAAGGTAGATGAAGCTTCAAAGATCAAGAACAGAAAAGTTTGCACAGTTGGTGCATAAGCTAGTAGACTAATGGCTAAGGGTAGTCGACTAATGAAGAATTAGTCAACTAATGACATCTCATGAGTCGACTAATGACGCAAACAGAAGTGAGGACATCTCATTAGTCGACTGTATGTCAACTAATATGCAGGATTAGTCGACTAGTGGCGTTGCTGGCATTTTTCCTTTGCGATTCTGATTGCAGCTTGAGTTGAACTCGAATTTTCTTCTTTTCTAAGACATGTTGTTCGTATTGCTGGAGTTTGTATAGGATTAGAATGATCTTATGGTCTATAAATAACACCTTGAGATGATCAGATGTAGAGAACAAAAAAAGTGAGAGATTCGTGAGAGAAGTTTTAGCTATATGAGGGTTCGCTGTTTTAGGCGGCCATCAAAGGGTTTGTAATCTTCTTAGCGAAAGAAGTGAGTGTTTCTCATTGTACTCCTCCAAAGTTTTAATAAAGTTTTTTTTCCCTTCTCTCATGGACGTACACACGATCTATTTGATCGGTGGAACCACTTGCGTGTTGACTTTCCTTGCTTTGAAATATCTCATCTCTTCTTCTTGTTACTCGACGATCCTGCTTTCTGCTACGCCGTCCATAACAATTTGTATCACAGCATATCAATTTATTGCAACAATAATAGTACCTTGGTGTGAGCATGATATGGACCACAAACCTCTTGCAGAGCTTCAAGAGACTTTACCTCTGGAGTCATTGGTACAAACAAGATGTGTTTATTTATTTAGTACCTGCCATGTCACATACTAGTGGTTCAAGTCCGCTTATTGCTATATCAGATCACATCATGTCATATCACAGTAATAATATCCATAAGACCACATAAGTCTAAGAAAAAACAAACATATGCAATCATGCTCATTGCTTTTGATTTGCATATAAATATAATTCAAGTTGACAATTGAATCTTAAAAACCATTTATTTAGTAAAGGCATGTCTCACAGTGGAAGGGAATTTTTCTAAAATCATAAAGCTGATAGTTCAAAGATAACATATATTAAACTCCACATAACATTATCTCTCCTTTGAACTTTTCTATTTAAAGATGACTTCGCCTGCCTCAATGGTCGTTGAGCTCTCAATATAACATCGCAAAAAAAGAAGAAGAAAAAACCCTCTCCGCGTAATTTTCTAATAACAAGACACTTCAATGACCACAGGGAATCATTGTATCCTAACAAGATGCCACAGAAACTTCTGTATGGTATAAAATACTAGCGATCACGGTAGCGAATTGATCCATAGGACCAAGAGATTTGGTTAAACTTGTAGCTTCCATGGTTGGAATTTGGAAACTGATGTGAGGAAGTGGTAGTGGAGCATTGAGAACCAAATGCAAGCCAATTTTTATGTAACGAAGGAAAATTGTCCCTTTCCCAAAAAAGAAGAAGGAAAAGGAAAAGTTTTGTCCAAAATTCTAAGGTAAATGTTCCCGAAAAATGGAGAAAATACAAATGAATATGAGTGAGATACAAACACCAGATGGAAACAAATAAAGTCTCCAAAATGCCTGTAGACCATCCACTGACTCTCAACATAGGCAAAGGATCTTGATATTATCACCTATATGATTATCAGTTTTGAAATTTAACTATTATGCTTATACATATGATAAATCATCATCCCACGAGAGTGTTTCTTCAAAACGGGTAATATTATCAGTTCTGGATTGGTTCCTTCATTGATAAGTAACATTCTTAGTTTACTGTTAATCCCTGATGCTTTATTGTGCTACAATCCTAAGCAAGTTTTTTCAATAACGACAAGATAAAGATGAACAAGTTTCTTTTTTAACTGATAAATATGAGCAACCAACAATATGTTTCCATAATAACAAAAGTATATGAACCAAAGAAGAGAATTCATCATCTCCTCCACTCTCCAATAAATTTATTCAAAGAAGTTAGCAGTAGACCCCATAATTCCACTATTTCTTTTTATTATTATTAGGATCTCAGTGTGATATGACAATAGAGATACGCAACTAATCTGCAATTTGTCAATTCCTGTAGTAATACTCTTGTGTTGGGATGCAAGATAGGGAAAAATATGTAAAGCAGAAACATATTCCTTGTACTAGTTCGAACAAAGAGAAATCAGCTAATACGGAAATAAGTTAGTATCAAACCATAACTTAGGTGATTCTTTTCATTTATACTCTCACTCAGTGGGGGCCTAGAAGCTGTTAGAGACAAGCCTGCTGAAAGAAAAAGAAAAAGTGCAACATTATCAGGCCTAAGCATGGTGTATCTTTAGATAATTGGGGAAATAAAGAACATAAGAGAAGGTAAGTCTGCAAAAGATAACCAGCAAAATGTAGGACTGCGTAATATGAAACTCTACAGGATTAAGGTGGTTCTTAAATGCTACTGTTAATTACTTAATTGGCATCATTATGAGGAAATATATGAGCACGCGTATGAACAACAATATACGGTCCCCCACAAGAATAAATGGTGGTAATCCTGTGGGGATGCAGACTCTAGTTCCATCTTTCAGTTATAGCATATATAGCCAACATTGTTTGTCAAAGGCAGACATTCTCTGTTAAGAAAGAAAATTAGAGGAAAAAAATTGTGTATGAGACAAGGAATGAAGCCCTAATATAAGTTATCAAAATATAAATTAATTCTTATTTTACAAATTGTAGTGGTCAACATCTGACATACGTCAGGATCAAGACATGTGTCCCTCGCCGTCAAATTTCCCGAAGACACTCGCAAGGAAAACCTCCGAGCAATAGCAGTATCCAGAATATTCCCGAGATCATTCTCTTCTCTCGAGAAAATTAACTTTCCGAAAGTGTTCATCCTCGCGAAGTCAGTTCTTCTGACTTGAGAAAGACAATCTTTGCAACAGATTCCATCAAATCCTGCCCACATTTATGGAGTCATTTACTTCACCAGATCATTTCATATTTCAAACATGATGCACGATCTCTATTTCAACGCGAGCAGTTACAGAAAGTAACAAATATCACCCTGCAATTAAGAGCACAATCCAGGCCGTTACGAATGATCGCAACGTGTAGATCGTGCGGTTATTGAAACCCGCATGACTCGCACTATCAACAGAAACCCCCGGGTACATAAGACATCTAGAGGGACATCTCAGGATACTTTTTTTCTGGACTAGAGATATCTGGTTAGAAGAGCAAAGTACACCTCTATAGAAAACACTTGTAATCCTCTGAAAATAGTGAATTCTCCCCCTCCTCTCAGTGATTTTCTCAAATTGGGTTTTCACGTAAAACCTGAGTCTTTGCGATTGTTTCTTCCACTCTATCTTAGATCCAGGCTACAATTTGAAGTGTAGATAAATTTTTTCTGAGAATTTAGCCTTACATTTTTTGTGCTTTCGTTGAGAACTGAGTCCTCACACTCAAGATCTCTTCCTCTTCGACCTTCCTCCAATAGCCTCTTCTTGATCAGCGATGACCCCACATAAGAAAGTTATCGGTGGCACAACCTCCAAGAGAAAGGCCAAGGTGACTGCCGGAGGCGCAACCTTCAAGCGAATCAATAATCAACCGTTCGCGGAGGGTACCGCCTACACCACTTTGCAGGAGTCGTCTGTCGGCACCCATCTTCCACAACAACATGAAGATCAGCTGTTTCAAATGATCTAAGAGATGGAGCAGATAAAGGAACAACAACAGAAGTCAGATCACGAGTGGGAGCAGATGATTCTCGGCCGCGATAACATCTTTCGTGAACAAGAAGAACTGAAGCTGCTAAACCAACAGCTCCAGGCTCAAGTCGTCGCCCTTCAGAATAGGTCCACACAGGCAAAGGCGACACCGAGAATGGTGCTTCCCCAAATCTCCACGTCCGCGAGGAGCTAATCCAGAAGCGGATCGTGGAGGCCAAGCTTCCCCAGTACTTGGTTCGACTACCCGCCTCCACGACTCACTGCTTTCAAAGGACATCGAAGAGTATGAGGTTACGAAGAAGTTCTCGACTCCCATCTTCGACAGTTACACTAGAGCGAGCGATTCGTGTTGGCCCAAGGGTACACTCTTCAGTTTTGCTTTGATGATTACAAACCACATGACTTTATTCGGTACTAATCAATTTTGTGTGTTTCTAAGTATTTCAGATTTTAAGAAAATTGTTGGTATATTCTTCCTCAAAAGGAAGGTATTCTAGTCTCAAGATGACTCAAGGGAAAGGTTCGAGTTTGGAAGATCAAGATTCACATTTTGTAGAAGCGCTCTTGAAGATTGCTTGAAGACAGAGTACAATTATAAGATAATAAATTGTTTAAAGTATAGTATGTAGAATTGATGCTCAAGAAGTCACGTACATAAAATACAAGTTTTCAAAATACAAGTTTTGATATCTAATTTTTTCTTCTCATTTTGGTATTTTACAAGGTTTAGTGTTTGATACATGTCCCATAATTTTTCAAATTTATATATCCGATTTCTAGCATGTATCCTATAGCCTATGTATTGCCAAAATATTTTTCAAACAATTATAAAATATTTAAAAGTTTAATCTCAAAATTTATTCAAATATAAGTTTTTAGGCTAGGTCGGTCGACCGGGGGGTCGACCGGACCTCGGGGCCATATATGGCCTTAGCATGTGCATGTTGTACATGTTTGTCAGGAGACCGACTGCTCGACCGGGCGGTAGACCGACTGGCACTAGTTTGGTCTCAGCTGAGACTGATCGACCGGGCAATCGACCGAAATCCAACGGATAGTTTAAATTTTTGAAATGTTGGTCGACCGGCGGGTCAACCAAAATTCTATCTCAGCTACAATAATGACTAGTTTTTAAAAATTCGGTTTTTCAACTTATTTCTCAACGGGAAATTTTGCTATTTTTGAGTTTAATCTCTCTCCTAATGACCTGATAGACTCTTCTAACAGTGTTTTATCATTTGCTAATATATATGTTTCATTTGTAGAGGATTATTAAGGATTTATTACTAAGAAATATTTGAAAAATCAAGTTTATTCAAAAGAAAAGATTTCAAGTTTTCTTGCTTCAAGTGCTCTCATTTCAAAACCAATTTCTGCAAGTTTTCAGCTCTTAAATTGATTCATTTTAACTGATTTTCTCTTTCACGAACTTCTTAAGCTCAATCTCGCATCAAATACTATATGAAGCTGTAAAAGAGAATGTTTGTGATTTTTGTGATCACCAAGAGCTTGTAAACCTCATTGGCTTTGTGCTACCTCTTGTGTAAATGATTGAGGTTAGAGTTGTATACTCCGATCTTATGTAGACCATTATAGTTCCTTTGTAGAGGCTCTTTTGTGAAAAGATCCTTAGTGGATAGTGAAATCTTTCACGCGGTGGAGGCAGGGACGTAGAGCTTGGTGCTCGAACCTCGAAACGAATCATTTGTGTTTGCGATTACTTTCTCTCTTACTCTACTCTACTTGCTATTGATTACACTTATATTTTACATTCATATCCACTTGCCACTCATTACTAGCATCATTTTTACTAGTCTATTTTTACTCTCTAAATCAAGAAGGCAATTGAGCACATCAACTTATTGTCTAGAGTAATATAAAGGAGAAGTTCTAGAGCCCTTCATAGGAAATCCGGCTCACTTCTTGATTTGAGTTGATCCTTTGCATCATTCATTTATTAATAGTTGCATTTTCACATTATTAACCATTAAATTAGCACTATATCTATTCACCCCCCTCTAGGTGTACTTTCAATTGGTATTAGAGTCTTGTGTTGGCCCAAAGGCCTATCACCCTAGTTTTGATGATGATCAACTCATGAAGTTATGTTTACTAATGATCTTGTGTTTAATTAGTGACAGATTCATTATCAAGATCTTAGTAGGTGCATAGCTCAACAAAGAATAAAATGTCAAGATGTGGAGCTGGCACGGTGTGATCCAAGGAGCTTTTGGATCAAGCTTGGACCAAGTCAAGAAGATGAGAAGCCTTCTAGTGAAGACTTCAAGAAGATGAAGACTTGTGTCTAGGTATAAGATTTTGTTTTTGTTTTAGATAAAATGTAAATGATAGATAGTTGGTGGATTGCTCAAGTATTATACACACACACTCTTGATAGTTTTTGTTTTACAAAAGATTTTTCATTTTGGAAAAATACAAGTTTGATTTTTTAGTATTTCTCATATACATATCTTTAAACCAAAACCATATTTAGAGCTTAATGCAAAAAACATAAATATTTCATCTTGATTGTGTAGTGGATCATATCCATACACACTATGCTTTAAAAGTATATCGTATTTGATGAAGATTTGGAAAAATATGTTTTGGAAAAATATTGTTTTGGAAAAACAGTTTTTATCATGAGCCAAATATTTCCAAGTTACAAAAATAGTCCAATCTTTTATAACATGCCTTGATTTTGTGCAAGCATGTTTGATTATCAAAGTATATTGGTTAAACTATTTTTGTAGATTTTTATGTATTTTATGGGATTTTTATTTGAGCCAAAAAGACCATGTTTTAAATCCCAGAAAACTGTTTCAGGCTTCGGATAAGTCGACTTGCTCCCTATATAGTCGACTAATCCTGAAGTCGGCCGACCGGACCGGTCGACCGACGTGCACAAACGTGCACGCCTTTGTGTACTGGAGGACGGCCGACCATGCCGGTCGGACCGCTCCAGAGAGCGGAGCTCTCTGGAAAGTTCGGCCGACCGTACGGGTCGACCGACAGAGAGTTAGACTCTCAGCTCTAGTGGGTCGGTCGACCCAGGCGGTCGACCGTGGCTCCAACGGTCAGAAATCCGACCGTTGGCGGTCGACCGGCAGTTCTGACAAAGCCCCAACGGCTAGTTTTTGACAGCCTATATATTTGGGGGTTTGTGGACTGTTTTGCAAGAAGATTTTGGAGACTCTTAGAGCCAGTTTCTCCCATTCATTCCAGAGGTTTTTCTCCACAAAATTAGAGCCAATACTTCCAATTAAAAGGAGAGTTTATCAAGAGTGTAAAAGAGATTTTCTTGAGTTTTTCACCAAAGATTCTTTCCTTGTTTTCTCACACAAACACTTGAGCATCCATTGAGCTATTCATCTTATAAGAGTGTTGTAGTGAGAGTTTTTATTGGTGATCAAAGTGTTTAGATCACCAAAGATCTTTTCTTTGTTCTTTGAGGAGACGGGCAAGTGTGCTCGTGGTTGTTTAGGGTTCGGGTGCGAACTCTTCTTGTTTGAGGTGCGGCCTCGGCGAGCCGGTGGGCTTGCTTGTGTACGGGACTAGGGAGTCCGAGGGCTTGTAGGTGTTGCGGCACCGAGGAGAGATCCATTGGGATCTTGCATAGTGGAAATCCTTCGTGTGTCGAAGGCGGGGATGTAGAGCAAGTGTGCTCGAACCTCGAAACATACCCTTGTGTTTGCGATTGCTCACTCTCTCTTTGTCTCTTTTATATCTTGCATACTTTTATTGTGCTCATCTTTATATGCTAGATATTCATTTGTGCTCATATTGATATATTGCTTGGGATTATTTGCTAACACTTGTATTCAACCAAGAGAGCCAACGCGGCACCTCAACCCATTCAAGGGGAATCTAGAGGAGTTTGTCCAGAGCCCTTCACGGGGAATTCGGCAACACTCTTGTGTTATACATAGTGTTTAGTGTAAAAGTTTTATTTGGTCATAATTGTTTTTAAGCTTCCGCATTATTTGCATCATTCATCATTAAGTGACCATTAGATTAGCCATCACCTATTCACCCCCCCTCTAGGTGAACCTTCAATTGGTATCAGAGCTTGGTACTCTGATTTGGTCTAACAACCTAGAGTAAAAGATCCTCATTTTAGGCTAATCACTTTATTTGTACACACACCATGGACTTCATGTCACCACCCATGTTTGACATTGTTAACATCCATATATGGAAGGTGAAGATGTCCTTGTACCTTAAAGCCTTAGGCATTCATGTTTATCTTGCCATATCTAATGATTCATATTGTTCAAATGGTAAGAATTTTGAGGCTAATGCAAAAGTCCTTCATGCTATCAAGTCAATCCTAAATGATGATTATTTATCTAGGGTTTCTAATGTTGAATCGGCTTTTGTAGTATGGAACACCCTCATCTCCCTCGGTGAAAAAGATCAATACTATGCGGGGAGCGATTCGGACGTTGGAAGCAACGCCTCCAACTTGTGCTATATGGTCCAAGGGGATAACCCCCTTGAGGTAACTTCCGAATCCGAGGATGAGGATAATAACATGTCATATGAAGAGCTTTCTACATTTTGTCAATTATTGCTTGAAAAATATGACATGATTAAGAAAGAAAATAAAAATTTGAAAAAGAACATTGATTGCATGCATATAGAACAAGATTCATTTAAATCTAAGATTGCATGTTTAGAAAAAGAAAAAGATGATTTGAAAAATGAAAATGTTTCCTTGATGTCTAAATTGAATGATTTATGTGAAGGGAACACTATTTTGAAAGATAAAATTATTTTGGTGGAAACTCAAAAAGAAATTGTTTTTCAAGAAAATTCTTGTTTGAAAAGAAAAATGTTTGAAAAGGAGAAAGAAAATGTTTCTAAAAAGAAGAAAAATGATTTTATTTCCCACTACTCTTTACATGCTACCATTGATGATAGTGAGATTAAGAATTTGAAAAATAAAATAGATAGTTTGAGTTCAACTTTGAACTCGTGTGCATTTAACCATACTAGGTTGGAGTCTTTGTTTGCGAAGAAACAAACTCCTCATATTCATGCACATCACTCTCATCATGCATTTGCTTATGTTGCACGTCATGATCACACCAACACACATAAGCATCATAAGGTGTACAAATGTACACATTGTGGCCGCAAAGGCCATTTAGCAAAGTTTTGTTATGATAATATTAATTCTCTAAATTTTGCTAAAATAAAAATGTTTGGGTTCCTTACAAGACTAACCCCAAAGGACCCAAGAAAATATGGGTACCAAAACCCCCACCATTTGCTTTTGATGTAGGTGAGGGCTCTCACAAAACGTGAGAGGATCGGTGCCTTGATGGTGGGTGCAATTGAACTAAAAGGACACATATTTGGAGCACCGCTATCAAGGAGGTTTGGTAGGACAACCACCATGTATAGAGATTTGGAGTTGGTAACAATCTCTAAACTCCTATTTTATTTATGTACATGCTTATTCATTTGTGAAATCATATAGCATGTTCATGTTTTTAGGTTTTGTGCTTCATGTGGTAAAATCTTGTTTAGATGTAGTATTTGTCAAAACTTGAATTTATACATGTACAAGTAGTGAGCCACATTTGATTCATATACGTTTGCACTTCATTGTTCACTTGTACTCACTATATGCACATGTATAGCCTAGTTTTGATGAATCTTCTATTTATACTTGTTTTGCCAATTTTTATGTTTTACTTCATGTATATGTATCTTTTATTCAAATCTAATAAATATACATGTATACCCGTGAGTCTCTTGCCTTCATGCAAATACATTTGATAGACTCTTTTATGTTTGGGATATGTATGTGTATTGTTAGGATTGGATAAATCATACATATGCCTAAAAGTGTAATATTTTTTTTGAAAAATAAATTTTCATGTTCTATAAAATGTTATTCATGATTTGAGCTTCAATGTCCATTTTCATGAAAATGCTATTTACATGACTCTTGTACACTCACATTTTATTCATTTTGTCATGACCTTGTTTCATGAACATCTTTTTATGAGCTTTATAGATCTTGAGTGTCATATTTGTGTATTTGGTATGATTCATGAAATACATATGCTTTGATTTCATGTTTTGAAGGATCTTTAACTAGTTTTTTTCAAAAATTGTCTTTAACTAGTTAATTATTCTTCATTTGGTAGAGATTTTCAATACTAAACTATTTTCAAATCTATTTTTGAAAACCCCTACCGTCTATGGGCGGATGGATGGGCGTGTATGCCTTGTAAACTTAATTGACAAATCTTTTACCTTGTGCATATCAAGGGTGGTAGGTTATGAGTTATACACTTGAGCTTATTGTTATGTCAATTGATATCATTGAATCGTTTCAATTGGTATCAATATGAACTTATTTTTTATATACTCATATTTTGTTTCTTATATATGTATGTATCAATTTCACTTGGTATACTCATTTCTCATACATATATATGATTTTCATGTGCTTAACTTTCATTTGGCTCACACTTTTAAAAGCACAATGTTTATGATGAAAAATAAAAAAAATTTGATCATTATGTTTTCTATTGATATCAAAATGCTTCAACTTCATATTTGTTAAATTTCAATTGGTATCAATATGATAATGATTATTTTCAATTAGGTATCTTAAAATTTGATTGTTTTACAAGAGCTCTGATACCTTTAAAAATTTTGTGTAAGAAAAATTAAATGTTTTGGTATGTATTTCCTATATGCAAGGAGAGCTTAACATCTCTTCTACATATAGATTCATGTTGAGTATATTATAAATTGAGGAGCTTGACAACTCTTCTTTATATGATATACGTGTGTAGGGGGAGCTTCACATCTCCTCTTATGCATTACATAATATGCGTTATGTGAATTAGGGCTTGTCATCCCTCTTTCATGTAATGTATATGTGTAGGGAAGCTAACTTAGCGTCTTCCTCTTCATGAATGTATATCGCATATAAATCTTTATTGATTGATTTATATTACCCCTTCTTTGTTTTGACAAAAAGGGGGAGAAAAATTTGTTTGACTTGATTTTACTTTGACCACTTTGTTGATGATTGCCAAAAAGGGGGAGAAAGATTTTGGGTTTATATGCATGGTTGAGTAAGATTTATGTTTATGCATATATATTTTTGTATTGCAAATAGGAGAAAAAGATTTTGATTTATGCTTGTTGCATGTTTTATCTCCATACTTGCATACATATTCATGTGCCTCATTGCCATATTTATTATTTATTTTGTATGCATGAGTTAAGGGGGAGCTTCTTTGGAGCTTTACTTTAATCCATGTATATATAACCTCATGAGTTTTGTCATCATCAAAAAGGGGGAGATTGTTGGCCCAAAGGCCTATCACCCTAGTTTTGATGATGATCAACTCATGAAGTTATGTTTACTAATGATCTTGTGTTTAATTAGTGACAGATTCATTATCAAGATCTTAGTAGGTGCATAGCTCAACAAAGGATAAAATGTCAAGATGTGGAGCTAGCACGGTGTGATCCAAGGAGCTTTTGGATCAAGCTTGGCCAAGTCAAGAAGATGAGAAGCCTTCTAGTGAAGACTTCAAGAAGATGAAGACTTGTGTCTAGGTATAAGATTTTGTTTTTGTTTTAGATAAAATGTAAAGGATAGATAGTTGGTGGATTGCTCAAGTATTATACACACACACTCTTGATAGTTTTTGTTTTACAAAAGATTTTTCATTTTGGAAAAATATAAGTTTGATTTTTGGTATTTCTCATATACATATCTTTAAACCAAAACCATATTTAGAGCTTAATGCCAAAAACATAGATATTTCATCTTGATTGTGTAGTGGATCATATCCATACACACTATGCTTTAAAAGTATATCTTGTTTTTGTATTTGATGAAGATTTGGAAAAATATGTTTTGGAAAAATATTGTTTTGGAAAAACAGTTTTTATCATGAGCCAAATATTTCCAAGTTACAAAAATAGTCCAATCTTTTATAACATGCCTTGATTTTGTGCAAGCATGTTTGATTATCAAAGTATATTGGTTAAACTATTTTTGTAGATTTTTATGTATTTTATGAGATTTTTATTTGAGCCAAAAAGACCATGTTTTAAATCCCAGAAAACTGTTTCAGGCTTCGGATAAGTCGACTTGCTCCCTATATAGTCGACTAATCCTGAAGTCGGCCGACCGGACCGGTCGACCGACGTGCACAAACGTGCACGCCTTTGTGTACTGGAGGACGGCCGACCGTGCCGGTCGACCGCTCCAGAGAGCAGAGCTCTCTGGAAAGTTCGGCCGACCGTACGGGTCGACCGACAGAGAGTTAGACTCTCAGCTCTAGTGGGTCGGTCGACCCAGGCGGTCGACCGTGGCTCCAACGGTCAGAAATCCGACCGTTGGCGGTCGACCGCACGGGTCGACCGGCAGTTCTGACAAAGCCCCAACGGCTAGTTTTTGACAGCCTATATATTTGGGGGTTTGTGGACTGTTTTGCAAAAAGATTTTGGAGACTCTTAGAGCCAGTTTTTCCCATTCATTCCAGAGGTTTTTCTCCACAAAATTAGAGCCAATACTTCCAATTAAAAGGAGAGTTTATCAAGAGTGTAAAAGAGATTTTCTTGAGTTTTTCACCAAAGATTCTTTCCTTATTTTCTCACACAAACACTTGAGCATCCATTGAGCTATTCATCTTATAAGAGTGTTGTAGTGAGAGTTTTTATTGGTAATCAAAGTGTTTAGATCACCAAAGATCTTTTCTTTGTTCTTTGAGGAGACGGGCAAGTGTGCTCGTGATTGTTTAGGGTTCGGGTGCGAACTCTTCTTATTTGAGGTGCGGCCTCGGCGAGCCGGTGGGCTTGCGTGTGTACGGGACTAGGGAGTCCGAGGGCTTGTAGGTGTTGCGGCACCGAGGAGAGATCCATTGGGATCTTGCATAGTGGAAATCCTTCGTGTGTCGAAGGCGGGGATGTAAAGCAAGTGTGCTCGAACCTCGAAACATACCCTTGTGTTTGCGATTGCTCACTCTCTCTCTCTCTTTGTCTCTTTTATATCTTGCATACTTTTATTGTGCTCATCTTTATATGCTAGATATTCATTTGTGCTCATATTGATATATTGCTTGGGATTGTTTGCTAACACTTGTATTCAACCAAGAGAGCCAACGCGGCACCTCAACCCATTCAAGGGGAATCTAGAGGAGTTTGTCCAGAGCCCTTCACGGGGAATTCGGCAACACTCTTGTGTTATACATAGTGTTTAGTGTAAAAGTTTTATTTGGTCATAATTGTTTTTAAGCTTCCGCATTATTTACATCATTCATCATTAAGTGACCATTAGATTAGCCATCACCTATTCACCCCCCCTCTAGGTGAACCTTCACCTTGAACTCTAATTTTTGGTTTAACCATTTTAGAGAGATCTTTTGCTAATCATTCACTCACTTGCACCATTTGCTTGATTTGACTCTAGTTTACATGACCGAAGGTATTAAGACTCTACCCAAATTTAATGGCTTTAATTTTCCTATATGGAAGGTTAAGATGACTATTTTCTTGCAATTCCTAGGAAGTCGGGTTGCAAAGGCGGTGACCAAATCATTTAGTGCACCCGATGGTGATGATGCCATTTGGTCCGAAATTGTCACTAAGGAGTTTGATGCAAGTGCTAAGACACACTATGCCTTACTTCAAGCCTTGAATGATGATAATATTTATAGGGTAGTTCACTGCAAATTCACATTTGAGATTTGGTCACACTTGGTTGTCACACACGAGGGGACTTCACAAGTCAAGAGAGCTAAGATTAATCTCTTGTGATCCTAATATGAAAATTTTTCTATGAATGAAAATGAACCATTGATGATATGATTACCAAGTTTACTAAGAATCTTACCAATTGTTTTGCTTCTTTAGGTGATGAGATTGACAATGATCAAAAGATGAGAAAGGTGATTCGTGCACTTCCACTGTCTTGAGAGGTCAAGTCTATAACTTTGAAGGAGCTTAATGACAGATGGAGCTCATTGGCCTCATTGGGGATCTAAAAACCCATGAGATGGAAAGAAAGGCTAGAACAGAGAAAGCACCTCAAAAGAAAAAACTCTTGCTTTCAAATTTACTCCTACTATTTCCGATGATGAAGATGATGACCAAGAAAATGAAGATTTATCCCTTTTTGTAAAGAATGTTAAAGGATGTACAACAAAGCCAAATTCAATAACCGAAAAAGATAACAAGAAAAGAAGGAGAAGAACATAGTGTGCTATAATTGCTGGAAGTCTGAACATGTCATTGCAGAGTGCTCGGGATACAAAGAGAAAATCAACTACCTCTAAGAAGTCCTACAAAAAGAAGACTTTGAAAGCAACATGGGATTAAGAGAGCGTTTCTGAAGAAGAGGTGGACACGACTAATGCGTGTTTCATGGCAAATAAGAACACACCCATAGTAACTTCTGATTCTCTTGATGAATGTGAATTATCCATGGATGAATTTGATAAAACTTTTGAAGAACTTTCCAGCAATTATGATTTTCTCAAAAAGAAGTATTTGAAAATGAAAATGAAAATAAACTTTTCAAAATAAATTAGTTGTTATTTCAAAAGAAAAAAATTGTTTTCCACATTTGAAAAGACACAAAAAAAATTTGATGTACACAAAATTTCTTGCAAAGTAAAATTTTCAATCATTGATGAAAACGAGATCTCAACTTTGAAAAATAAAATTAATACTTTAAGCAATGTTTTAAAAAAGTATGAATTTGATAAGGGTAGATTAGAGGCTATGTTTCCAAAGAGACAAACTCAAAGGAAACATCATATTTCAAACACACACCATCATGCTCACACTCCACCACAATCACAAGCACATCATGTACACCATACTACACATGCTCAGCATGCACACACAAATGCACATGTACATCATGCTCATACACATCATGCATTTTTATATGCCAAGGTGCATATATGCACCTATTGTGGCCGCAAAAGTCATTTAGCTAAGTTTTGTTATAATAAATTGAATGCATCAAATAGTCATATTTGGGTTCGAAAAACTAACATTCTAGGACCCAAAAGAGTTTGGGTACCAAAATCAACAACTTTACATGATATAAGTATGCATCAAGACTCCAAGACGTAGGGAGCAGTGGTACCTTGATAGTGGTTACTCAAGGCACATGATTTGGGATATTAACAACTTTGCAACCCTATCAAGATATCAAGAAGGTGACACCGTCACCTTTGGAGATAATTCAAAGAGCAAAATCGTTGGTATAGGTAATATCAAGGTTGGCTCATCTCTTTTAATTGAAAATATTATTTTGGTAGAAGAACTTAAACATAATCTCTTAAGCATTAGTCAAATTTATGCCAAAAGCTTAAGGAATATTTTTGATGACTCTACTTGTGATGTTTGAAAAAAGAAATCAAATACTTGTGTTCTTTTCGATTTTCATGAAAACAATATTTATATGATTGACATGCTAAATTTGAATTGCAATGTCACTTATTTGAATGCTTTTAATGAAGATGATTGGTTATAGCATAAGAGACTAGGTCATGTTTCTTTTGACTATCTATCCCGAATTAGTTCTAAGAAATCAATGAAGAGTATTTCTTACTTGAAGATCGAAAAAGACCGCATTTGTGATACATGCCAACTTAGGAAATAAACCAAGCCCTCTTTCAAATCAATCAAGGATATCATGACATCTAAACCTCTAGAATTGAAACACATAGATTTGTTTAGCCCAACTAAAACCAAAAGTCTTAGTGGTAACCATATTGTTTTTTTTAGTTGATAATTTCTCAAGATTTACATGAGTTTTCTTTTTAAAACAAAATGATGAAGCTTTTTCGCATTTTCATGTTTTTAGAAAAGGGTTGAAAAAGAAAAAGATTTTTCGATTTTATGCATAAGGAGTGATAGTGGTGGTGAGTTCATCAACCATTCCTTTATCACTTATTATGAAGAAAATGATATTAAGCATGAATTGTCTTGTTCTAAAACTCCACAACAAAATGGAGTCGTTGAATGGAAGAATCAGAGATGACTAGGACAATAATTAGTGAATACGGACTCCGTCAATATCTATGGGTCGAGGTCGTAAACACTTCATGTACATTGATAATCGAACTTATTTTTGCAAGAATTCTAATAAAACTTCCTTTGGGATTTACTATTTGAGAAAATCAAATGTTTCCTATTTCAAATTTTTTTGTTGCAAATGTTTTGTTTTGAACACCAAAGGTAACTTAGGAAAATTTGATGCCAACTCTTTTGAAGCTATATTTGTTGAATATTCAAATACTAGTTAAGGCTTATAAGGTCTTCAATAAGTTAACTTTGATTATTGAAGAGTTTATGCATGTGAAGTTTAAAGAATCTAACTCTCTTATGTAGAATGTTGTAGAAATTGATTCTTCAGGTGAAGATTTTGAAAAGATTTTCATGAAAGACTCACCGGCTCAAGAGGAGGATGGCAAGAAAAAAATAACACATATGGTGAAGCTCAAGATATAAAAGTGGAACCAACTCAACCACTTCTGAAAAATTAGAGATTTGCTACAAATCATCCCAAGGATCTCATCATAGGTGACGTATCCAAAGGGGTAACTACTCGCCCTAAACTTCATGATATATGTGGTCATTTTGCATTCATATCCCATATTGAGCCCAAGAACATCCTCGAAGCTGAGGGAGGTTCATATTGGTTGCTTGCCATGTAAGAAAAGCTAAATCAATTTGAGCAAAATCAAGTTTGACATCTT
Organism: Agave tequilana; assembly: GCA_038442645.1. Taxonomy (NCBI): domain Eukaryota; kingdom Viridiplantae; phylum Streptophyta; class Magnoliopsida; order Asparagales; family Asparagaceae; genus Agave; species Agave tequilana. The sequence continues at coordinate 62,937 of JAVJIF010001570.1, read as the reverse complement.
GTTTCTAGACCCTATGATAGACCAGCTATTAGTACTAAATGGATCTTTAAGAATAAGTTGGATGAGCCGAAAAATGTTATTAGGAATAAAGTTAGGTTAGTGGCCCAAGGTTACACGCAAATTGAAGAAGTTGATTTGAGAAAACCTTTGCACTCGTAGTACGGCTTGAAGTCATACGGATGACACTTACTTTTACTTCATTTAAAGATTTTAAACTATTTTAAATAAATGTTAAAAGTGCATTTTTGAATGGTTTCATTGAGGAGGTGTATGCTGAACAACTCTCCAGGTTTGTTGATCTTACTCATCCAAATTTTATTTTTAAACTTAAAAAAACTTTATATAATTTGAAACAAGCTCCAAGAGCTTGGTATGAAAGATTGAGTACTTTTCTTGTCTTAAATGGTTTTGTCAAAGGTAAAGTTGATACGACCTTGTTTACAAAGCATATAGATGATGATTTCTTAGTAGTGCAAATATATGTTGATGATATCATTTTTGGATCTACTAATGAAAAGTTTTGTAAGAATTTTGAATCATACATGAAGAAAAAGTTTGAAATGAGTATGATGGGGAGCTCAACTATTTCCTTGGACTCCAAATCAAGCAAAAGGGTGATGGAATCTTCATCGATCAAGCTAAGTATACAAGAGAACTCATCAAGAAATTTGAGTTTGAAGATGCAAAGATATGCAAGACTCCCATGACTAACACAACGAAGCTTGATAAAGATGAACAAGATATAACCATTGACATTAAACTCTATCATAGCATGATTAGTAGTTTGTTTTACTCGACAGCTAATAGGCCGGATGTCATGTTTAGTGTGGCTATGTGCTAGATTTCAATTTTGTCCTAAAGAGTCTCACTTAATTGTCGTAGAATGCATTATTAGATATTTAAAGGGCACTATTGGAATGAGTTTGTGGTATCCAAAAACTGGACAATTTTCTATGACGAGTTATTCGGATGCTGACTATGCCAGTTGTAGAGTGGATAGAAAGAGCACTAATGGAACTTGTCAATTTCTAGAAAATTGCCTCGTTTCGTGATCTTTCAAGAAATAAAATTTTGTAGCCCTCTCAACTACCGAGACGGAGTATGTTGCGGTCAGGGCTTGTTATGCACAAGCCCTGTGGATGAAACATACTCTCTTTAATTATGATTTGTATTTTGACCATATTAAAATATTTTGTGATAATACTATTACCATTCATATGACCAAGAATGTAAATCAATATAGCAAGACCAAACACAGAGATTAAATATCACTTTCTTCGAGATCATTATGAGAAAAGAGATACTGAGATTGACTATGTTTCTACTGATTTTTAATTAGCGGATATTTTTCTAAACCACTTGATCTTAATAGATTTTCTTTCATTCGTGGTGAATTGAATGTTTGCATTGTGAAACCATGAGCTTTTCAAAATATTATTTCTTTTTGGTATTTATATTTGATTTTTTGTGTTTACTTTAAATTGGTATGATTTAGCTCATTTTAAAATAAAATTGGTATCAACAATGATAGACTTTCAATATTCATTCTATTGGTATCTACTAGTTTTAATTAGTTTTTGAGTCCCTTTTTAATTTATGACAGAAAAGGAGAGAAGATTTATGAGTTATTTTATTTATTTGGGATTTATGAGTTATTTGGTATTAGAGAGATTTATAAGTTAGAGATTTATGATTTAGCTACTACTTGCTATTACCTCTATTTCATATTTGTATGCCTTGCTTTGTTGCATACCTATTTGGTGGTTGCAGACGAGGATGGAGGTTGGTATGTTTATGCATGATTTTTCATATTTCATATATATACCTATATGCATATAATGACTTGTTTTGAAATTGTCACATCCTTTAGTCATAAATGATTGAACTTGATTGATAAGCATAATTTTAGGGGAAACTTTTTAAGCTCTCTATATTTGTCCATCCTCAATAACTCACGTGTTTTATCATCATCAAAAAGGGAGAGATTGTTAGCCTAAGGGTACACTCTCCGATTTTATTTTGATGATTACAAACCACATAACGTTATTTGGTAATAATCAAGTTTGTGTGTTTCTAAGTATTTCAGATTCTAAGAACATTATTGGTGTATTATTCCTCAAAAAGAAGGTATTCTAGTCTCAAAATCACTCAAAAGAAGGGTTCAAGTTTGAACGATCAAGATTCACATTTTGGAGAAATTCTCTTGAAGATTGCTTGAAGACATAAAGTACAATTGTAAGATAATAGAATATTTAAAGTATAGCGTGTAGAAGTGATGCTCAAGAAGTCGCACACACAAAATACAAGTTTTCAAAATATGATTTTTGATATTTAATTTTTTCCTCATTTTAGTATTTTACAAGATTTAGTGTTTGATCATGTCCCATATTTTTCTAAATTTATATATTCTATTTCTATCATGTATCCCATAGCCTATGTATTGCCAAAATATTTTTCAAACAATTATAAAATATTTAAAAATAAGTTTAATCTCAAATTTTATCCAAATAATTGTTTTAAGGCTAGGTCGCTCGACCGGACCTCGGGGCCATATATGGTCTAAGCCCGTGCATGTTTGTCAGGCGACCGACCGATCGACCGATAAACCTAGCGTTCGACCGGGCGGAAGACCAACTGGCACTAGTTTGATTTGGATTAACATCGGTCGACCGGACAGTCAACCAAAGTCCAATGAATAGTTCAAATTTTTGAACTGTTGGTCGACCGAAATTCTGTCTCAGCTACAATAACGACTAGTTTTTAAAAAATTGATTTTTTTTAACTTATTTCCCATTGGGTATTTTTTTCTCTTTTTGAGTCTAATCTCTCTCCTAATGACCGATAGGCTCTTCTAACAGTGTTTTATCATTTGCCTATATATATGGTTCATTTGTAAAGGATTACCAAGGATTATTATTGAGAAAGATTTGAAAAATCAAGTTTATTCAAAGAAAACATTTCAAGTTTTCTTGTTTCAAGTGCTCTCATTTCAAAACTAATTTCTGCGAGTTTTCAGCTCTTAAATTAATTCATTTCAACTGATTCTCTCTTTCACAAACTTCTTGAGCTCCATCTCGCATCAAATACTATAGAAGCTGTAAAAGAGATTGTTTGTGATCTTTGTGGTCACCAAGAGCTTGTAAACCTCATTGGCTTTGTGATGCCTCTTGTGTGGAGGATTGAGAGTTGTAGTTGTATACTCCGGTCTTATGTAAACCATTATAGTTCCTTTGTGGAAGCTCTTTTGTGAAAAGGTCCTTAGTAGATAGTGAAATCTTTTACGAGATGAAGACGGGGACGTAAAGCTTGGTGCTTGAGCTTCGAAATAAATCATTTGTGTTTGCGTTTGCTTTCTTTCTTACTCTATTATACTTGCTATTGCTTACACTTGTGTTTTACATTCATATCCACTTGCTATTCATTACTAGCATCATTTTTATTTGTCGGTTTTCACTCTTTAAATCAATAAGGCAATTGAGCATCTCAACTCATTGTCTAAAAGAATACAGAGGAGAAGTTTTAGAGCCCGTCATAGGGAATCCGACTTCACTTCTTGAGTTGAGTTGATCGTTTGCATCATTCATTTTATTAATAGTTGCATTTTCGCATTATTGACCATTAGATTAGTACTACACCTATTTACCCCCTCTACGTGCTTTCAATCCGGTCTAGCACATCCGCCACTTTCAAGATAAGATGATGCTCTATTTTCGGAATGACCTGGTAATGTGCCTTACATTCCCATCTAGTCTTAAGGTGCAGCGTCGGAGTGGTTCTACTCCCTACCACCCCGTTCTCTCCATAACTTCTCGGAAATTACCGAGGCCTTCCTCACGTAAAAATGATACTCGCCAAAAAGCCAAGAGGAGTAGCCACTACCTCCTCTCTGTCAAAATGAGGCCAGAGGACAGCCTCAAATCTTATATCAACTTCTTCTAGAGTCAACTCGCCAAAGTCTCCAATTGCGGAGAGGAAGTATCTGCACTCGCGTTTATCAGTGGGTTACAGCTCAATCACCCTTTATACATGCAGCTCCTGAAGCATAATGTCGCCAAAATGAGCGAAGCTCTCCCTAGAGCACAGCCATCCATCCAGCTGAAGGAGGCAGTGAAGGTTTCCTCCAACCCTTCAACAAAGCCTAACGAGGATGGAACAAAGTTAAAGTCCCCCCGTGAAGCTCCCATTTATGTTCTCGAACGGCATAGGGCAGCCTCCCTATAAGAAGCAGGCGCTCTTCATAATGCAATCAAGTCTAATCCAGGGCTACACGTCAACAGAACAATTCACTCTATTAAAGCTCTTGATCGATGAAATGGTCAACACCTTCAAAGATCAACCATGGGTTAGACGCCCAAAGTCGATCCAACCCAATCTGTCACTGATCGGGTTGGAGGAGTATTGCTCGTTTCACGACTCCAAGGGACACCAAACCATACATTGTTGGGCCCTCCGAAGATATTTAGAAGAGCTCATCCAGTAAGGCTTCCTCAACGAGTATGTCCTCACCCCCGAGGCAATTTCACAAAATATGAACGCTCCGTCTTCCCAAGAGTAGAACGCGATCGCTCAATACGGACGATCGACTGAACTGTCAGACTCCCTTTCAGACGTTGTACACCCTTCTAAACCCTCTCATTGTATTGCATTTTAAATGAATATTGTTTCATGTTTTACACTTTGCAGATACAAATATCAGGCATTCGCCCTAATGATAAGATTTCCCCCGCTCAGAGGCAACCATGACCACCCCCGACGATGGGATGTACCCCATTCAGGGGCAGTCTCGGCAACCATCCATCCATGACGCCCTAATGATGGAATTTCTCTCACTCGAAGGCAGCCAAGAAACCCCTCGATGATGAGATGTGCCCCACTCAGAGGTGGTTCCAGTTTTCATCCCTCCATAGCGTGGCGTCAGAACCCACACCAAAATAGGATTTCCCCCACTTGATATCCATAGTGTGGTGTCGGAACTCGCATCGAGATGGGATTTCTCTCGATATCCATTGCACGGTGTCGGAACCCGCTCCATAACGCAGCGTCAGAACGCGCACCGAGATGGGATTCTCCCACTTGATATCCATAGCGCGGTGTCAGAACCGTCCCATAGCGCGGTGGTGGAACCCGCATATGCCTATGGGCCTTTCTCGATCATCCTATAGGAGTTGAAACCCTACGTTGTGGGATTTCCCTCATTCGGAGTCCCCTCCCCTATTCTGCTATAAAGATTTTTCCCTCTCAGAGCCCTCATTTGTTCTAATGATGGGATTTCTCCCACTCGAAGCAGGCAAGCCTACGTGCTCCCCTCATCTAAACCTATAGGCGGATGAATACATATAAATACATACAAATTCTGTTATGGGATTTTTCCCACTCAGGAGACAGCTCTATTGACGAGAAATCCCCACACGAGAGGACAACTCCACTATTGGGATTGTCCCACATTAGAGGTATCGGATCGTCAACTAGGTAGGTAGGGGCCCCTATCAGGAACAGACGCATCCAATCTGTTGTTGGGATTCCCCCCACCTTAGATTGACTTTCCTGCAGGCACTACCGGACTATAGCCATACGCGGAATCAGGTATATTCATTATAGTTTCCTTATTTGGATTATCCCCTCGACGTACCGATCTCGCGTGGTCATACGTCCAATGATTTTCTGAAGACAAGACATACAGACACCACTCGGAGTTGCACGCAATCATTCCTTGAACATCTCGAAAATCAAAATTGATTCCCCGAGCATACATACACTTCCAAACAATATAGACAACAATAAATCAGGCAAGATCTAAACACACGTCATCGTTCCAAAATCGCTTTTATCACAAAAATTTTCTGATTATGTCTATCCAATTACATACTGGATTACATCTTACAAGAGTAATACAGGGTCTATTACATGTTTGTATTTGCCTGTTTGAAAAAGGAATACAAATAAACATATCCTGACTTAGACTCGCCAAAGTTCGTGATGCTGAAGCAAACAAAGATCCATCAATCGAGGAACGCTTCATACAGGCGCGATCCTATTGCACATGCCATCATCCGCAGCCCCCGAGGAAAGCCCAGAGAGGTTCATGCACAAAAATATGAGGCTCATAAATGGAGAACGGCCTCTTTCTCCCGAGAAGAGCACGCCTCCAAGGCAACCCGACTAGCCCGTTCACGACATGCAAGAATGAGATGACATCGCATCATGGTCCCTCCATCCCGAATAGGTATCCAAGAAGGGGCGCCTCATCATCCCAGGTCACACACCCATGCTCCCTTCCCAGTCCTCGCTTTAAGAAAAAAGTTTCTCAGTGTAAGGACTACGGGACCCGGCCCTGAGCGAAGAGACCAAGAAGTGGACAATGGCGATGGAATCAGAATTCAACATTGTCACCACCTGAGCAAAACCTCACTCCGTCCACACCCGCCATCAGGAGAAGATATGTTTGAGCAAATCAAGTCAGAGCTTGAGCCTAATCTATTCCTCCCCGGCGGCGAAACCTTGTCTCGAGAACTGAAATTCCGTGACCAGGTCATCACGAGAACCGAAATTACATAGCAAGTGCCGATACGACGCAACCACCATCTTCATCATTGGCACCCTCTCCATCTTCTTCCATCGAGCAAAAAGATACAACTCAATCCACCAGAGCAAGAAATATCAGAAAGCAGATAAAAGCCTTCTGAAGATGGGTCTCCCACTTTCAAAATACTTCATATTTATAGACACAGAAGCCAAACTGTCTCGAATTTAGAACTTTCACATATACAGAGACGGTTTTGAAACCCTAATTTTTCGGTATATCAGGTCAACCAAATTCGATTCAATCCTTCCACACGATCTCCTCCATTATGAATTCAAGATTTGGGTCATTAATTACCCAGTTGTCTTCACCTGTTTTCAAAGAGAGCTCAGATTACTAAGAGGCATTGACCAAGACCTTTTAGATTACAAGCGACGCCTCAACTTCCCAAGCCAGAACATACTCATTACGCTCCGCTCTTTCCCCTCAAAGTCGGGAGAAAGAAGAGGCGGAGGGGGCATTTGTAGTGGTCAAAATCTGGCCCGCGCCATGATCAAGACACGTGTCCCTCGACTTCGAGAGGATGAACACCCTCAGGAATGTTAATTTTCTTAGGAGAAGAAAATGGTCTCGGGAATGTTCTGGACGCTGCTCTTGCTTGGAAGCTTTCCTTGCGAGTGTCTTTGGAAAATTCTGACGGCAAGTCAGTTCCCCCGACTTGAGCAAGACAACCTTTTCAATAGATTTCATCAAATCCCGCCTATATTTATGGAGTCCTTTACGCCACCGGGTCATTTCATATTTCAAACATGGTCAACGATCTCTATTTCAACGCGACCAGTTTCAAAAAAACAACAGATATCACTCCCGCAATCAAGAGCACAATTCAGGCCATTACGAAAGATCACAACATGTAGATTGTGCGGTTATTCAATCCCGCATGACTCGCACCATCAAGAAAAACCCCGGGTATATAAGACATCAAGAGGGACTTCTCAGGGTACATTTTTCTGAACTTGAGATATCTAGCTAGAAGAACAAAGTTCACCCTGTAGAAAACACTATAATCCTCTGAAAATAGTGAATTATCCCCCTCCTCCTTATGGATTTTTTTCAAATTGGTTTCCACGTAAAACCTGAGTCTTTTCCATTGTTTCTTCTAGTGTATCTTAGATCCAGGCTACAATTTGAAGTGTAAATAAATTCCTTCTGGGAATTCACCCCTACACTAATGGTAATGAACTAACTTTTGTTTCTTAGAAGTATTGTTGAGAACCGAGGTTAGGGGCACAAGGCCAATATGTGTTTCTTGAGACAACATCTATTGGACAACTGGTCCATAGAGAACCACACAAAAGAGAGTGCGCTCTGAAAAAGCAGATTCAAAATATGGCAGCCTTCCAGAAGCTGGACCAAGTTCCGCACAAACATATGATGACTCTTACAAGAGAAATGCATGAAGTAGTACAAAACGGCTTGTCTGTTTTCTTTACTAAATTAGAGAAGTTTCACACCTTCCACTACGAAAGAGAAGCCCATAGGCATGGTTAACTAAAATGAGGCTAGTGACTTGCCGTTCTAGTCCACATAATGGATGAGATTCTAGGGCATTGGGGAAGTTTTCCAAGTACAAGATGGTGATCACTAAGGTGAGAGCCTTGACAGTTTTCTTTTATGGACTATCCTTTGGTTTACGCTATTCTACACCAGATGAAAGGACATAATCCATTAATTTGCAAATACGTAACTAATACTGAAGTTCCTTACAAAGAGGAAGCAGTTGGGACAAATCTTATCCATCAAATGTGAAAACTAATACGAGGTCAAGAAATGCAAAGGCAAAGGAGACTAAAGCTATAGTTATTCCAATTAGCATTTAGACGATGCTAATCTAACTATCAAGTTTTACACTCCCAAATTGCTGAAAATCATAGCTGATGACAAGAATCTTCCCATCAGATGGATAATAGAAGGCATTTAGGACGCAAAAAGTAATCATGGAGGCTTGTCCCACGAATGAGAATCTCCAAAAACTTGTTCTAGATATGATGAGAAAGGGAAGAACTGACCCAAGATCTCCTTTGTTAGTATTTGGAGTGCCTCATATTCATTAGAGAAGAATTCAGGTTCAGGTGGAGGTGTTACAAGCTTCATAAATCAAGCACGGACATGTACATGCATCGTGCATGTTATTAGTCAACTAATAGGTCTTATTAGTCGACTAAGTCTTGGGCTAGCCGCTAATACTTTGGTATAGTCGACTAGGTCCTGCAACAGAAAATTGGATTCTCAGATTGCATTACAGCAGTCTACTAGATTCTGGGTATAATCAACTAATACTTGGTATTAGTTGACTAATGATTTGCCCTAGTCGACTAATACGGGTTCTGTTTCCTGTTTTGGTTTAGATCTGGGTTTTCTATTTCTCTGAGGCGGTACTGATTTGGTTGTTGGAGTTTGTATTGAATTAGGATTATCCTAGGTGCCTACATAAACCCCTTGAGGGTGGCCTTTTGAAGATGTGCCAAGAATTCAAGAGAATTTTAGATTTCCGACATTGAGAGTTTGTGAGAGAGATCTTCTTATAACTCTTGTATTTTCTTCTCTATTTTCAATAAAGATTTCTCCCCTCCTCCTCGTAGACGTAGGCACATTACCGAACAACGTTAAATTTGGTGTTCTTTGGTTGTGTGGTGATTATTGTTTCAATTGCTTACTAGTAATAATCTTTTACGCTTCCTCTTTCCCTGTCGAGTCTTCAACTCAGTGTTTCTCTATTATTTGATCGGTGATAGATCATAAACAATTAGTATCAGAGCGATGGTTAGCAAGAGGACCATGACAACCAAGTTCGATATGGAGAAATACGACGGGAAATCCAACTTCCTGTTGTGAAAGATGCGACACCGTTGCTCATGAAGGAGGGCACACACAAGGCCCTGCTTGGTATTGAGAAGAAGCCATCGAATATGGAGGTGATGAGTGGAATGACATCGACTTCCGCGCAAAGGCGACTATCATACTGTGCCTATCAGATGAGATCCTCTGCAACGTGATGAACGAGAAGACAACTACTGATCTTTGGTGTAAGCTAGAGAGCTTTTACATGACGAAGAGTTTGTCGAACAAGCTCTTCATGAAGAAGCAGTTATACAACTTCAGATGAAGGAAGGTACGCTTATTCTACATCTCAATGATTTTAATAGAATTTTAAGCGACTTGTAAGCTTTAGAGGTTAAGCTAGAAGAAGACAAAAGTCTTTTGTTACTCTCTTCTCTTCCATCAAGTTATAACCACTTGGCAACCACCATCATGTATGGTAAGAAGACCTTCGAGTTAGAACATGTCAGGCAGATGCTTCAGAACGAGCTGATGAAGAAGACAGATTCTACGGAGGAGGCCTCAGGATTATTTGTCAGACTCCAAAGGGGAAGATCAAAGAGTAGGGACCCAAAAGGAATCCAGAAACTTCAAGTAGTTTCTCTTACTACTTTTATAAGAAACCAGGGCACATCAAGAAAATTGTATGAAATGCAAAGAGATGCTGAAGAGGAAAGGTAGTAAAAATTTTAATAGGGCTAGTACCAGTGAAAAGTTAGATCAAGCCGAGATTATCAAAGAAGCAGATGAGGATTCATGTGATGTCTTGACGGCTGAGTCAGGAAAAGATAAATACTCAGATTCTTGGTTACTTGACTCGGGGTGCACATATCACATATGCCCAAAAAAGGAGTGGTTCAGCACTTACAAGCCTTATAATGGAGGCTCTGTCCTAATGAAAATGATGTGTGTAAGACTGTTAGCATCGACAACATCCGCGTGAGGATGTTTGATGGACAAGTTCGAACCCTCACGAATATTCGACATGTTCCGAATTTAAAGAAGAATCTTCTCTCGTTGAGAGCTTTGAAATCTCGAGGGTACAAGTTTTCTTGTGCAGATAGGGGAATCAAATTACTAAAGGCTCCATGACTATTCTCAAAGGAGAACGGACAACAAACTTGTACAAATTGACAGGAAGCATTATTGTTGGTGGTGCTTCAGCAGCAACAGAGGGGGATATTACAAGATTTTAGCACATGCATCTTGGACATATGAGCGAGCGAGATCTTCAAGCCCTACACAAAAGGAGTGCTCTACCAGGTATCAAATATTGTAAACTTGATCTTTGTAAATTTTACATTATAGGTAGGCAACATAGAATAGCTTTCTCTACATCTCAGCACAAGACAAAGGGCTTGCTAGATCTCATACACATGAATGTGTGGAGTCCTTCGCCAGTATCATCCATTGATGGTGCTAGGTACTATGTTATTTTCATAGATGATTTTTCAAGAAAATTTTAGGTATACTTCTTGAAGAGTAATTGGGAATATTTCATAAGATTAAGGAGTGAAAAACTATAGTGGAAAATCAGATGGGGTGGAAGGTGAAAGTCTTGAGGTCCGATAATTGAGGTGAATATACCTCCAAAAATTCAAAGACTACTTAGTTAGCAAGGGCATCAAACACCAGCTAAGTATTCAAAAACAACCAGAATAAAACAGAGTAGCAGAGCGCATGAATTAGACACTTACAGAGAGTGCCCGCGTATCAGATTACAGGTTGACATGTCAGAAGAATTTTGGACAAAGCCAGTGAATCATACGAGTTATCTAGTAAACATATCACCATCAACAGCAATTGATCTTCAGATCCTAGAGGAGATATGGCGAGGAGAGTAGGTGGACTATTCATCCTTACGGATTTTCAGTTGCCTGACGTATAGTTTGATGGATAGTCAGAAAAGGAACAAACTGGAGTTCAAGTCTAAGAAGTGTATCTTCATCAGGTTCACCAAAGGAGCCATGGGTTTCAGACTTTGGGATTCTGAGAAAAAGAGCGCATTTACCAGCAGAGATGTGATCTTTGATAAAAAAATCAATGTTACAAGAAAAGTCAGAGACGGAGGATAAAGCGCAAGGTGAAGCTTTAAATAGTTTGGCAGACACTCAGAAAAAGGAAGTTGAATTCTCAGAGTGCCCTAAAAGGCCTGAAGGGTCAGAAGAGGACACTTCAGATTCAGATGGAGATGATCAAGAGGCTACTCAAGAGCAACCTAACCCGTTGAGGCGGTTAGTCAAAGTTACGATGCCACCAATAAGGTATGGCTGAGAAGATGATCATGTCTCTTTCGCATTAGTAACAGAAATATGAGAGCCTACAGTTACAGGGAAGCAATTGAGGCAGCTGACAACGACAAGTGGATTACAGCCATGGAGCAAGAGATGGAGTTTTTGGATAGAAATCAAATATAGACATTAGTCGATCTTTCAAAAAACTTCAAGGCAATGGTTGTAGATGGTTCTTTCGCAATAAAGATAATGAGTAGTACAAGGCAAGATCAGTTGCCAAAGGATATGCTCAGAAGAAGGGTATTGACTACAATGAGATCTTCTCTCTTGTAGTCAAGCATACATCTATTCAGATGTTATTGGCGATAGTTGTTCAGTTTGATTTAGAGTTGGAGCAGATGGACGTCAAAACAATGTTTCTGTATGGTGAGCTGGAGGAGAAGATATATTTGAAACAACTTGAAGGTTATATTCAGGAAGGTAAAGAAAACAAGATGTGTCTTCTAAAGAAGTCCCTTTATGGACTTAAGCAGTCTCCCGACAATGGTATAAACGGCTCGACTCTTTTATGATCAAGGCAAGATACAACCGATGTGAGTATGATAGTTGTGTCTATTTTAAGCAGAGTGATTAACCGACATATTTGCTATTATGTGGATAATATGCTTTTGCTGCAAGAAACAAGACACATGTTCAGAAACTTAAAGCTCACCTCAAGAAGGATTTGACATGAAGAATTTGGGAGAAGCCAAAAAGATCTTAGGTAAGGAGATTAGTCAAGATAGAGGCTCAGGCATACTTTGGCTATCCCATGAGAACTATGTTCTCAAGGTGTTGGAGAGATTTAACATGACAGAAGCAACACCAGTCACCACTCTTTTGGCAAGTCACTTAAATTATCCTCTAAACAGTGTCCACAATTACCGAAAGAGTAGGAGATGTCTCGAGTATCATATGCTAGTGCGGTGGATCACTCATGCATATTATGGTCTGCACTAGGCCTGATTTAGCCTATGCAGTTAGTACAGTAAGTCGGTTCATGTCAAATCTAAAAAAGCAACATTAGGAAGTAGTGAAGTGGGTGTTACGATATCTGCGAGGGACTAGGCTTGGTGTTTCAGAGATTGAAAACGGGGAAGCCTAGGTTACTACAAAGCTACATTGATGCAGATTATGTGGGAGATCTTGATCGGCGAAAATCTACGATAAGTTATGCATTCACAGTAGCTGAGTGCGTCATAAGTTGGAAGACAGAGTTGCGAGAAACAATTACTCGTTCAACGATAGAGACGGAGTACATAGCTGCAGTTGAGGCATCGAAGGAAGCTTTCTAGTTGAGAGGATTGGTTGAGATGTTCAATATCATACAGGAATCAGTTCGGGTTCATTGCAACAGCCAGAGTACGATTCATCTTTCTAAGAATCATATATATCACAAGCAGATGAAGTACATTGATGTGAGGTATCACAAGATACATCAGTGGGTCGTGGATGATAAGTTAATTGATTTGGTAAAGATCAGCCCGAAGAAGAATCCAGCGGATATGATAACGAAGATCATCCCGGTGGAGAAGTTCAGAGCATATCTGATCTCCATCAAGGTTCACCAAAGGTAAAGTGACGAAAAGGCTCTTGGGAGGGAGCCATGTGAAGTCACAAAAGGGGAAGAAAGTAAGACGAATGAAGCAGAGGCCTATTTCTACAGAGGGACTCAATGAACATGAGTCAACGTGGAGATTGTTAGTATTTGAAGTGCCTTATATTCATTAAAGAATAATTCAGGTTCAGGTGAAAGTGTTACAAACTTCACAAATCAAACATGGACATGCACAAGCATTTTGCATGTTATTAATCAGCTAATCGGTTTTATTAGTCGACTAGCTCGTGGGCTAGTTGACTAATACTGTCGTATAGTCGATTAGGTTCTGCAACAGAAAGTAAGATTCTCAGATTACATTACAATAGTCGACTAGATTCTGGGTATAAGCGACTAATACTTGGTATTAGTCGGCTAATGATTTGCCCTAGTCGACTAATATGGGTTCTGGCAGTTTTCTAATATGATTTTGTATCATGTTTTAGTTTGGATCCGGATTTTCTATTTCTCTGAGGCGGTTCTGATTTGGCTGTTGAGTTTGTATGGAACTAGGACTATCTTAGGTGCCTATATAAACTCCTTGAGGGTGACCTTTTGAAGTGTGCCAAGAATTCAAGAGAATTTCAGATTTCTACCATTGAGAGTTGTGAGAGAGATATCTTCTTTTAACTCTTGTATTTTCTTCTCTGTTTTCAATAAAGATTTCTCCCCTTCTCGTGGACGTAGGCACATTACCGAATCACGTTAAATCTGGTGTTTTTTAGTTGTGTGGTGATTATAATTTCAATTACTTGCTAATGGTAGATCTTCTACACTACTGCTTCTGCTGCTGAGTCTTCAACGCGATGTTTCTCTGTTGTTTGATCAGTGATAGATCATCAACACCCTTAATAGCCTTATACTATTATAGGGATAATGAAGTCCAAAATAATGTACTGGCTAGAGGCGCTACATTGACATGCTTGGGAATCTTCATCCTAGGATGACATTTAAAATATAGTGGAATTGTTGGAGTGAGGTAAAAAGAAGAGGATGATTCCTCCATGTCAAATGCCATTGCAAAACTGTACTCGGTAAATCTCAATGAGTATTATGATCCAGGAAAAAGAATCTCAATGAGTTCATGATATAATACTTGTCTTATTTTATTGACTTTTCATAAACTAAAGGGTAACTTTTAAGAAACTACCATGAACTTCAACTGTTTTTTCAGAAAACTTCATTTATTACGGATACTGCCATGAACTTTTCTTTGAATTGTTAGAAAAATTATCATCCTTTACCTCCCACCATTTGATAAATGATCATGTGACTTGCACATGATATTTTATGCACAAAATTACCTCTATTTCTTCTATAGAACCCTTCCCCTTTCCTCTTCCAACATGTTTCTTCCCCAAACGGGAGAAAAATCGAAGGTTTTTCTTTTCTTTTTCTACCCTTCCTCTCTTGAATCATTGGAGTCATCCAAGTTCCAAGTACTAATCATTTGTTACATACACTGTCCTAGGGTTATTCAATATTCACATTTCTCTAGAATGTTCATAGATCCAGGGTCATGTAATATTCCCTCCACTTGAGTTGGTAAAGAATAGTAAAGACATTAAGAAGACAAAAGTATAAAATTCACATGTTAATATCAAAACTTCAAGATACATTACCTTAAATAATTCTATAGTCCATCATAAAACTTAAGTAGTTAAGTACATGAGTCAAAGAGGTTTGAAATCTCACTATTCCTATCGACATCAATTGTAGTTTTTTGGTATCAGAACCAGCAATATCAAGCATTATCAGCAATTTCATCTTGATCATATCGGCAATATTGGTATTTTCTTGATTGTATCAAAAATAGCAATTTTGGTTATACATATGGAGTAGGGGAAATATTTCAAACCATGATTCTTACTTTATGTATTATGATATTATTTGTAGTTGCCTAGAGTTTAAAAACACTCTTAAATAGTAGCTTTCAAACCTTCAACTTTAAGAAATCCTTTCAAAATCCCACATCAATAATGATTTCCATCTCTAGCCATTCTCTAACTCAAAAGTAGAGAGCAAGTGCCTAGAGCTCGACTAGAAGAGGAACTTTTAGATTTTGAGTGGGAATTGGAGATTATGTTGGGTTTTCGGGTTGGGGGAATTGGGTTTATGGGATAATGTCGATTGCAATCGAAGTTGACAATAATCATCAATGATCAGAGACCAGAACAACACTAATCAAAATTGATGATAACGTCAATTTCAGAAGAGGTAATTAAGTATTTGGAGTATTTCAAAATGAAACCAATAGAATGGGGGTAGCGGGCTATGCTTATATAAAGGAACAAAATGGTCATTTCAAGACTATCATTAACACCATTTATGGATTCTTTGTCAACTAATAACTTCATGGTATTTATCTATAAGAAATGAAGTTCATGGTAGTTCTCTAAGAAAATCAGTGAAAGCTTATGATAGTTTCTAGAATTTTTACAAAGCTCAATGATTGGTACTTCTATATTAAATATGCTTCATACTTACAATCAGTGGTCAAATAAACCTTCCAATTAGTAGGTCGAGCACATTCAAAGGGATACATAGCTTATTTAATATCTTTAATAATGGTATGCAATAATAATTTTAGTTAGTTGTTAATTGATATGTTCATCCTTTTAGGGATATCACCAGGTGATCAGATTAGAGAGAGATGAAGAAGAAGCAGAAGAAGAAGGGATTAGGGGAGCATCATGGTTATCAGAGAAGAAAGAAGGGGATGAAGGGGGTAGGAGGTGGTGTGGTGACACGGCATTCAGAAAGAGAGACGAGGCCGAGAGTGACGACAAAAGTTAGAGGAGAGGGCACCATTGGCACAAAGATGGAGAGGAGGGGTAGCGGCGGTGTGCTTGTAAGAGACAAGAAGGTGGCGGTGTTGGCATCAAAATAAAGGAAAGGGGAGAGGAAAGAGGGGGTGGAGGCAGTGTGGCTGTCGAATATGAGAGAAGATGACACTGAGAAGACAGGAGGGGCGACAATTATTGAGCGGGGTGGTGAGTTTCTTGGTGGCTCAAGGAAGAAAAGAGAAGAGAAGAAGAAAAGAGAGAGGGAATTAGCGTTAAGGTTAGCATCATGAGCTATAGGGCTCTAATACCATGATAAGTTTAGAGGTTAACACGAAATAGAGATTTTTTTTTAAAAAATTGGTGGGTACCTCCTTGTCACTAAGTCATATGTCTTACAACTCTCCACAAGTTCCTCTTGAGAATTAGAGAGATTAACCATCTCTCATTGTTTAATCTCGTATATAGTTTCCATCTGTAAATTTTACAAATTAGACCATATATATTACAAATTGGTCCATTGGTAAATTTTATAAGTTCCTTCTCCACCAAGTCATGGGAGATGTGCTTCATTGCCATCCCTGTGGACTGGCACCAAAAATGAGTATACCTTTGTTTCTCCAGTGTAGGTTCAGTTAGTCCACTTGAAGTCCGCTCTTTAGATACTTTGACATCCGTCATCACCCCCCACCCCACGGCCCTTCATGACCTCTGAAGTTGGGGTTAGAAATGCATACATTCCACATCATTTGCATAGATATAGGACTGAACAATTCATGTTAGTATTAGCTTTTGTGGCATGAAGTAAAGAGGTGGATCTTTGAGAGGACGTCCTCGATGATTGAAGAACTTTGCCAAAGTCAGATTACATGTGGACCTTTGGATGAGTAACCCACTTGCTCTGGTATAAACCTTTATGTTGTATTCTCTTCCAACTTGTCCTTCCTTTTCTTTTGTTACTTATCTTTTCGGTAAGTTTTTGTAAACTGTACTTTACTTTATCATATTTGAATGGGGCTTTTGAGTTTAAGGCCATATTCTTCCCCTAAAAAAAAGAATTCGAAAATCACAATCAATTTCTAATGTCCAAATTGAAAGCTCTTTTTGTGAAATAGCCTTCCAAGTTGACAAGCATCGCGTAAAGGTATTTGTTGGCATTTTGAGGTATGTATTTTGTATTAATTCAATGTTTGCAATGTCATATACCACAATACATTGCTACATTTCTTACTACTTATGCCCTTGTTTTGTAGATTCCCCCCCCCCCCCCCCTCTTGTAAAGTAGCCTTCCTAAGTGTTAACTGTTGCCCAAGGATATTGCTGGCAGTCTGAAAAAATTGAGGTTACGTCTATTTAGGCAACCAGAAAATAATATAGAGGTAAGGGATAAGGGTAAGGGGTTCAATCTGACCCGGTTTTAAAATTTCCAAGTTAAAATTTTGGTCCTTAATTGATACCATCGATTTGGCAAGAAACTGGAAACACATAATTGTAAAGGAAGAGAAATGCATTCAGTACTTACAATTTCATGCTCACTGTAGAAGGAGATGCACTCAACCTCTTGCAGCTGAGTATTTCCCTCGCTTTTATTGTTCCCATCCAACAAGTTGCTCCCCGGGTATGCCATTTCTGAGAATATCATCAGGTTAAGTTTGATGCCTGGGCAGAAGTTAACAGTTATAAAATCATAAAATCAACCTGAGATGAGAATTGAACTTGACAAGTACATATGCATAAAGGACCTCAAGGACTCACATATTCATAGACCAATTGAACTAAATAAATATAATCAAAACTGACCGAAAGGAGTTTTCTCCCGTTACTCCTTCACAAATTTTGTCCATCGGTCCCTCCGTCTCCCCCCTCATCCCCCTCTGGCTCTCCGCCTCTCCCCCCTCCCCGCTCCGCCTCCCCTCTCCTCCCTTCTCCCTCTCTCTAGCTCCCATTTCCCCTCTTCCCTCTCTCTCTCGCTCTCCCCCCTCCCCTCTCCCTCCTCCTCTCTCCCTCTCACCGCCGATGCCACTGCCGTCGGTCAGTTTCCCATCATCCGATGGCAGTATACAAGTATCAATGTACAAAAAGACATGATGTGTGACAATCGTCAGACCCATGAGTACAATGTCTTGAGAATATGTTATTGTTATGTTTCCTATTTCTCTTGCTCGTATGTATCGATCAAGACACAATGTTTGCAGTCGTTAAAGCAGATTGCTATAACTATAAGGTAACAAAACACTACACATTAGTCACAAAAAAAAAAATTGGAAAGGAAAATTATTGATCACATTATCGTGCATTCTCAATGAAGTTAATTAACACACAAAAAAGAGAGAACGTTAAAAAAATTAAAATTCAGTTCTATTCTTTTGAAGGGGGCATTTGCACAAACAGGTGGAGTGCTTCTGCGTTTCAATTTCTCGATCGCCAATGAGATAGAATTATATGGGCTTGCTTGAAATGAAAAAGCAGATGTAAAATGAGGAAGCAAGAAGGTGTTACATTTATCGACCTTCAGTTCGTAGGCAGCAAAGGGAGAGCGAGAGCAGAGAGATCTCTCCCCTAATTTCTTCTCTAATCTCTAAGCGAGAGGCTGCGAGGATTAAGAGATTCGGCTGTTGAATTTAACTGTGACCTTGGTTTTTGTTTGAATCTCTCGACCTTGATAAAAATATCTAGTTAATTTATCGAGTTCTACCGCTGTTTTGTTTTTGGTAGTTTATTGTATGTTTAAAATAGGATGTCGTGAACTTCAACTTGATTCAATAAAGGGCAATTAAAAAAAATACAATTTTGAAAAAAAAAATAATTCGAAAAACCGATCTCCCCCCAAAACTTTCAAAAACCGACCTCGTCTACGGTGGGAACTGCGCTGGTGGAGGTCGGTATTTTCTGTGTCTAAATTTGGCAACCCTAGATATAGAAGTTATTTTTTTAATTAGTTTTTTCTTTGTCCGGGGTCGCCAACCCTGGACAAAGATGTTTTTTTTTTGCTTATGTCTTTGTTCAGGGTTGCCAACGTCAGGCAAAGAAAATTTATTTTTTTAGATTTTTTCCCTTTGTCTGGAGTTGCCAACCCCGAACATAGAAAAATGAGACTGTCTCATTTTTCACGAGTTCTCTTTGTTCGAAGTTGTCAACCCTAGACATAGAATATATTTTTTTCTTTATCCAGGGTTGTCAACCCTAGACAAAGAAAAGGCTGGAAAAAAAAAAAAAATCAAAGTTCTTTGTTCGGAGGTTGGCATCATACATATCATGCATGTCCATGTTTAAACAAATTTTTTCCAACTCATAAATATCTATATGGCCAAAAACTCATATCACAACTCATACATATCCCTGTTTAACAAAAAGTAACACATACCACAATTCATATCAAATTTAAAATCACCAATTTTAACTTATATGACAACTAGTATCAAAATCACAAATTTCAACAAATATCACAACTCATATACAAATCATAAATCTCAATTCAAATCAAACTCATATCACAATTCATATAAAAATCACAATTTTGGAGTCATATCACAAGTCACATCACAATAATACAAATCATGTAATATCTCATAACAAACACGTTAATGCATGTGAAAGTCTACCCGCCCTCAGCTTCGTTCTCATCCTCGTCTACGTGCAGGGGGCAGCTTGGGACTCTAGTGGCGTGTATTGTTGAGATGGTCTAGCCTCCTCAGCTCCTCGACGCCGCCAATACATCCTAGTAGGTGGCTAAGACAGTCTAGGCTCTTCATGTCCAGGGTCCTCATCATCTTGACGTCATGTGCATCATCTAGCAACGACCTCAGAAGGTCCCGACTCGTCCTGTACCGCCTCAAACTCTGTACCTGGTGGATGCTGCTCACGTAGGGTATAAACTATCAACTGGCTTGTCACCTGATGGGCGTGCAAATTGGCTCCTCCCTAACATCTCCCTCCCTGATGAAAATAGATATCTTCTAGAGTGTCGAGACCCTTCGAGTCTCGTCCATCAAAGCCTCATCCACCATGGTCCCCATATAGATATATCAATCAAACATCCATCAATATGTATCATAAAATTTAATAAAATCATATCAATATATCACAAATATAGTTTTTAATGAGAATTGTGTTAAGATATTACCAACTCTCGTTTATGTACAACAACGAGCTGGTAAGCGACCGGCGCAACGACATGCTGAATAATCCAGCAATGAGTGATCCTCCAATACTATCTTATGTTGTCTAAGAACAGTGTGATATCTCTGGCTCTGAAGTTGATTGGCTTGATCATCCCATTGGCTTATGTAAGCACGAAACTTCTGCCTTCAATCACACCGATTCTTCCATATGTGGTTTATCTGAGCTAATTGATCGACATCATCAGGTATATGCTGCGTAAACCTGAACTAACATAAGACTCAGTCTGAAACATGCATCTCTACAATCTCAAAATAGATCAGTGGATTCCTGGCCCACCATATCTAGATCCTTCTCTACAAACGGGGGTTAAAGTTTGTAGTGTCTCGTCAGCATATGGCTCTCAGATAACTCCAAAATGATCATGCACATCGAACTCAATTTTGTAGAATTGTAAGTCCCTTTGAGGAGTCATATTCCAAGTCCTTTGGACATTCCACATACACCACTATACAATTAAAACAAAATTATAATTGAAATTGATACATTTACGTAAATTGGGTATACTAAATTTTACCTGCATATAAGTGGTTACTGACCACCTAGCGAATGGTCTGTCTAAGGGTGGCCCGACCAACTGACAGTGTCTCCCAAGATCATAACTAATGAAACAATGGGAGTACATGTTAAATCAATTTCATATATGTAATTAATATTATATAAGCATAAACAAATAGATTACTCGGATTATATGCAAAAGTGTACTGTGTTCATGAAACTGTGAAGTCTGTATCGTGGCAACTTTGTACAGGTCCATGTACAAAAATGTGAGCACAGCACTACCCAAGACATGACACCACATGTATCGAAGTCCTCTAAGAGCAGCAACCATATGAGATACACCATGTTGATGGAGTACTCCGGAAACAAAGTAGTGCCGATCATGTGAAAGATATAAGCGCGTGCATGCAGCTGGGCCTGCACATCTGTTAATGGATCCCTGAAGAATTGCTCACGGAGCCACGTCATCTTCAATGCTCCACCCCTCAGAGTCGTTGAATTTGGCGCCATACCCATCAATCTCTCACACTCTAAGGCCCAATCTCTGTCATCTGTCCCTGTAATAGGTGGACTATCTATGCGTAGCCCGAGAAGCACTTCCACATCCTATAATGTAACAGTTATCTCCCCCACTCGTAGATGAAACATGGACGTTTCAAGCCTCCATCTTGAAAATCACCTAGAGAGGGGTGAATAAGTGATGTTAATCAACTAGCGGAATTAAAATCTATTTGCAATAAACACACTAAATATAAAAAAATGAATTATTGATAAACAAAATTAAATGCAATACAATTCAAATATAAAGCAGAGTAAAAAGAAGAAAGAGTCAGAAAATGCAAACTCCGTAAACACAGAGAATTGTTATCGAGGTTGATTCACTTGATCTACGTCCCCGTCTCCAGCTCTTGTGGAGATGTAAGCACTATTATCGGTGCGTGAAAACGAAATACTCTTACAACTTGATCCCACAAGATCAACAACTCGGTGGCGCAACTCCTCATAACAAAATCCCTTTCTTGGATCACTCTTGGAGTTTCAACTCCTTACAATAATGCAATCCGCAAGATCGACTTTCTCACAACCTCCTTCACTTGAGGTTTACTACAAATTAGTAGAGAACAAATGTAATCACATTCTGATCACAAAGAAACAACTCTCAATAATAAGCCTATAGCTATAGCAGAAGATCTAGAGGCTCAAGCTTGTGTTGGTGAGAGATTGAAAGAAATTTGAAAAGAAAAGCTCTAAAACTTTTGGAGAAACATGAGAAATTTGGAAGAGGCATAGCACTGAAAATATTGTAAAAATTCCTATCAAAACTCTTAAACTCTTATTAAACTTCTGCAAAATGATCTAAATTTTATAGGAAAATCCAATTAGGAATAATAAAAATGTTTTGCTAAAATCATGCAGGAAAGTCAATGAGCTATCAAAAGCTACTGTAGGTTGTCGACAGTTCAACGATCACTAACAGCTATATTTTTAAAATTAGAAATCCAAAACTGGAAATTTTTACACTGGTTGTCAAAAGTTTATACTAAGCTGTCAAAAGCTTGAGAGAGCTGTCCAAAATCTGAGCCACTCTGAGACAGACCAAACTTTTTACAAACTGTTGTTGAAGTACTGTCGAAAGCTTATACTAAGCTGTCGAAAGTTCTGATTAGCTATCAAAAATCTGAGCCACTCAAAATTTTCTACAAAGTGTTGTTGAAAGCAAACATAAGAGCTGTCGAAAGTTCTTCAGCTCAAAATACAAAAACGTGCACAGTGAGTATCCGTTTTCGACAATTCTAATACGGGCTATCGAAAGCTCTTCAGTTAAATTTGATTTTTTAACATTTTGTATAAATCAATTTTATCTCAATAAATCACACAAAAATAAGTTTTTGAGATATAATTAAGCTCAAATATGTATGAATTAACTTCACTACATATTTCAAACATTAAAACTCTTTTTTGAGATTTAACCAAGATTTATTTGATTTCTCATTTAAATCAAAAGGCTTTGAAACTTCTTTTTGACAAAATAAAAATTTCAATTTGAAAACTTTTTAATCATCAAAAATGAAAAGTCGTATGTGTGTGTATATCAAGCTTGAACTACTAAATCTACAACTATAATTTTAACATAAATTCTAGATTTACAAGCATACAATTTACACAATATGATCTTGAGTTAAATTGTTTCTTGATAGATAACCTGTATATACTTAAATTCAGCTTCAAGATCATTAGTACTAACCACATAGTTGGGAATCATCAAAACTCACAAGGTTGATTTAACTTTTCGGTCAACAATCTCCTCTTTTTGATGATGACAAAACTCATAGAGTTATATATATACATAAATTAGTGCGAGATAAAAACAACACTCCCTCTAAATTTTTTCATATACTAAAAACAATAATATATTCAATTGAATCTCAAATTTGATATCAATATTTCGCAACATTATTCAGATTAGCTCAAATATTATATAAAATAACAAATTTGTATGCATATCCACAAGATATTGATCTTAAAATTTGTTGACATGCATATAATATCCATCCAACCATCTATCAAATAATATCCAAATACAAAATTTTGAATCCAAAAACATTCATAATAGATAATTAACTTGCTCAAATTCCAAGTACAAACCAAAAGACTGAATATTCATTACAAACTTGAAGTTTTTCATAATATTCATTGCATAAAAGTTCTAAAAAGAAACTGGAAACAAAAAAAAGGAAAACTGATAAGAACACAAAAATGTCTTTGGGCCTTCAAAAATCTTCAAAGTAGATCTTCAATATAACTCCAATCTTTGTCCCCCTTTTTTCATTCATCAAGAAGGGTTAGAGAAGGTCAATCTTGTCTCATGAGGGCTTCGCTGCAGTCTCTTAAGTGGGGGCAGATCATGGTGCAAAGGGAGGCCCGACAGGCGGTAGAGGATGACAATACTCAGAGGGATTTAGTAGAATATATCTATGTTGAGTGAAATCATATTCGGTACACACTTGGTGATACTGATGTGCAGCAGCAAAATTGTTAAGAATCTGAGATTGTTTTTTAAGAATTTGAGACTGAGTAGCACAAAGTTAAGCATGAGAGTCTAGAAGTTGAGATTGGGTAAGAGAAAGAGAATCTAGTCTAGATAAAATCAGAGAGTATGAATTAGAGGATGAAGCCGATGATGATGGCTGAGTGGGCTGATCCACAGGTTACTCAGGCTGATCAGAGAATGGAATATAGGAAGTCTTAACAATATGACTGTTTTCTATTGAGAAAACCATGATCTAAAGTAGCAAAAACTTGAGTGTTATCCTTTGCAGACAGATCGATGCCCCAAGTTCAAAGAGTCGGGTCAACAACATGCTAGAGGGCAGACTTTTTGCAGCAATGGAGGGAGAGGTCATCTGGCCAAAAATCAGCTGAAACATATTCACATAAATGGACTCTAGGATGCAAAATATGAGAAGTGGAATACAACCTCTTGCATGATCAAATTCACCCAATTTGGGGACGATGTTGTGCATGATAACTTTGGAAATAACTTTGGATTGAGAAGTAAAGAAAGAAACTTTCTCAATGGATATCAAGGCATGATTAGTCATTGTGAATTTTCTCAGAAACAAACTCAGGGGAGTACCTCATACGATATCCCACAAAAGAGTGAAGAGACTCATTCAAAATATCAAGTCCCTTAGAAGAAATATCAAGATGGGATGAAAGTGTTGGCCCAAAAAACCATCACTCTAGTTTTGATGATGATTAACTCATGTAGTTATAGTTCTAATGATCTTGTGTTATTTAAGTTACAAGTTTAATCAAGATCATTGTTTAGTATTTAGCTTTATCAATAGACTCAAAGTCAAGTTTTGAAGCTAACATGTATTGATTCAAGAGCTCAAGCATAATCACAGCTAGCACTTAAGGAGGAGTCAAGTTCAAAGAATCAAGTTTGAATCAAGTCAAGATGAAGAAGAAGATCAAGAAGAAGACTTGAATTCATATGTTTGTAAGCCTTAGATTCTTATAAAAAGTGGATTATATTTGATTACTCAAGAACACACATAAATTTCTTTTAAAAAATTAAAATAAATTATTATACATTCTACAAAAATAAGTTTTTTCAAATATGTATAAAACATGAAAACAAGTTATTTGAACTCTTTTGAAGCTCTAATATTTATGTACAACTCCATTACATATATAAACCGATATAAACTTGTTTTTTAGATTTTTTTTCATAAAATCAATCTTTTGATAAAATTAAACTTTAAAAACTTTGATCATGAAAACCAATATCAAATTTTGGTGTGTGTAAGCTTGAATAATCAAATCTATACTATTCTTTACAAAACTACTAAACACTTATAGACTATTTTACAGTTTCAAGTTTTTTTCTTGAACTTAATCTTCTTTTTTATCTTGACTGATCCAAACATGATTCATGTGAGCTAGACGCATATTTGAGCACTTGATGTATTTTTTATGCTTGAGCTCTTGAATCAACCCATGTTAGCTTCAAACTTGACTTTGAGTCTTTTAAAAAGGCTAAACACTAAGCTATGATCTTGATTAAATCTCAAACTTATATATCACAAGATCATTAATAACTATAAGTACATGAGTTAATCATCATCAAAACTAGAGTGATGGGTCTTTGGGACAATAGTGTACTCATTCATGTTTATCAATATATGTCTGCTCTAAATTATAATTGGCATACGTACGTACACACACACACATACACACACACACACCCCTACACACACATTTATATATAATTTGATTGAATATGAATGTTTATACTAGTCAGTACATGTTTTCCCGTGCATGTTTCTAGCACAATTGATTTTTGGCTTAATTTTGGTTCAATATAATGATTGATATTTTTTTTTACAAGCTTATGCATTTGTTGTATTCATATTTCAAAAAGGAGAAAAAATTCTTTGATTTGATTTTACTTCTTATTTTTTGGATCAAAGAAAAAATGACTTTTCTTTTAGCAAATGTGTTTAAACTTTCAATTACTTTCAATTGTAAAATATTTTGTTAGTTAGTATTAATCATGGCAGTTGATATCTGTCTTGTTTTACTAATTGGTATCTTCGTTTAACTTTGTTTCAAATTTCTTTATTGATTCGTTTCAATTTGTATTATTTACTTCAATTTGTATCTATTTTTCAAATTATTTTAATTACAACTGATATCTGGATTTGTTTTTTAAAATTAGTATTTAATGAACAAATTTTTTCTTTCAATTGGTATATTTTTACATAAGCTATATACAATTTATTTTGTTTACCCTTTGTTATGAAAGAACAAAATTGGGGAGAGAAATTTAGAGTTTATATATATATATATGTTAATTTTGGCATATATAAGATATTTATGGATCCCTTATGTAATATTTATATATTTATTTCATATACATGAATAAAGAGAGTTTTTATAGAGATATTCTCTACTCCATGCATATATAACTCCATGAGTTTTGTCATCATTAAAAATGGGGAGATTGTTGGCCCAAATGCCCACACTTTAGTTTGATGATAATTAACTCATGTAGTTATATTTTAATGATCTTTTATTATTTAAGTTACAAGTTTAATCAAGATTATGATTTAGTGCTTAGCTTCATCAATAGATTCAAAGTCAAGTTTTGAGGCTAACAAGTATTAATTCAAGAGCTCAAACATAAAGATCGTATCTAGCACTAAAGGATGAGTCAAGCTCAGGGAATCTAGTTTGAATCAAGTCAAAGTGAAGAAGACTTGAGTTCATATGTCAGTAAGTTTTAGATTCTTGTAAAGAGTGGATTAGATTTGATTGCTCAAGATCACATA
Source organism: Agave tequilana (assembly GCA_038442645.1). Taxonomy (NCBI): domain Eukaryota; kingdom Viridiplantae; phylum Streptophyta; class Magnoliopsida; order Asparagales; family Asparagaceae; genus Agave; species Agave tequilana. Next base: position 36,364 of record JAVJIF010001570.1, on the reverse strand, counting down.
TACAAAAAAAGATTTTTCAAGTCAATTTTATGATTTTTTTAATATAGTTGTGTTATAGATGAGAATATATTTATATGTTTTATATTTTAAATGTTTTGATAAATTAGTTTTTCATATTATACTATGCATTGTTTTTACAAAAGTTTGTAAATATATAATTTTATGTATTTATCAAAAGATTTTTAAAATATAGAATATTAGTTTTTGGGCTCAGCCGGTCAACTGCACATGCAGAAGTCGTGCACAGAGTCTTTTAATTCTGAGCCTGGTCGACTGTGTGGTTAACCGCTGGCTTAGCCCAGTTTGAGTAGGTCCATGATGATTGACTTCACGGTCGACCGCTAGTCCTGAGTTCAACAGAGCTCATACGGCCGGTGGACCGCCTGGTCGACCGCTGGCCCTCAACTCAGAATGCTGCTCTGGCTGGTCGACCACCTGGTTGATCGACGACAACGACTATTTTATTTAGCCACTACCGATCGACCGCCCAGTCGACCACCAGTCAATCAAACCTGCTTGATTTGTTTCTCAACGGGTATTTTCTCCTCTAATCAATCCTGATTTGTTTCCAGCAGTTATTTTCTTATTTTTAATAATGTTTACGATGTTTTTAATTACTGGATCACTGAGTAATGGCCTCTATCCTTATTCTATAAATAGGAGTGATTAGAGATGGTTTAAAACATCAAGTTTTTCAAAGTTTTTCAAGTTTCTCATTCTAAATCTCTTATGATTTTTTTTGAAGTGCTACTCATTTTCACATAATTATTAGAGTATTTATTGAGCTACTAAAATCTCAAAATCTCTAATTTTTTTACACAAGCTTACAAATCTCTTATATATCTATCTGTAGGAGTCCTTGTTGTGAGAGAATATTATTTGTGGTCAAGAGTCATGTTCACAAGTTGTTCTTCATTATATAGTGAGTGATTGGAGGTTGCGGCCTCGAGTGAACTTGTGGGTTCCTGTATTGTAGTTTTTGCGGGAATAAGTGAGGGACTTGCGGGTCTGAGAGCTCTTGAAGGAACTTGTAACGTTGGGTGATCTTGCAGGACTGTGCATAGTGAAAATCCTTCATTGCGGTGAAAGCGGTGATGTAGTGTAAGTTGCTCAAACCTCAAAATAAATCTCCCGTATTTGCGATTTCTTTTCTTTCTCGCTATCATATGCACCCTAGTTTATATCTTGCATGCTTATATTTGCAAATCATTATATGCTTGACATTGTTTTATATATTTGTACTCTTTTAATCAAGGAAGCAAATCAGCACCTCAACTCTTAATTAAGAGAAATATTGAGAAGAAGTTCAGAGCCCTTCACGAGATATACAACTTCATTTCTTAGTTATTAGTTTACTATTAGTTTATTATTTTTGTTTATTGATTTATTTGTTTGTTGATTTTTTTTGTTAGTTAAATTTTAATTCCGCGTTAGATTAGCATATCACCTCTTCACCCCCTCTAGGTGATTTCATGAAGTTCTTCACAAGTTAGACGAACATTGATACCATTGACATGGATGCGAAGTACATCATCTCTAGTAGTCAAGTTTGCATAGAAGAGCTTGATAAGATTAGGATATAGGGGCTTATCCATGCAAAGGAAATCCTTCCAGCCCATTGCATTGAAAAGAAATTCCAGAAAATATTCTTTAAAGTCATGGAAAATAATTTTTCTGCCAGGAAGAATTTTCTTCTTGTAGAAAACAACTTCAAACTTTGTTTGGGCTTTGTTAAAAACAAACTTTGGCTGGATAGGAGCTCTAGAAATCCTAGGAGGTTCACTAGAGGTCGGTCTCTTCCTACGTGATTGTGGTAGTGGTGATTTTTCGCCACAAGTGATTGGATGGTCGATCTCACCACAAGCAGAGATGATTAGATGGGGTAGTGCACGTTAATAAAGCACAATCACAGAAAAGAGAGAGGAATGCCCAGGATTTTATATAGAAACTCTTAATTGGGAAAACCACGAGGAGGAGGAAGACCTTCACCAGAATTCTCAGATCAGGAATTACACGAATCTGGGGGCATCAAAGGTTTTTGAAAGTGTCAGTCTCAAGAAGTTTTCTAGAAGTCTCGAGGTTCAGGAGTCCAGAAGTCCTCCCTTTATTGGAAGATGAGGTTTACTTATACTCGACTGAGTTGTGTTGGCCCAAAGATCCTTCACCCTAATTTTGATGATGATAATCTCATGAAGTTATTATTACTAATAATTTTTGTTTGTTTATAATTTACAAGTTTATAAAAAAATGTTATAGTTATGTTTAGCTTCTCCTACAGATTCACAAGTTTTGAGGCTAAAAACAAAGTGATCTAAGAGCTCAAGCATCAAGAACACACATAGGACTCAAGGTTGGAGTCAAGATCAAGAGATCAAGAGAGTTGCAAGATTGAAGCAATCGAGAAGAAATTATTTTTTTTATTATACAATGTAAGATTTAAATTTGTCAAAATCAAGTTTAGATGTTTGGATTGTTCAAGAGATTCACACACACACACACACACACAAGAGAGAGAGAGAGAGATTTATTGTATTTTGTTTCTAAATTCTTGAAAAAGTGGCTTTTGGAAAGAATATCTGAAAAAATTCAATATTTATAAAAATATGTTCAAAACTATCTTTTTTGTGTTGATTTAGGATCATATATATTTGAGCTTCAAATATACATGAATTTGTTTTGTAAAGAGACTTCAAAATGTTTTAGTAAAAAATCAAAGAGTACTTCAAAATATTTTCAAGTATGAGTTTTGGCCCTTTGTCGGTTGACCGTCCGGTCGACTGACATGAAGAGCTAATTGCTTTGTTGGTCGACCGAGCGGTTGGTCAATTTTGTATGGACATGTACAAGTATAGCTTATGCACGTCAGACCGTGTGTAAGGGCTATATTCTATGTTTGTCAACATCAACCGATTGACCGCTTGACTAACTGAGACATCAGAGTTCTATGTTGGACTCAGTCGACCTCCCGTTCGATCGCTATCCCTAACGGTCAGAAATTTGGATATTAGCAGTTGACCGATAGCTTGTTGAAGCCTGATTAACCCTAAACAACTATATTTTTAATCTGTCTATTCTGAGTTAATCAATAACGGCTATTTTGAGTCTCTCTTCTATTTTAACTCTCTACAAATAGAGGTGCTATAGAAAAACCTAAGAAAAATGAATTAAGCATTTTGTTCAAGATTTTCAAGAGTTTTAGAGAAGATTTTCAAGATAAATCACTTTGAGCTAAAATTTCAAATACAAGTTTTCAAGCTATGTGTCTTCAATCCAAATACTTCAAAGTTTTAGTCACATATACAATCTTTGAGCTTCAAATCCCCTATATTGGTTATAGGATTGTATTGTAAGCTTTTTGGTGATCTAGGAGAGATCACTCTCCTTCTTGTATTCAAGAGTTGTAGAGGTTGCGGCCTCAAACGAGCTTGGATGTTCGTGATTGTAGGTGTTGGGAACCGAGTGAGAGGACTTAAGGGTCTGGCTGTTCTTGAAGGAATGTGTAGAGTTGGTGATCTTGTGGAATCAAAGAATAATGAAAATCCTTCATTGCGGTGAAGGCGGGGACGTAGAGTAGTGGCTAGAAGCTCGAAACATATTCTTGCTGTAGGATGTCAAAAAATTATTGAAAACAAGGCATTAGACGCGGACCTCATTCTAACACGAAGGTCACGTTTCAATACTAAATGCGGACCTCACGTCCAACTGCAAACGTCAACCTCGACCAACCCCGTGTTCCAAACTACAAACACAAACCTCGGCTGGTTTCGCGTTCCAACTGCAAACGCTGATCGCAGCCAGCTCTGCATTCCAACTCAAACACGGGCCTCAGCCAGCTCTGTGTTCCAACTTAAATGCGAACCTTAGCCTATTTTGCATCTTAACTTAATCGCGAGCCTATGAGCTCCGCGTTTCAACAACAGAACAAAGCCCACGATGGTACGTTTTGGTTATAACTACCAGCCATTACTGGGTCAATTAATACCCACGTAATGAAGCTGTTAATCTCAATTATGAAAGGATTTTAGGGGATAATTCTATCCTTAAGAACCCCTATAAATAGTTATGAAAGCTATGAAGAAGGGGAGGAGCAAAAAGTGAAAAAAATCTTAATTTGGAGAGGTTTGAATTCGACCAAGAGCAAAGTTTAGTTTTTGAAGTTCTTAAAGCCTAGAGAGTTCAACTCTTTTCTTAAAACTTGCTGAGTACAAGTTATAAAATCTCTTGGAGATTCAATCTCTGATAGAAGTTGTGCACTTTACCAGTGACTCGAAGAGCTGATCCAAAAGAGAAACTTTTGATCGACCGGTCAACGGAAGGCAAGAATCATCTTTCATCACTACACAAAGACACGACACTAAACAAAAAGGAGATCCCCTCAAATCCTCCTCTCTTTTGTAATCGAGAGTTATTCTGTTGTAATTCTCATCCATTCAAAGAAATTTACAATAAACACATTTCTGACCGAAATAAAAGATGGCAACTCCGCTGAGGACTATTTTCTCAACCGATGAGAAGGTTGTATTGCAAGCCGATGTTAAGCTTCTTGGATCGACGGTCAAATCGCTCGTCATAGAACTTGACCAAGAAAAGTATGAAAAACTTCTTTTCTTGGGATCCGTTAGCCGCAAGGCCCTGCGGCACTACCGCAAGGTTTCTGTTTGGTCGAAAAAGTGGTGTGAAGTAAAATTTCATTGAGTGGCTGAAAAGTTACAACAGAACAATCTCAATTACAATATAGGGGAGAAGATATGATTCTCCCTTTTGTTTAGGGCTGGGTTCTTTGTGTGACGATGGAGAGTGCTTCTTATTCTCCGTTGATTGGCCGATTGTCCAGCTTCTCTTCAGGATGCTCTCGAAGATCAATTAGGAGGGAGCTATGTTTTTAACACACTAAGTGTTTAGAGTCCACTGATTACTCCTTCTCTCCTTCTCTCCAAGAAGTAAGAAGATTTAAGAATTCTTAGCTCTCAATCTTAGAAAAGCCTTCTCTTTTCTTTTGTTCCTCTACTTTCTCCTTGCATAGCTTGAAAAGTCACCTAGAGGGGGGGGGTGAATAGGTGACAATGCTAATCTATGAACTAAATGCGAAATTTAAAAATAATTGCAATTTACACTCAAGTGCTATCAACAAGTGATGCACACAACCAAGCCAAGCAAATATGAATGAGCAATGAAAATAAATGCAAGGCACAAAGTAAAGAGAGAGTAGAGAGAGAGCCAATGGATCAAGCGCAAACACAAGGATATGTTATCGAGGTTCGAGCACCCAGCTCTACATCCCCGCCTTCGACACACGAAGGATTTCCACTAGCTCGTCCACCTAGGACCCTTTACAAAGAGTACCCAACTCCTCTCTTTACAACCTCCTCCTTGAGGCACAAATCCAAGCCAACAATCACAACCTCCTTCTTGAGGCAAACTCCAACAATCACAACCTCCTCCTTGAGGCAAATTCCAAACCAATACAACAAACTCCCAATCACCAACCAATACAAGGATCACCTCTCAACTAGAGGGATACAACCCAAAGCACAATGCTAAGAAAAGATTGGGTTACAACTTGGTGGTCACAACAACAACCACAAACAACTTCTTCTTCCCACACAAATATCCTATAGATATAGATAGTAGATTTTTGCTCAAGTGTGGAGAAAACCAAAGGAATGGAAATCAGAAATCACAAAGAAAAATCCTTGAGAAAAACTGAAACAAAGATAGAGAAGTTCAATCAAAATCCTTTCCCAAAAACCCTTTCTTTGATTTTCCAAACCCTAACAAAAACACCAAATGTATTGTTCAAGTTGAGCTCAAAAACTTCTTTTGATTGCTGTAAAAACACCAGAGAGTATGAAAAATTTCGCACAAAAATTCTTAGAGAAAAACTCTTGCAAATGGGGTATTTATAGGCAATTTAGAAAACTAGCCGTTTACAGAATATTTGCCAGAAATAGCCTTCCGGTCGACCGGCCGGTCGACCGTCCAACGGTCAATTTTTGACCGTTGGCAACTAACGGTCGACCGGCCCGGTCGACCGAATAATCCCGAGAGCAGATTATTCTGCTCCGGTCGACCGTCCCGGTCGACCGCTGACAGTGCCAGAAACGTGCACAGGTTTGTGCACGTCGTCGGTCGACCGTGACGGTCGACCGGCTACATGCGGTCGACCGTTACGGTCGACCGAACTAGCCTGGCAGGCAGCAAATGGGTCAGAAAACTGAGGTAAAAAATATTCCAATAAATCCCACAAAATCTCTAAAATTCCACAAAAATAGTTTTATCATTTTATATTGAAATACAAACTTGTGTTAAAAATCCTAACACAAATTTCAAACATATTTGACTATTTTTGTGTCATAGAAATTTTGCCAAAAACCAAAAACCATATTTTCTAAAACCTTGTATTTTGAATAGAAAAAAACACATTGTCTAAAACTCATCCATGATACAAAAATATGATATTTAAACACTTTGAAGCATATTGTATATGAATAGAAATTCAATATACAAGAAACATATATATATATCATGATTTTTGTCATTTAGTCCAAAAATATGTTTTGTTGTAAATACCAAAACATAAAACACATGGAATAGATTATCCAACAAAGTTTGTCTAAACAATTGAAGCATGCATGTATATAGAACAAATCTAATATACATAAACCATGTAAACTTGTTTGATAAAAATCTATTCATGAAAACCAAGATTGGTTAAACCTAAAACCGAAAATCAAACATGAAAGGTGTGTGTTGTGAACTTGAGCTTATCATACTATTCTAATCTTTACAATTAGGATCTAAACTCAAAACTAAAACTATGGATACCTAAGTCTTTTTGTAGAGCGCAATCTCCAAGTCTTCTTGTAGAGCGCAATCTCCAAGTCGGCTTGATCCAAAGCTCCTTGATTCACCGAGCAAGTGCTATATATGATCTTTGACGCTCGGGCTCTTGAATCAACATGTGAAAGATGTGTGGAAGCTTTCACCAACTGATATCTTGATTAATGATCTGAAACTTAAACATCACAAGATAATTAGTACACATAACTACATGAGTTAATCATCATCAAAACTAGAGTGGAAGGCCTTTGGGCCAACAATCTCCCCCTTTTTGATGATGACAAAACTCATGGAGTTATATATGCATGGATTAGAGTAAAGCTTCAAAGAAGCTCCCCCTTAACTCATGCATAACAATAAAACACATAAGATATGCAATGAATGTTCTTAAAACATGTTTATATGTGTTTAAAACAATATCAAAACATGCTCTTGATACCAATAAAAATGAAACATAAAACATGCATAGACATGCATATAAACAAGGCTTCTTTTCATCAAATGTAAACTATATGCAAACACAAATATGCATATAAAGCTCAAATTCTTCTCCCCCTTTTTGTCAATCATCAAAAAGGGTTAAAAATAAAATCAAAAACAATAAATTTTTCTCCCCCTTTTTGTTAAAAAAAAAACAATAAAGGGTTAAATCAAATATGATACCAAAAAAAATGTGGCAATGAAGTGTATATTGATACCAATTGAAAAACAACAAATCAATTGAAATCAAAACGAGAACATATACCAATTGAAAACACAAAACATGAAAATCTTGATACCAATTAGTAAGTAAACAAATAACCTACCAATTGTAAACAAACAAACTGGATACCAATTTTGGAATTAAACAATACTAATTTTGAATTTCCTTAAAAACAAATCTTGATACCAAATGAAACTATTTTTCTTTAAAACACAAGATACCAATTGAAAATTAAATCAATTGAAACACAAATAAATTGAAATATGAAAATAAAATCAATTGAAACACGATATTCATTTAAAAATTCAAGCTTAGCAATCTTAAAAATTATGATAAAGTTTGTATATGGATACAATTGAAAAACTCAAGCTTAACATAACCAAAATATGTGATATCTTGAAGCACAAATAAATCATCTATATATGTATGTAAGAAATAGATACCAATTGAAATTGATACTATATGAAGTGTAAGCATACATATTTAAAACAAAACATATATGAGTATACAAAGGATGTCAAGATTGATACCAATTGAAAGAATTCAATGATACCAATTGAAACAAGAATAAGATCAAGTGTATATCTCATATCAACTACCACCCATTTCATGATCAAGTTTAAAATGATTTTCATTATAAAGCATACATGAACATGATCTCCCATCCAACCGCCCTTAGATGGTAGGGGTTTTCAAAAATAGATTTGAAAATAGAGTACGTTTGAAAATCACTACCAAATGAAGAATAACACAACTAGTTATGTGAGATTCTTCAAATAAGGAATAACAAAAATATTTTTCATGAAGACACATGTAAACCACACGGCACTAAAACACTCAAAATCCATATAGCACAATTTATACTCATGAAAACTAAGTCATGAGAAAACATTAATAAGGTGAGTGTACAAGTGTAATGTGAAATACATTGTCATGAAAACGGACAATCAAGCTCAATATTGAAAACATGAAATTCATCTTAAGATGTGAAATCACTTAATTGAGATCATCTTAAAATCCATAAAATTCATCATAAAAGTGAAATCACTTAGCAAACATGAAATTCATCTAAACGATCTAAACTTCAAGGCATATGTATGTCATGTACAAACTAAAGTATACATACATATCCTAAACACAATGAGTCCACAAATTATATGCATGAAGGCACGTGGCTCAAAGATGTATATGTATAGATGATAGTTTGGACAAGATGTACATATACATGAAGTTAAAGCATGCAAAATAGTGAATACAAGTCAAATGCAAGAATCATCAAAACTAGACTATACTAGTTCATCAAGTGAATACAAATGAGCGTTCAAGCACAAACATATATAAAGGTCTATTTGTAGCTCACTCGTTGTACAAGTATAAATTCTAGTCTTAATGAAAATTATCATTCAAGCATATATCCAAATCATTAAGCATAAAACGGGTCATAAATCAACAATATTCCAAAAATGATCATTATGTAAATCTACATGCTATAAGAATTATGATATACATAATATCAAAGCATGTGGCAAAAATAAGGATCATAAAACACATCACAATTGTTCAATTATCAAAACATGAATCATTAAAACAAAAGTCATGATCAACAAATGATCATTATGCATATGCATGTACATTAGATCTAAGGCATACATGTTAGTTTAAACAAGGTGAGACACTAAGTATAGATCCATATGAAGCATGGGTACTCAAGTAACTAAACATGTACAACCTTAATCTAATGAACATGGCACAAGTATAATGAAAAACAAAACACAACATGCTATAAAAGATGATCATAGAAAGCATATAAACACTAAATGGAGTAAGGGATTGTTACCAAAACCGAAGAGGCAACTTTCCAAGTCTCCAAAACCCGGTGGTCCTCCCACCAAATCTCCTTGAGAGTGAAGCATCCAAATGGTTCTCCTTTTAGCTTAGAATGCATCCACCTCAAGGCACCAATACCCTCACGTGACGCGAGAGCCTCCACCTACATCAAACATCAAAGAGGTGGATCTTGGTACCCATTTCTTTGTGGGTCCACGGGGGTTAGTATCTTTTCTAACCCAAGCATAATTAGTTGCTAAATTTTCATGATAAATGCGATCATAACAAAATCTAGCAAGGTGGCCTTTTCGACCACAATATGTACATGTGTACACGTGAGCATACATATGATGGTGGTGATCATGAAAAGCATGTGTATGCCTAGATGGGTGTGCATGCAAGGTTGGAACTTGTTTCTTGCGAACCAAGGTTTCCAATCGTGTGTGATTCATGGCACAATGGCTCAAAGTGGAGCCCAAACAATCAACACTTTTCTTCAAATTGTTTATATCATTTTCTATGCTAGAAGACAAAGTGGAACATGCTATAGGAGTGCAAGAAATAGAAGCTACACTAGCATGACAAACATGAATATCAATCTCATTTTGTAAAGATTTATTTTTAATCAAAACCAAATCCAATTCTTTTGTAATTGAATCAATTTTATTTTTCAAAGTAAGATTTTCTTTGAAGACAAGATCTAATCTAGAAGACAAAACCTCATTGTGTTCTACAACATCATCAAAATCATTTTTGTTTTTCAAATCTTCAATCTCTTTAAGTGCAAGTTCAAGTTGAGATTGTAGTGAGTCACGTTCACTAGTGATCTCTTCTTTTTCTTGCAAAATCACTTCAAAATTAGAACATAAATCCTTTAATTCATTTTTCAAAACAAGATTATTCTCTTTCAAAAGTTTGTGTTTTTCTAACAAATTTTCAAGCTTTTGAACAAGTTCCATATTCAAAGTTTGAACTTCAAAACAACCATTGCAATAAGAATTAGAGCTATCATCAAGAGGGGAATCCGAGTGTACCTCAAGGGAGTCTTTCCCTTGGACCATGAAGCATTTATCTTTGGACATGTCTCTCTTGGATCTCCTCAAATTGTTGATGATCCTTGGAAGCTCGGGAGACGTTAAGATGCTCCAAACTGCAAAAGCCGAATTATAGCGATCAAAAATAGGTAAAAGATGTCCATTTAGAGATGCTAGAAGTGTCCTAAGGGCTAATGCATTGGCCTTCTTAAGCTTGCTACTATTAGGGAGGGATTCTATAGTGATGGCTTGATAAACTAAATGTCCTAGTCCTTTTAGATGTCTAATCATGTCAACCTTCCAAGAGTCAAATCTAAAATGGTCAAACATAGGAGGGCTAGCCATGAGTGCAAACTAGTATGAGTGCAAATGAAAATGCAAATGAAGATTAGCAAACCAAGATCACTCCTAGGTGGTTAAACCTAAATATCAGGAGCACTAGCTCTGATACCAATTGAAAAGTCACCTAGAGGGGGGGTGAATAGGTGACAATGCTAATCTATGAACTAAATGCGGAATTTAAAAATAATTGCAATTTACACTCAAGTGCTATCAACAAGTGATGCACACAACCAAGCCAAGCAAATATGAATGAGCAATGAAAATAAATGCAAGGCACAAAGTAAAGAGAGAGTAGAGAGAGAGCCAATGGATCAAGCGCAAACACAAGGATATGTTATCGAGGTTCGAGCACCCAGCTCTACATCCCCGCCTTCGACACACGAAGGATTTCCACTAGCTCGTCCACCTAGGACCCTTTACAAAGAGTACCCAACTCCTCTCTTTACAACCTCCTCCTTGAGGCACAAATCCAAGCCAACAATCACAACCTCCTTCTTGAGGCAAACTCCAACAATCACAACCTCCTCCTTGAGGCAAATTCCAAACCAATACAACAAACTCCCAATCACCAACCAATACAAGGATCACCTCTCAACTAGAGGGATACAACCCAAAGCACAATGCTAAGAAAAGATTGGGTTACAACTTGGTGGTCACAACAACAACCACAAACAACTTCTTCTTCCCACACAAATATCCTATAGATATAGATAGTAGATTTTTGCTCAAGTGTGGAGAAAACCAAAGGAATGAAAATCAGAAATCACAAAGAAAAATCCTTGGGAAAAACTGAAACAAAGATAGAGAAGTTCAATCAAAATCCTTTCCCAAAAACCCTTTCTTTGATTTTCCAAACCCTAACAAAAACACCAAATGTATTGTTCAAGTTGAGCTCAAAAACTTCTTTTGATTGCTGTAAAAACACCAGAGAGTATGAAAAATTTCGCACAAAAATTCTTAGAGAAAAACTCTTGTAAATGGGGTATTTATAGGCAATTTAGAAAACTAGCCGTTTACAGACTATTTGCCAGAAATAGCCTTCCGGTCGACCGGCCCGGTCGACCGTCCAACGGTCAATTTTTGACCGTTGGCAACTAACGGTCGACCGGCCCGGTCGACCGAATAATCCCGAGAGCAGATTATTCTGCTCCGGTCGACCGTCCCGGTCGACCGCTGACAGTGCCAGAAACGTGCACAGGTTTGTGCACGTCGTCGGTCGACCGTGACGGTCGACCGGCTACATGCGGTCGACCGTTACGGTCGACCGAACTAGCCTGGCAGGCAGCAAATGGGTCAGAAAACTGAGGTAAAAAATATTCCAATAAATCCCACAAAATCTCTAAAATTCCACAAAAATAGTTTTATCATTTTATATTGAAATACAAACTTGTGTTAAAAATCTTAACACAAATTTCAAACATATTTGACTATTTTTGTGTCATAGAAATTTTGCCAAAAACCAAAAACCGTATTTTCTAAAACCTTGTATTTTGAATAGAAAAAAACACATTGTCTAAAACTCATCCATGATACAAAAATATGATATTTAAACACTTTGAAGCATATTGTATATGAATAGAAATTCAATATACAAGAAACATATATATATCATGATTTTTGTCATTTAGTCCAAAAATATGTTTTGTTGTAAATACCAAAACATAAAACACATGGAATAGATTATCCAACAAAGTTTGTCTAAACAATTGAAGCATGCATGTATATAGAACAAATCTAATATACATAAACCATGTAAACTTGTTTTGATAAAAATCTATTCATGAAAACCAAGATCGGTTAAACCTAAAACCGAAAATCAAAACATGAAAGGTGTGTGTTGTGAACTTGAGCTTATCATACTATTCTAATCTTTACATTAGGATCTAAACTCAAAACTAAAACTATGGATACCTAAGTCTTCTTGTAGAGCGCAATCTCCAAGTCTTCTTGTAGAGCGCAATCTCCAAGTCGGCTTGATCCAAAGCTCCTTGATTCACCGAGCAAGTGCTATATATGATCTTTGACGCTCGGGCTCTTGAATCAACATGTGAAAGATGTGTGGAAGCTTTCACCAACTGATATCTTGATTAATGATCTAAAACTTAAACATCACAAGATAATTAGTACACATAACTACATGAGTTAATCATCATCAAAACTAGAGTGGAAGGCCTTTGGCCAACATAGCTCCCCAGGCTATTTATATGGAGTCATAGGGGTGTAATTGTCCCCTAAGATTCTTCCATTATGGGGATTAACTCCCCAATACATGGGGAGCCAATTAACCCAATAATGGGGTTCAGTTACAGCAAAAATAGGGGTCTCACACTGGACGTGAACCTCGCGTTGCATATTGTAGATACGGGCATCTCAGTTAGAATGCGGAGTTATTCAGACCCGTATTTGAAATGAGATACAGGGTTTCTCAGACCCGCGCCCGAAGTGGAGCATCGAGTTGCTCAGACCCGCGTGAGATGCGGAGATCTTTAGACTTGCGTTGGATGGGACGCAGAGTTACTCAGACTCGCATTTGAGTCGAGATGCGAGTTCTTCAGACTCGTGTTTGACGCAGCGTTACCAGACTTGCGTTGAACGCGGGTATGTGTCTGAAGTCCCCGTGCCTCTTTGGACGCGAGGTCACGTTTTAGTCAAAACTCGACCTTTGCGTTAAGTGAAGCTTGCTTTTGATGGCTTGTCCTTAGTGATTTTTTAGATAGCTTACAGAATCCCCTCCAAAATTTTTGAAACTCTGCAATTGCCTGGGACGGATTTTAAAATACTTGAACTTCAGTTGATTTTGGGCTCTATGATTGTACTGTAATCTTTTGAGATGCTTTGAGCTTGATCCTGTCTGGAATGTGATCTTCATGAGTGTACTGTTGAACTGCTTGAAGCCTCCAGAAAAGATTATCACAAATGTCTTAGAAACTCAGTCTAGCACTTGTTATGAGCTCTGATTTGTTAGTTGGTGTACCATTGAACCAGTGGAGTTATCGGTTACTTCTGCCAGTGTACTATTGAACTGATTGAAGAAACAAAGACATACACTTTGTATGTGAGAGAATGCAGCTCTTATAGACGCGGTCATCATGTTGGTCAAGTGAAGACGTGGACTTCAGTTGAGTTGAGACACGACTCTCAATTATTATAGAGACGCAGCTTTCAATTTCTAGAGAGACGCGGCCCTCAATTGCCATAGAGACACAGCTCTTGGTTACTGTTGAGACGCAGCTCTCGAAATACGAAAATCATGTTAGATGCTTCCAGGCGTGGAGCAGGCACCGCTTGGGACGCGTGTCTGGCTCGAATTGATCTCGAGGTACGCACCACGTATCTCGACTGTTGAAAGGCTTATAAAAGACCCTGGTCTTTCAACAGTCAATTCACTTTGACTGTTCATCATATTCGATCAGACCCGCGTCTAAAGCTCTTAAGCTTTCTCAAAATCCATAAAGCTCTGAGCTTTTTTTTCAATCTTTTCGAATATTTCACTGTTGTAATGGCTCTAAAACCTAGGCAAATAGCTGCTTCTTCGAGCAGTTGTGCCAACCACCGTGGGTGGTTCTTCTTCTCAGGAAGCTCCTATTTCTGGTAAGTGCAATGGCTTTCACCATTGAGAACACGAAGAGGCTCTGTCCTTTTAACTTCTATTTGAAGTTTCAAAAACTTCTGTTGAAGTTGATCAGTCGACGCGGAGCTCGCAGGTCCGCATTTGATTTGGGAATGCGGTTTATGCATTGATGAGCAAAACTCGGGTTTGGCTTGGGGACACAAAGGTCGCTAAGAGTTTTCAGGCGCGAATATTCTTTAAACTTTGAATAACATGTTAGAGACGTGTCTTGCTCAGACTAAATTTGAGATCCCCATCGTGAATTAAGGCCATTAAGGAGCTTTTAAGAAAGGCATTGAAGTTTACACTGTTAATTAAGGCCAGTGGAGAGCCTATAAATAGGCTAAGAGTCTCTTAACAGTCATTTGTTTTAATTGTTTTCTTCCTCAGGCCCATACCTGAAGAACTTTCAAAGTTCTAAAGTCTTCAAGATAACCCAAAGCTTTAATGCTTTTCTCATAATCTTCTTCAAAGATCATCACTATCGAATGACCCCAAAGTCCAAAAGCAGCATTCCTTCTTCTGGCATCCTTATCGTCACACCCTAATGGATGGCACTCTCCTTCAAAAGATCCTTTCTTTAGGTAGGAAATGACTTTTGTCATTGACGCACATGGCGAGACACCGTCTTCTTGAAGCTTTGCTATTACCGATCATGAAGAGATACTGTCTCTTAACTTCTTTATGAAGTTTTCAAAGTTTCTTTTGGAGTTGGACAGTCAATTTAAGATTCATGAGTCCATGTTTGATTTGCAAAGACGACCCTCATGTTAATGAACAGAACGCAGATTTGGCAATCTTTAAGCTCTGATCTTGTTGATGCGATTTTCGCATCCTAGAGAGTTTCGCATTTTGAGATCCTAGACGCGAGCGTAGCGAGCTTCGCATTTTGAGATCTTAAATGTGGGTCTCACCCATAAGATTCATGCTTGAGCATCAAGACTTTAGAAAATTTTCTATATCTGGAGTTCAGACGCGAGCTTCATATGAGCCTCGCGTTTCAACCATTGGACGCGGGTCTCATGTTGAGTCCCGCACTCAATATCTTGACAAGTTTTTATCTTTGTGAAATTAACCCCCAGGTTTTCTATTTTTGCTGGCCTCAGCTACATCGACGATGCTGACTCCACTGTCTCCTCCAGCCTGTGGAAGACGGTTGCATTCGCTGAAGCCAATAAGAAACAACAAGTTCATTTGATTGGCAACCATTCAGGAGGTCAGAGCTTCTCTTCGGAGATGGCATCAAAGTGGGAGAGGGGGATCTGTATGATGAGGACAGAAATAGGCTTTGTTTGTTCTGAACCTTTTCGGAGCATTATTGGTTTGCACCCGGGTAATGTTAGACATGATGCACCAATATAGTCTCGGATCTTCCCTCCACCAATCATGTTCAAAGAAGCGACCACAACGAGCATGAAGTCAGAAGTGACGTGCTATGTCATTAACGCTGACACGTCATAAACTTGTTGCTTGGACGACCGTGGATCCACGCCAACTGGATCGTTCCCTCCACTCTGCACCAGTGCTTCAAATATGTTGAAGATGATGCAACAGTACGGACTGTCTTCGCTGAGAAGCAACATTCAAAGGGGTGGAAAATTACTTTACTAACGCTCTCCTATATCAAGAGACTAGTGAAACATCGAAAGAACCATTACCAGATGATGATGATAGTGTCAATGAGGCGGATTCAGAATCTGAAGAAGACATGCCAGCCATTCTGATTGGTGAACCAATTATAGCATGTCTTAATAATCCCCAATGTAACACTCCTTCTGAAGATGAGAGTGAATGGGTAATTAATGATAATATTTCTTTTGATTATCCTGTGAGTGTTGGGTTGTTTGAATCCATTACGGATAGCTCTCTGCACATGCCTTTACATAAATCAAGTGCATCTGAGACACCCATGGAATCTATAGAAGGGGCCGTTTTGATGGTCCCTCCATCCAAAGAAGGTCAGTCACCGATAATTTTCGGTAAAGCCCAACCACGAGGGTCCACAGCCACAGGTTCAAGTTCAGACTCAGACACCCCGCAATTTTTCCATTATGCGGGACCAACGCACCATATGATGAGGAAAATGGGATATAACCTAAAGCATGGAGAGGGCCTAAATTTAGGAAAAGGAAGGCGTAGTTTGCTGCGTAACTTTGTGCCAAAAGGGAAACCTACAAATTACTATGATAACACACGCAGGGGGTTGGGATACGTTACACCCACACCACCAGCGACGGCTCAATTCAGGGATGACGAACCGATTCCATCAAATTCTGCCTCTTCCTCTGAGTGGACTAGATGTCAGTGTGGGAGTAATGTTCGAGAATCTCACTGTTAATATGACTTCAAGCAGTCAATTGGAGCCAGCGGAAGCTACTGATGAGGAACCATGGGTTCAACAATTGGAACTCCAATGGGAAAAGCGATTCGAGCTGCACAACCACCTACCGAAGACAAGGTGATGCAGGTCAACTTGGGTAGTCAAGGTCACCCTAAACCCATCTTTATAAGTAAAAGCTTATCACTTATGGAAAAAGAAGAATTAATAATACTCGTAAAGGAGTATATAGACGTCTTCGCATGGAACTACGAAGACATGCCCGGACTTGATCCACAAGTAGCCATGCATCGTCTAAATATCAAACCCGACGCCAAGCCAGTCAAGCAGCAGCAACGTCGGTTTCGCCCGAACATTATGGAGGCTATTGAAGTCGAAGTTCATAAGCTCATTGCATGTGGCTTCATACGGGAGGAACAGCATCCAGATTGGGTTGCTAATATCGTTCCCGTCCTCAAGAAGAATGGAAAAATACGGATCTGCATCGACTACCGTGATCTCAATACAGCTTGTCCTAAAGACGAATTCCCTCTGCCCATCACCGATGTCATGATTGACAATACCTGTGGATTCAAAAGAATGTCTTTTATGGATGGCTTTTCAGGGTACAATCAGATTAAGATGTATCCCGACGATGAGAAGCATACTTCGTTCCGAACACCCTTGGGGGTGTACTGTTATACTGTGATGCCCTTCGGGCTAAAGAACGCTGGAGCAACCTATCAGCGGGCAATGAGTACAATCTTCCGCGATCATCTCCGAAAAATGGTAGAATGCTATGTCGACGACATTGCTGTCAAAAGCCGCAATAAGAATGACCATTTTCGTGACTTGAGAACGATGTTCGACATAATGCGGGCTCATCAACTAAAAATGAATCCGACAAAATCCTTCTTGGGAGTTTCCTCTGGCAAGTTCCTTGGGTTTATTGTTACATCAAAGGGAATTCATCTTGACCCAGACAAGGTCAAAGCCATTCAGAGCATGAATCCACCGAGATATCTCAAAGAGCTTAGAGGCTTGCAAGGTAGACTGGCTTATATTAGAAGATTCATCGCAAATCTCTTAGGTCGCTGTCAACCGTTCACCCGACTCATGAAAGAGGGTGCTTCCTTCGTATGGGATCAAGCTTGTCAGGAAGCTTATGAAGACATCAAGAGATATCTCACAAAACCTCCAGTCTTAGTGGCTCCCACATCAGGAAAATCATTCATGCTTTATGTGAAAGCTATGGACCATTCTCTTGGTGCCCTCCTTGCTCGAAAGGACGACAATGGTCACGAACAGGCCATTTATTATCTGACCAGGACTCTGATAGGAGCGGAATCTCGCTATAATCCTATCGAGAAGGAGTGCTTAGCTCTTGTCTTTACCGTTCAGAAGACACGACATTATTTGGTCGGCCAAACCATACATGTCATCTCCAGAGTGAATCCTTTGCGTCTTCTCTTGATGAAGCCAGGATCATTAAATTCAAGATTAGCTAAATGGGCACTTCTTTTGTCTCAATACGACATGATCTTTATCCCTCAAAAGGCGGTTAAAGGTCAGGCCCTTGCGGAGTTCTTGGCTGCTCATCCAGTCCCAGAGAACTCAAAACTTCACGAAGATATTCCGGATGAAGTCTTCGAGTCCAATGTAACCTCAGAGGATGAAGTTTGGCAGATGTTCTTCGATGGAGCATCACGAATAGGCCCTAAAGGTAGGATCATTGCCGGCGTGGGGTTGTGTTTATCTCTCCACAAAATCACGTCCTTCCTAGAGCATTCTCTCTGACGGAATTATGCTCCAACAATGTAGCGGAATATAATGCTCTACTTATTGGCCACCAGCTCGCCCACGGAATGGGGGTACGCTACCTTGAAGCTTACGACGATTCAAAACTGATTATCAATCAGGTTAAAGGTGAATATGAGGTCCGTCACGAGGATTTGGTGCCTTATTATCACACGGTCATCGTATTGGCTAATCTGTTTGATGGTTTTTATATCGGGCACGTATCTCGATCTCAGAATACTAAGGCGGATGCTCTTGCTGCTTTAGCAACAACGCTAGCCTTGCCAGTCGACACCGAGTATCACCTTACAGTGGCGACTCGACACCTGGTCTGCTCTAAACATATGTTAAGAACCAGAGAGGTCTATAATGTCTCGACGGATCTTGAGCCGAGAAATTGGCGATTTCCTCTCATCGATTATGCTTTACATGGTCTGCTGCCATACAATCCTAAAGAAGCGGCATCTATCAGACGAAGGTCTCTCCGTTTTTACTACGATCCAACTCTGAAGACACTTTATCGCCGTTCATATGACGGTGTCCTCCTCCGTTGCCTTTCTAATTCAGAGGCACATGAAGTGCTTAAAGAAGCACACGACGGTATATGCAGAGCTCATCAGCCAGGTCCAAAACTTAAAGACAGATTGCATAGGCTTGGATATTATTGTCCAACCATGATAGCTGATGCCATCCAATATGCACGAAGGTGTAAAGCATGTCAAATTCATGCGGACTTCATACACCAGCCTTCGGAGTTGCTCCACCCAACTGTTGCTTCATGGCCATTTGAAGCATGGGGCATCGATGTCATAGGGCCAATCAGTCCCTCTTCGACAAAAGGACACCGGTTTATCTTAGCAATAACCGATTACTTTTCAAAATGGGCAGAAGCTATACCACTGGTTGAAGTCAAAACCTCTAACGTGATTAATTTCATCAAACACCATGTCATCCATCAATTCGGTGTCCCTAGGCGGATCATCCACGATAACGGTCCCCAATTTGCAAGCCAGGTATTCTATCAATTCTGTGATAAATACCGAATTCAGAATATAGCTTCAACTGCCTATAATCCCGCCGCTAATGGCTTGGCGGAAGCATTCAACAAAACAATCATCAAGTTACTCAAAAAGTTCGTCTCCTCGAACAAGCGAGATTGGGACGAAAAGCTTGGTGAATGTCTTTGGGCCTACTGAACCACGGTTCGGACCCTGACAGGCAATACGCCTTTTTCCCTGGTGTACGGGTGTGAAGCAGTCATACCATTGAAAATCCAGATGCCGTCATTACGAGTTGCTCTGACCACTAAGATCACATCAGAGGACAATGATCGGTTGCGTCTTCAAGAGCTCGAAGCCCTAGATGAGAAGCGGCTATAAGCTCAGTAACACATTGAGTTGTATCAAGCTCGAATCTCAAAAGCCTTCAATAAGAAGGTCAAACAAAGAGTCTTCCAGAAAGGAGATTTGATTTTAGCCATCAGACGACCAATGATCATGACGCACAAAACCAAAGGCAAATTTCAGCCTAAATGGGAAGGACCGTTTGTAATTGAAACAGTCTATTCAAACGGAGCATATCGCCTTATGACTTCAGATGGTGATTTACTCATGATGGCGATCAATGACAAGTTCTTAAAGAAGCATTATCCTTGATTAGGGATCCTTCTTATGATCAAGTTAACACTACACCTCTGATCAAGACCTTCAAATCCAAGGTACACAAAAAGAGCCCTCTCTTCCTCCAAACGAGATCATACAACCATAAACCAGTAGGAACCTGGTCATACACTGGTTGTCTCAAAGGAGAATCAAGGTTACACATGCGCTAACCAAATGATCCAACACCTTTAACGGTTAAGGATAGGGGAAAATGTTGGCCTTTAAGCCCAATATAAGTCCTCGACAACTCATCATGCTGAGGGGAATAGCATGGCTAACCCGACTCAAACGGTAGTTGGTAAAGGCATATCAAACCCGTTGACAGCTGAGGATTTGCTAAAAATCCTAAGGGACCTGTTCCCATTTTATTCCCTCTCCAAAATCACTTACCAATTCTCATCCATAGAATGGTAAGACCACATATAAAGATCTCTCCATCCATTTCGTTGTTACGTTAACACTAAACCTATGACAGTGATTTTCTCGTTTCTCCCCGTGAGAACGAAACCCCTTTCATGCTATGTTTAACAGTATAACCTCTGGCATCCATTTCGCTGTTACGTTAACACTAAACCTATGACAGTGATTTCCTCGTTTCTCCTCGTGAGAACGAGACCCCCTTCATGCTATGTTTAACAGTATAACCTTTGGCATCCATTTCGCTGTTATGTTAATACAAAACCTATGACAGTGATTTCCTCGTTTCTCCCCGGGAGAACGAGACCCCTTTCATGCTATGTTTAACAGTATAACCTCTGGTATCCATTTCGCTGTTACGTTAACACTAAACCTATGACAGTGATTTCCTCGTTTCTCCCCGTGAGAACGAGACCCCTTTCATGCTATGTTTAACAGTATAACCTCTGGCATCCATTTCGCTGTTACATTAACATTAAACCTATGACAGTGATCTCCTCGTTTTTCGCAATGAAAACGAGACCTTTTTCTAAATCCCATCAAAACTTCGAGCTTGGTGGCTTCTCAATCGGTTACGTCATTTCGACCTCTGAACCGGCAGATAGCCAAGACTCATCCTTCAGTCCGGTAAGGACTATTTCTTTGTCATCATACGATAAATTTTGAACTTGGTGGCTTCTCAATCGGTTACGTCATTGCGACCTCTGAACCGGCAGATAGCCAAGTCTCATCTTTCAGTCTGGCAAGGACTATTTCTTTGTCACCATATGACAATTTTGAGCTTGGTGGCTTCTCAATCGGTTATGTCATTACGACCTCTGAACTGGCAGATAGTCAAGCCTTATCTTTCAGTCCGGCAAGAACTATTTCTTTGTCATCATACGATAAATTTTGAGCTTGGTAGCTTCTCAATCGGTTACGTCATTGCAACCTCTGAACCGGCAGATAGCCAAGTCTTATCTTTCAGTCCGGCAAGGACTATTTCGAGCTTGGTGGCTTCTCAATCGGTTACGTCATTGCGACCTCTGAACCGGCAGGTAGCCAGGTCTCATCTTTTAGTCCAGCAAGGGTTATTTCCTCATATGGCTGTAATACAACTTGAGAGCGAGAATTCAGAAGATAAAACAAGTTGGAAATACAACAGGGGAGTCAAAACGAAATTACTTTTATTGATTCCAAAAAGAGGGATACATGAATAAATAGACTACAAGCTATGAGGGTGCTTCATAGGACTTGATCCGTCCTTCAAGAGTGGCCAGCCTTGTCTTCCTATCTTCAGCAGCCCTGATAAGCGCCTGCGACCTTAACTCGGCCTTATTAAAGCTCGCCGTCTAGGCCAAGCGAGCTTCAATTTCAACCAAGGTTGCCCTCTGAGCTAACTCTTGCCGCAAAAGTTCGTCATTCTGAGCCTTAAGCTGATCAAGCCGGGCAGTCTCTTCAAGACGCACTGGTTCAGCCTTGGACAGAAGAAGATTAGCCTTCCGGATCATTTCCTTGGCCTTTTCAATTTTATCCTCAGCGTCAAGAAGAGCACTGTTAGAAGCATCTATGCCATCCCCGAGCTCTACTTTCTTTGTCTCCAAGGATTTCAAATCAGAAGAAATGGCCTTAGCAGCTTCCTGAGCAGCAAGATGAGCTTCATGCATCTGAGTAACAAGGTGCGCAAGCTGCTTGTTAACTGAAGACTCAAGATCTGAATGGCTAAGACGGCGCCATTCGTCTACATCCCTCTCGAGTCAGTCCACCAGAAGCTCCAATGCAGCGGCCTGGTCATCCCCTCCAAAGTCTCGGATGCTGTCAACACTTCGGGAGAGGACCACCTTTAAAGCAGAGAATGAGGTATTCGAAACCTTCAAGATCAGAGCAATGGATCGTTTCAAGCTCTTATAAAAGCTATCGACTAACTCAGCCACAAATTCATTCTCGGCCTCAATCACTCCTGGCAAACAAGCAGCCCCTGAAGACAGAGTTTCCACCGACCTTATTGACACTAATGTGGAAGGAATAGTAGAAGCACTGGCTGCAGCAACATGAGAGGTCGTCGGTGATCTCGGAGGAGTCCTCATCGAGACCAGCACGCTAGCCACAACCGAGGTAGGACTAGCGACTATTTCGAGAGAACTGGTTCAATCACCAATGTCGGAGAAGTAGGACTAGTAATCACCTTCAACTCCGCGCCTGGTAAGATAGGCGGCACTGGCGAAACCGATGGCATCTCGCTCGCCGATATAGTGGGAAGCGAGGTTGGTTCCATGACTACCGTCCCCTCAATTTCAGTTCCTCTAGCTGGTTCAGACTGATAGAGGGCAGGTCGTGATACAAGGCATCCAACTCAGCAACATCCGCCGCGGTCGAAGCACTTGCTTCACCCCTCGTTCCATGAGGAAGATTGGTTGGCTCTCTTGAAGTCGATGCACCCAAAGGCGGAACACCTACAACAAGACTTTGTTTAGGCAAGGCATAACAAATAGTAAGTGTTAAAAGGTCAAAACAGTACCAAAAGATGATGTCGCCTTAATCGTCTTGACGGCTGCATCAGTCCCTGTGGACTCCATGGAAAATCTTTAGCGTAATCAACACGAATGGCCGACCCACCTTCACTTGCCGAACCCTCCGTGGTTCACCCAAAGGAGCTAGAAGCTTCGGGACTTCCTTTCGAAGTCCCAATGCCCAAAGGACCTACATCAGCCGCATCATCTCCGGACTCTTCTGAGACGGCGAAATAGCCAGCCTCATCGCCCTCCTTATAAGTAAACAAGGGATCATAATGCTCCCCTTATTCTCCGACAGCTTCAGCTCTCGGGCTTTTCACCGCCTCAGTTCCTGAGTCATAAAGTAAATAATGAGCTGTCTGGAACATATAAGAAGTATATTACATTACAAGAACGGAGCTGATTTTACCCGGGTCCGGAGCGGCTTTACCAGTAGTCGGTTCAGGAACTGACGAGGTAGTTGCTAATGGGGCAGGAGGAGGAAGCGCTGCAGATAGTTCGCCCTCTGCAACAACCGTAGGAGCATAGCGACGGGGCTTCTTCACTACCCTCTTCCTACGAGATCCACCCTCTCGTTTTCGTTTGAAGTGGACGTCGGGATCTTCTTCCTCCACTTCTTCAACGTCGACCTGTTCTACGGGGGCCGTGCCTACCCCGCCGGAAGCAGCTGCTGGAGTCTCAGCACCTGTATCTGCTTCGAAGCGAGGACTTCCTGCATCCGAGGCTTCGCTGTCATCGACGGCAATGAACTCCCCGAGGCCTGGGACGCAAACCCTTTTACCCTCGCTCTTCTCAGTGACCTTCCGCTTCAGCCGCTGAGAAATTAACTTCACACCAGAAGAATTAACAGAAAATCCAGTGGGTGTAGAGTTTGAGGTCCTATACCACTGGCAGAATCCCAGGGTCATCAGAAGGTTCGGAGTCCTTAGCGGCATGCACAGCCGCGCTTCGGTACAGCCAGCAATGAAGAATCGCCAGGCACGGGCTCCATCGATGAGACTCCCCATGAAGGACAGACTGCTGTTTGGGTTACCCACATACAGTTGGTCATATCCAAACTGACGGGCAAACCGACTTGGAACATAGGGCTCCAGGTAATAGGTGTCCCCGCTTCTATACAACAAATGTGAAGGCCGGATGCTAACCAGCCACTCAAAGATTCCCCGGCTCAATGATGTCTGCCCTTCTCCCACGTCCTTGAATTCTTCACCATAGCCCGCATCCCGAATATAGGAAAAGCAGCAGAAAAGGCTATAGACATCATGGTGGCACAATAGCTTACGGACCGCAGCCACGTAAGTCTTCAACCATGAACATCCCTCGAATCGACGGAGAAGCGCCATTCGAACACCTTCTGGGGGTTCCTCTCCATCTTGGATGATGTAAGGACAGTGCATGGCAAACCATGCCATCAAGTAAGTATACGGTAGACCTATTCTGGGGTTTGGTCTGTCACAGGGCAAAATGGTTCCCTTCCCCGCTTCGTCATTGGTGACCTACAGAAAGCCTCCGTCAATGCGTGAAGGCCTCTCTGAATACAACACACCATGGCTGGAAGAAGTCCAAGAGAGCGACCATGGACTAGACGAACGGCAGGAAACAAGACAGTCGGATGAATGACATCGCCCGATGAAGATGGCACTACGCATCTCTTCAACCAGACCGTTAAGAAACCAGCCAGAAGTGCCTTCCGGGATGTCGGTCGACGAGCCTGGTGGTGGAAACTCCAAAGAATATCGCCTTTCTCATAGGGGCCGTCATCTTCTTCCAGAATTAGATCCCCTTGAGAATGCTCTTGCATCCGGCAAAAGATGTCTTCATCAGCAACTCCACAATGAGCCGCTTCAGGAGTATTTTCCATGTCAGGGAACAAATAATTTCCCCAGCTCTTCAAACTACATGAAGTTCCTTTGTAGCTCCCATGCATACTGGAGCAAATGTGGAGGTGGCACATCAACTCTCGATAGGTCTCAAACAAGGCGGGATCCTGCTTCTCCAGAAGTGCCAATTCCGCCTCGCACGGGAAATATTCTTCGTATGGGAGAGATCCCAAAGGCAGAGCAGAGACTTCTCACATCTCGTGTAGAGCCATACCCAGTCGCCAATAGGGGTGAAGAAGGTCCCTGTAGCCGGGCAGTACAACTCAAAGACGGCGTAGAAGTTCGCTATGCTCATCTGCATGCCATAACAGGTCGCCCTAACGGCCTCATAAAGCCCCAGCCTCTCCAGATCCTCCTCGAAATGAGCAAGGGCATATAGAGTCAAATCCCTTCACCATGCCTTCGGAGGGTGAACCCACCCTGGAGTCCTGAAATCAGTGGCTGGATAGTTGTCACGAACCTTAAAGAATTGATTCCCAAAGGTCTGCGCCACCGCAGGATTTTCTCCCACTGGGATGTCTGGGAGTACATTCCCAGGGTGGAGACCCATTATGCAGCGAGGAGGCCCCGCTCTTGTGTAACCGGGTGAGGGAATTATCAACTTTCCTACGTGAATGGATTCAGTAGTCCAACTCACTTGCCACTGCATCTTCCGAGCCCTCGTCACGCATTGAAAGAAGGACAAGGGAAAATGTCGCTTGCTAGACGGGAGATAGAACTTCTCACCATCTAATTTGAAAATCCACTGCCCCTCTCCGGCTAGCAGCTGGCGATCATGGTCTGGCGCTGCATCTCCAAACATGAAGCCGGGCTTCCGATAGATTCTTCGGTCGAAATCTTCAAGGGGAGCAGTAGTTAAGATGCTCCTCATGGTGCGGTGATCCCCACCATGAATAAGTGTATCCCGAGCAGGAGAGCTTCGCTCGCTGAATAGAGAAGCCTGCCCTTGGAATTACAAGCTGACATTGCCATCTAGCCCCTGGCTGTGCCGAAGAGACTGTTCAAAGGACCAGGAGTGTAGTGCACTGCAAGAATAAAGAAAAACTATGATTAGTTCATCAGCCAAACAAAGGCTAAAACAAGAATGCAACTTTGTTAAGGCATAGCCTCGCTCTCCGAGCGAAGCTGACCTGATGATAGCTTCGCCCCGAAGCTTAGCTTCGCAGCTACAGTGTAACTCCGCACTCCACATGAAGGCAGGATGCAGGAAAAATATCCAAGTGTTAGCTTCGCTCTGGAAGCTTAGCCTCGAACAACAGAATGCGACAAAGCCCCAAGAGCTAACTTCGTCAGAAGGATATTATGGTCTAAAGACTATTAAGGCTAGCTTCGCATCCTATCATTCAACAGGATGTGAACCGCCTAAGGGATAGCTTCGCCTGGAAGCTTAAAGAAGAGACCCTTCGGTTCTAATATTCCCAGTCAAGAAATCAAGAGAAATTTAGGGAATTGAACTCCCTAAAATCACAAGATCATGATTGATCGTTCTGGATTCATCTAAAGATAGCCAGAAATCGACTTTAAGAGAGAGATGAAAATCTCTAATCAAAAGGAAAAAGATCCCTACCGGCGATCGGTCGTTCGATGACTGGAGGAGGAGGACCCTCCGTTGTAGAGGTTGCGACCTCTTTCCCTGCTCATCTCCTGGGAGCCATTGAAGAACTAAAAAGGTTCTTGAATTCTTGAACGAAGAAGAAGAGGAAGAAGAGAGAAGTTCTCTGAAAATTCAAAGAGAAGTGTCTTCTCTTTCAAAGCCCAATCAGGCTTTTATAGGCTGATGATTGCCTAAATGACGCCTCGAAAAGAGCACAGGCTGTCGTTTCAAATTAATTTGAAACGGCGCCTAAAGCGCCTTTCCGAGAAGCGCTGATTCAGCCCCACTAAGGGCTAACTTCGCTGTAAGTCTAGTGCTGACTTCGCGCGATGCATGAATAACTTCGCCGAAAAACATGCCTTAGCTCTGCTAAAAGCACAGCCCGAGCTTTACAGAGAATTCATGCTAGCTTCGCTGGAAGCTCGTTCCTGGTTCAGATGGGATCCTGTCTTTAACTTCGCATGAAGTTTAGCTCCGCCGGTCCACTTCAAATGGAAAAGAAGGAGAAGCAAATCAGATAAGCAGAACTGAACTTTTATTGATTTAAAAGGGAAGGTACATTGATACTACTACATCAAGGTTGTGTTTCATACAACAGAATCATTTGCTCAAAAGGCATACAAGTGGTCCTATCTACTTCCAAGCCAAACCAACTAGACACGAAAGGCCTTCCTCCTGGACAAGACCATAATCCTTCGCCTAATGGCAGATTTTGCCATCAAGGAGCTGGATCGTCTTTGATGAAAAATGGCAGAGGGCCGATTGCCACCATAAGGCTGGATCTTCTTTGATGAAAATTGGCAATGGAAGGATCCAAGACCTTACAGGTGACGTCCGCTTTCCGAAGTGGATCATCTTGATAAGCGACTACTAGCCCCGCCTTGAAGTGGATCATCTCGGATAAGCGACTGCCAACCTCTTATGGGAACACACATCAGCTGCCCCAGTTTGTTCCTCCTGCTTAGGATTAAAGTTTCAACTGGAAAAGCAAGAGACAAGTCTCTGATCTCTTTCATCAGATCGAAAGGCTGGCGAACATAGCTCACTGCAATACAAACTGCAACAAGTTAGCAGTAAGTCAAAGGAAAAGCTGTAAAAGTGAAATGCTAAGTCAAATTCTTTGGGCGAATCAATTTATATCTGATTCAGTTGCAGAATGGATTTCAGATTCAGTTAAGCAGAGGATAGCCTCGCTTGCACAATGATGATGGGCTAGCTCAGCAAAAGCCAAGTCCTAGCCTCGCCTATATGGCTAAGCCAGACTGATCCTGAGGGACACAGTCTTAGCCCCACCTATATGGCAAGACTGGTGTTTGACGCGGAAAAGGGGCACCGGAGTAAGATTTCCTTGAATCAGATGAAAAATTACAGCCGGCTTAATCTTCCGGTTACAAGGGAGGGAGAATATTAATCTTGAATTCCCCCTTTGTTAGTGCTGGGTTCTTCGTGTGGCGGTGGAGAGTGAATCTTGTTCTCCGTTGACCAGATGACTGTTCTGGACCGTCGAGGGATCTTCTCCTTGGCAGGTAGAGGGAGTAACTCAGCTCCGTCTACCAAAACTCTAGAAGAGGAGGTAGGCGAAGAGCGGCTAGTACTCAGTAAGCTCGCTGAAGAGTCTTTTCTCTCTCTCTGTTGATGATCTCCTTTTTTTTTCCAAAGTCCTCCCTTGCCCGATAATTGTCGTCCTCGTCTTCAATAGTGACGGGACTATTTATAGGGTTTTTAGGGGGTGATCGTGCCCCCTGAAAATGCTCCACAATGAGGGGCCACTACCCGCTACATGCGCGGTGATTGGCCCCGCAATCCGGGTAGTTGCAACCGAGACGCGGGTGTCGAGCCAACGCGCCTTGTTGCTGAGACGCGGGCTTCGGGCCGACGCGCCTTGATGCTGAGACGCGGGCGTTGAGTCAACGCGCCTTGATGCTGAGACGCGGGCGTTGAGCCAACGCACCTTGATGCTGAGACGCGGGCGTTGAGCCAATGCGCCTTGATGCTGAGCGCGGGCGTTGAGCCAACGCGCCTTGATCTTGAATCTCTGCGTTTTGGTGGCTTGTCTTTGTGATTTTTAGACAGCCTACAGAACCCCCTCCAAAGTTTTCGACATTCCGCAGTTAACTGGGACGGATTTCGAAATACTTTGGACTCTAGCTGAGTTCGCCTTCATGACTAGACTGTTGATGCTCCGGGTTTAATCTTATCTGGAGTTGGTCTTCGTGAGTGTACTGTTGAACTCTTTGAAGCCCCAGAGTTGATCATGTTGAGTGTCTAGATGCACAGCCTAAACCTCCCCGATTGCTTTTAGTCTGTCACTGGCGCGCTTTAAGCCAGGAGTGGTTGGTCGTCTGCTTGCGTCAGTGTACTGTTGAACTGATTTTGCAGAAGCAAGAGGCCAAACGCAGGTTCTTTTTCAAAAAGCAGAGATGGTACTGCTGTAAAGGCGCGATTTCTGTAACGTGCGTCCTTTGGCAATGGAGACGCGACTGATCTTCATAAGACAGACGCGATATTTGGCCAGACTGGAAGGACGCGAATTTCTTAGAGAGACGCGACCTTCTGAATGCGTTCATGGAGAGGCTGACGTGGCATGTCCATCGAGGAGGTGCGTTCTTTGGGCGCGAATTCTGTGCCATGTCATGATTACGCCGCCAGCTGGCCTAGGGAACCGGCGAAATTTCGCCTTTGGCGCGTGGATTTCCTGGTTCATTAAATGAACTGCTCCACGTGTCGACTGCTGACTCGTGGCGGGGTTGCGACGCATGATCTTCTCCGTTCAGAAACGATGTTGTTACACGCGTCAAGCGACGACTCGCTGCAGCGTCTACGGGCCACACGCCGCGTATCTTCGCGAATCCCTGTGCCTATAAAAGGCAACAGTTGGAGAGATGCATCTTCTTCTCCGAACGCACCCGCTGAGAAAAAGAATTTCTTTCTCTGTTTATCTTCGAACTTGTTCATCTCCTTGCTCAGATTTCTGAACATCAATGGCACCCAAGACTAAGCCAACTGCATCGTCCTCAAAGGCGACCGTCGCCGATGCCGGAGGGGCAGTTCCTCCTCTGCGCAGGATGTTGTTCTTCAAGGTCTTCAAGGTAAATGCTTTTAGGCGGAAGTTTCGCCATTAAAGGAAGTTCCAAGAACCTTTTAGAATCCTTAACACACGAATTTAGATCGTGTTTGATTCCCAGACGCAGTCTTTGGGTTGATAACCATGACGCGGGTTTGGACCCTCGCGCCATTGGGTCCTGCGCTTCAGATTCTTCACTTAGAATATTTTCTAATTGTGAAGGGTTCAGACGCGGACTTAGTTTACAGAACGCGGATTTGATCCTTGCGTTCTGTTTCATCTGGCACCCAAGTCCAAGCACTTTGACATCTGGGGATGTGAAAGGAAGGGAGTTACCCTCCTTAACTTCTGGCGATCATGGTGGTGGAAGGGTTAAGGTGGATAACTCTCTTCTTTTCGCACCTCAGAAGTGACATCAAGGAGAATGTTGTGGAGACGCCGATCCGTAGGTCTGGACGCGGATTTGATAATTCCTGCGTCCAGTGCCTCTTCTGCGTGGATGCGCAGGTCTGGACGCGGATTTGATAATTCCTGCGTCCAGTGTCTCTTCTGCGTGGATGCGCAGGTCTGGACGCGGATTTGATAATTCCTGCGTCCAGTGTCTCTCTGCGTTCGGATTATGAACACTTAGCATTTTTCCTTGCTTTTAATGAAGTATCTGACTAAGTGTCCTTTTCTTTCGCAGTGCGACATGTTTCTGGCTCACTTGCCAAGACGCGCCACTTTGGACATGTAGGTGGTGCTGACCAGGGCTTGACCTTCGTGCTAAGAATGAGTGTCCCATTGACTGCTGACCAGTCGCCGGATCGCAGGGAGAGGCTCTCTAATGTGACAGGAGAACTTTCGGGCGCTTATGACCGATGCCGCATTCAAAACGGATGATGGCGTCAAGCTGGAGAAGCCTGCCTTCTTCTTCGGAGATCGCATTCATGATGACGCGTCGCGTTGTCTGGAGGAACTTACAAAATGGCTCCGTCAGATAAAGGATGAAAGATTGTTTCTTCCGGATATGGAGAGGATGTTCCCGTTGTCCTACTTCCAACACATGTCCATCCCTCGGAAGATGGAATGGGACATTTCCCATGTGTCCCCGAAATCACCCTTGTGACTTTGGCTTCCAGAAGGTAAACCGCCATGATAGTCATGACAGGTCAGCCGTCGGCCTGTTCCCCGCGTCGCGCAAGTCCGATGTTCCGGTCGGGGAGATACCACAGCTTGCCTCTACCTTCCTTAACTCGTTTATGGAAGCAGAGGGTGACTATCCTACTGAGTTCCGTGCGCATGGGTGGATCCATTCTACGGGGAATATTTGGTGGGGCAGGATGGTGGGTTTTGTCCTCACCGATCTTAAAGAGCTGCTAGAGTGTGTGGGACTATACCCGGCGGTCAGGGCCGTACAGTGGGGTATCCCACCAAGCTCTCATAATTTCTTCGGAGTCCTGGAGCGATATGACTCTCTGACGGGGACATTCTTCACCCCGGTTGGAGAGATGGGCCTGGCACTGCACGAGCTGCATGAGGTCTCGGGGCTGGCGTCAGGGGACATTCCTTATGAGGAATATGTCCCTACCACTAAGGAGCTCCACTTTTTGGAAAAAAGAGTTTCCCGCAATATATCAGACCTACTGGGAGGTGATGTGCCACTTCCACATCTGCGGCCAGATAACTGCCTGGAGGTCAGGAGGAGTCAAGCAGTTGTCTTGGGCTAGTTATCTGTTCAACAACGTTAACAATAAAGACCTCCCGATAACCCGACTGGCTCCCAGCTCCGATAGGGAAATTGAAGACAGGATCGACCAGGCTCCGAACAGCTTCTACACCACGGAGTCGAACGAGGACGGTTTCGACCCTGACCTGGTTTTTGAAAGCTTTCACCATCAAGCCCGGACTTCCATCTCTAGTCGAGCACTGTTGACGGGCTTCTTGATGCTGTGGTTGAAGCGTTGTGTGGTGCCACGCTGCCACACGAAGTTATTGTTGCCGACGTGGTGTACCCGGCGGTGCTCCTGGCTCATGGTAGCCCCATAGCTCTTCTTCCGGCCGTGGCGGCCGGTATTCAGAGTGGGCTACGGGTGTTAGCCAAGAATTTCTGCGAGCCCCGAAGACTGTTGACTCCCATGGAAAGCCATATGTCGACTCAGAGGGGAATCCGAAGGTGAAGCGCCCTAACCCTCGGATTGAACTGCCTTACACGTACCTCATGGCTTGGTACGTGATGCATTGCCCTTCTTTGATGACGGCGGCGCGTGGGAGCACGGGTCATGTCCCATTTGTGCAGCGGCTGGAACGTTCGGAGTGGCGTGACACCTACCTGTATTATATTAGGAAGTGTCTTTCCTGCGCCACGAACTACCAGCTCAACCGCTGCTTTCCAGAAGTTCCTGGTGCGGCTTTCGGGGAGTTGTTCGCTGATATCGCTGGTCGGGATAACTTCACACAACTGCCTGCGGGAGTCTTCTGGTGGTTGATCAACATCCGGCCGGGATATGTGATGTTCCGGCAAGGGACTTCATGCACCATCAGCCATACATGCCGAACCGTTTTGCCCGACAGTTCGGCTACGATCAACTCTATGTCGGGAACCCCAATGCTCGGCTCGCCTTCGAAGGGAACCTATTCGAGGGTGCTCGGGCCTGGTACTACAGTGTGGCTGGAGGGACGGGAGCAACATTCCGTCTACCCATCGAGACGCCCCAAATGCCGCACGAGCTTCAGCTTCTGCACTTGGTACTTCCAAGCCAGCCAGACACCAGACCTTGTTCCGGAGTCTTCATGCCTTGAGAGCATCAATGCACATCTCGAGGCCAGGTCAGAGTCGGTAAACATTCGAAGCTTATCGACCAGTATTGAAGGCTCATAAGGAGGTCAGGAGACGATCGAGGAGGGAGCCACAAGCAGTGAGGGCGGAGCCGCTACCGACAAGGGCCAGAGCCGCGAGCGACAAGGGCTGAGCCACCAGCAATGAGGGAGGAGCCGCGGGCAAGGAGGTCTAAACAGACGGTGAGCAAGCGTCGTCGACACTCTGCTTCTATTGCTGGGCCTGTCCCAAAGAAGGTTCGGAGGGACTTAACAGCGAAGTCTCTCAATCTGAAGGCACCTCTACGAGTTGAGGCTCATCCTGAAGACGTCCTTGTCAGGGTTAAGGAACCGTCGGAAGATGAAGATTTCCCCACCCTAGTCCGTGCCCCTAGGTCACACCGCAAGACCGTGGAGGAGGGGGAGCTTGTTGACGAACTCACCGCTGGTGATGATGATGAGCGGCTTGAGGTCGACATAATGGGTGAAGAGGATGTTGAGATTCCGGGATTCTCAGCTCAGCCCGAGCTTCCTTCTGCTCATGAAGGAGAGGTGAGGCACGGCAGCCGGGGTCTCCTAGCGTCTTCATTTCCAGTCCTAGGACAGTTGACCCTAGTCCTACCACTGGGGTGATCGGAGGCAAGGCTCCTGTTGCGAAGCTTCCTCGCGTTGAGCTGTCGTCTTCTTCGTTATCGGGGGAAAGCGCCTTTGAAGACGAGGTCGACTATGGCGATGAACCCGCTTCCTGATCAGAGCAAAATTCTTCCACATCTCGGAGGAGGAAATATAGGGGGCGAAGCCATCGACTGCACCATCGCTGGCGATTATCCCTACTGAAGGTATTCTTTCCATCTTCTGTCTAATTTTCTCTTGCATATTGAAGAGGATGTTCTAACATTCTTCTTTTATGCTGCAGGGCCAGCCGGAGATGCCGACGCTACAACCTCCTCGCGTATCGAGGAGATGGTGAAAGAGTTGACCAGCCCGAGAGAATCGAGGCTTCAAAGGGGGCAACTGTTGAGATCGGGGAGCCTTCCATTTTGCCGGAAGGGGAAGCAACCACTGAGGTGAGGAGGCTCTCACTCTGCCGGGCGAGGAGGTTACTGCTGAAGCCGAGGAGACTTCCGCTCCGCAGGATTCGACGTCTCTGGACCTCCAAACTGGTAGGGCAGCTCTGATGCTTTAAATGTTCGCTTTTCTACCATATGTGGCTAACATCGCGATAACTTGCAGAGAGGACTGAGGGGCTCAGGGTAGAGAGTCCGACGGTCGCTACCCTTCCAGAAGGCCACGCAGCTCAGGTCTCGATTGAGGTTCTTGAGGAGGTTGCGCTAACTACTCCATCATTGGTCGTGGAGGTTCCTGCAGAGGTAGCACCTCCGGAAGCGCCATTGGCCAAGCACGACTCTTGTGCGAGAAGATCCGCCTTATATCCCCTATCCTGTGACAGAAAAGGGGTCGGGAAGCTTCCCAGGGGGTGAAGACATAGGGGAACTGGCACGTCAGATGGTGCAACAATTCCGCTTCGATGGGATCATGTATTGATCTCATCTTACGTGGGAGCAGCTCCTTCAAATTTGCCCAGAAGCTTCTCGAAAATATGGCAGTGAACATCGAATTAACGGGAGGCCCTCACTTGCCGAGGCATGTCTGCGGGTGGTGAAGCAACTGGGAGATGACCTGCACGAGCTGGAGTCTTTGGAAAATGCTGGCTCTCTGATGAGGCCCAGGCCACCTTGACTAGGCTCCTAGCTGCTCAAGAACAAGAGCGACAGGATGGCGGAGGCACAAATTGCTGCAGAGGCCCGCAGCCTCGAAATATTCCCAGGCTGAATGTCAAAGACTAACCGCCGATTTAAGGAATCCGAGCTTACCATGCAGAGCATGAGCAAGTCATCATCAGTGCTCGTGACACCATTGCCAAGGCTCGGGACACCATTGCCAAGGCGGAAGCTGTGCTTGCGTTCAATGAGAAGAAGCTCGTTTACCATTAAAGAGGAGCTTGAGGAGCAACAAGCTGCTAAGGCGCGAGCTGAAGAGAGTCTGTCTCTACATTTTTTCAGGGTGGAATCTATGCGAACGCAGCTGGCCGCAAGAAATTCTTATCTGAAGAGGAGCTGCGGGACCGGTTTATTATGGAAGCTGAAAGGCGCGCCAACACGAGATTCACCGCCTCAAGGAACAAATCCGTTCCTTGGGAAAACCAGGACATTTAGCCTTTCTTTTTTTCTTTTTGTAAAGAAAAGGACACTCTTTATCAGAGTGTTGTATCACCTTTACCATTTTTTTGATATAATAAAAAGCTTTTGTGAAGTTTTTAGCTCCACCTTCTTTGTTTAGCTGTGGGGGAACCAACTTCCTGATCACTGGTTGTGACCTAGAACTTAGGTAAGACCAAGTTCTTTCAATAAAAGCGGCGTTGACTCTGAGTCTACTCGACGAGACGCGGCATTGATCCCCATAGTGAGACGCGGTCATCAGTCCATAGGAATGAGACGCAGCGTTAATCACAGGGTGGAACGCGGTCATCATTTCATAGGAACTGATATTTCGCTAAGTCCTTTTAATGAGACGCGGCGTCAATCACCAGGCGAAACGCGGTTCTGAATAACGCGAATCTGTCTTGCTAAGAAAGACGCGGGTCGAGCAGACACGAGAGACGAGCCTTGCCTGCTCAAGGGACGCGGCTTTCCCAATGCGTTAGTGCAATCTGACTTAAAGATTTAGGAGATCTTTGAACGTCAAGTCTTCACTGTCGATTGGGGTTCCGGGTCATCCGTTGCTTCCCAAGGCAGTTGTCCACGCGT
Organism: Agave tequilana; assembly: GCA_038442645.1. Taxonomy (NCBI): domain Eukaryota; kingdom Viridiplantae; phylum Streptophyta; class Magnoliopsida; order Asparagales; family Asparagaceae; genus Agave; species Agave tequilana. The sequence continues at coordinate 1,183 of JAVJIF010001570.1, read as the reverse complement.
CGACTCCTCATTGGGCTCGGGCGTTAATGCCCTTAAATGCAAAACCGACGCTGGCGGTGAAAAACCGGCGCTCTCGACGGTTTCCAAAGCAGCGTTCCAGCGCGTCAGTCTTGATTGGGCTTGACGGTTGTGCGCGGCGGTTCCGATTGATGCACCATTAATGACAGTTATTAGGGAGCCTTATAAATAGAGTACACCTCTCCCTCTTCAACAATCCAACTTAGACTGTTTTCATTTGTTTTGCTCCGAGAGAAGTCTCGCCTTCTTTAGAGTTTCTGACAGAGATCTGTCTCCATGGGTGTGGTGACTCTGTGGATGAAGATGGCCCAAAGCTCTCAGGCTTCTGTCTGGTCTCTTCAGGAGGAAAAGCCTCTGGATCATCTTGTGCACTGCGTTTGGACGTGGAAAGGCCAGCTCTGGATAGAGGCCCCTGCTGGTATGTCACCCTGATGACATCTATAGCCTATCCAGGCCTGCACCTTGGCGTAACCGTCTGAAAGAAGTCTGGCGCATTCCTTTTCTGGAATTTGCGCCATTGATTTGAACTCCTCTGAACGCGGGCGCTGACGCGCGCGTTGCTCATTGCGTTTTACAGCCATTGTCTTGACGCGTTTTATAGCCAATGCCTTGGATGAATTCAAAGTTTCCGACCTGAATCTTGCAACTCCTGTTCACCCAGCAGAGAGATGGCAATTTTCGGCGTTTACACTTTTCGCGTCTTGTGCTTTTAGGCGCAGACGTAAGATAAGCCGCGTTTGAATCCTGCGCATGGCACAGTTTGACCCGCGTCTGAAGTCTCTAAGGACTGCCGCGTGTTACTTAGTTTTCTTTTGTTAAAGTATACTAAGTTCCAGATTTCTGATTCTCTTATTTGTCTTTGCAGGTTCGCTGGTCCCCTGGAAGAATGCTTCAACGGCGGCGAGCTTGTTCAATGTTCAACTATGAGAGAATATATTATGGTCCTCGTCACCTATGAGAGAATATATTATGTCTCTGACGAGGACCCAACCCTCGCCAAGGACTCTCAGATCTCCTGTACCAAAACATGCCTGATGGCAAGAGATGGTCAGGGTATGCATGACGGCGATGAGGGTCCGGCGGTTGTGGGGGCGGATAAGATCCTCTTCCTCTCCCACTCAGAAGTGACATCGAGGACATTCCGTTAGATGGCCTGCTGGGGAAA